>QEPC01011796.1:2690296-2939557 GCA_003113815.1 Sphenodon punctatus | reverse complement strand
TACAGATACTGAAGATTTGTTATGAAGAGACCAAATTAGGTGCAGTAGCCTCCTATCTATTGTCGAAGCTATCAACTTATTCCAAAGGATTTGCCTATCTATAGAATCAAAGGCTGCCTTTAAATCTAGGAATGCAGCAAAAAAGGCTCCATTTCGGGTTTCATATTTTGTAGCTAGATGGTATAATACTAGGCATAATTCAATAGTGGAGCAGCCTTGCTGGAATCCGGCCTGCTCCTCCGCTATAACTTTCTTCTTAGTGAGCCACTTTATAAATCTACACAGGAGATATTTAGCATATATCTTTGCTATTGTAGACAAAAGGTTAATAGGCCTATAATTTGCTGGATCGCTGTTTGAGCCTTTCTTAAATATTGGGATAAAGATGGCCCTTCCCCATCCAGCTGGTATTACCCCTGTATCATTAATGGCTGTGAATAGTACTGCCAAAAGGCGAAACCACCAATCTTTATGCAATTTCAGGAAATCTCTATGAACCAAATCATAGCCTGCTGCTTTTCCATTTTTAAAGGAATATACCAACATTTCTACCATCATTATAGTAACAGGAGGCCATTTTGGATAGTCATTTATACTACCCATGTTAACATCGGTTGGGGGGATGGCTTCTTCTTTAGGATTGAAAAGATGGCGAAAGTAGTCCCCCCATACACTAGGATGAATCGGAGGTGGTGTTATAACTGGCTGAGATTTTATATTATTATTGACAAGTCTCCAGAACTCCCTTGAATTCTTCTGTTCAGCAGCAGACAGAAGCTTGTCCCACTGCATTTGCTGAAAGGTATTTTTCTTTGATTTCAACAACTTCCCATAGCTTGCTTTAAGAGAGAGATACGCAGCGGGCAATAGGGGCAACTTAGATTGCCTATATTGTTTATAAATTGATGCCAGTTCTAACTTCATATCTCGACTTTCCTTATCATACCAGCCCTGGTTTTTCCCCCCCTGACGTCGGTACAGGGGCCCCTAAATGCCCCCTCCTGGCAGTCAGGAACTGGCAACAGCTAACTATAAAGTTGTCATACAAATCAATAGTGCATCCATCTCCAGATGAAGCCAATATAGCCTTGTACAAACACTGGCAATGGGGGTCCTGTAGTAAAGCAGCTATCACGTCTGCTGGAATCCTGTCCCATCTATTTGAACCTAACATGTCCAATGTGCTCCACTCTATTTTGTCCAGCCGTATAGAGTGAGACAAAGACAAAAGGGGGGCCAGCGCCAGAATCAGAGGCATGTGATCGCTACCTGGGGCCTCTCCAACCCGAAAATCCAATACCAGTGGGATTACTGTTGCTGATACCAGGACATAGTCCACTATACTAGAGCCCTTATATCCCAGATATGTATATTCCCCTATAAGATCACCAAACCCTGAGCCATTTAATGGATACAATCTATGGGTAATTAGAAAGGTAGCCAACCTGATTCCCGAGGTGTTTATATTTGAATCTTTAAACTCTAGAAGAGAGTATTCCATACGGATCCTGGGGTAAGGGGTCACAATATTGGTTTAGGTCCTGGTCATTTGTACCCAACCTAGCATTAAAATCTCCTACCATCACCAGAATCAAATTAACAATTTGATTCTGTCTATGGGATGAGACAATTTGAGTTTACTAAGCCATTCGCCACCAACAATGGTTCTGCTGAATGGCACTTGGCAGACGTTAGGGTGGTAGTGAAGAAAGCTTTCTTCACCACCATGGAGAGATGTCCTTAAAAAAAAAAAAAAGCACATGAGAGACCCATAGTGGTCATGGAGCCCAAGATGTTCCCTCTCCAGCCCTGAGGAGCTGGCCTTGGCATGCATGTTGAAGTCATCTAAGGCAATAAGTCTGGACATCCCCAACCACCTTCAAGACCAATGTGGCTAGCTCAGTCAGGGAGTCTGACCCAGTCGGACACCTCCTCCAGACCAGTCTTGGTAATATATGCAAAGTTGATTATTCTTAATAATAAAAAATGAATAATTCAAAAATTATTGTTTTGTTTTGTCTGCCACTGATCTCTGAGCTAGTCGGGCGATATTGGGGCTGTTGCTGGCTGGGGTGATCAGTGCCTCCTTTCAGGAGGGCAGAGTGCTGAGGTACTTTGAGTTGGCAATTGTTCGGCCTCTGCATAAGAAACCTTTATTCGATGTTGATTCCCCTGCCAGCTATCAGCCTGTCTCTAACCTTCCCTTTTTAGAGTAGGTTATTGAATGGGTGGTGGCTCTTCAGCTCCAGGTGCATCTGCATGCTATCAGATTCCTGAACCCTTCGCAGTCTAGTTTCCATCCTGGGCATGGCACGGAGACCGTGCTTGTGGCCTTGGTCGATGACCTTCGCCTGGAGTTAGACCGGGGAAATTCTACCCTGTTAATTTTATTAGATCTTTCAGCAGCTTTTTGATATCGTTGATCATGATGTGTGGTTGACTCGCCTGTGGGATGTGGCTGGAGTGGGCGGGACTGCTCTTGAGTGGTTCTGCTCTTTCTTGGCAGGGAGGTCTCAGCGGGTGGTGGTGGGCGATTGCTCATAATCTCCTTGGGATCTCCCCTTGTGGAGTTCTGCAGGTTCCATTCTGTCTCCCCTGCTGTTCAACGTGTATATGTAGCTGCTGGGCGAGGTCATTCGGAGGTTTGAGGTAAGGTACCATCAGTATGCTGATGACACCCAGCTCTATCTCTCTTTTTCATCCGACCCAGATCCCGTAGTCTCAGTGCTTACCCGCTGCCCTGCTGTGGTGGGGGACTGGATGAGGGTGAGTTGACTGAAGCTGAATCCTGACAAGACTGAGGTCATGATGGTTGGCCAGTCTTGTGTCCTGGTGGGAATTAAGACTTCTCTTATTGATGGGATCTGACCCCTTCTAATTGATCGGGTTTGCAGCCTTTGAGCGCTTTTGGATTCCTTGCTGTGCCTTGAGTGCCAAGTCACGGCAGTGGCCAGGAACGCTTTTCACCAACACCAACTGGTGAGGAGGTACAGCCTTTTCTTTCGGACTTGGATCTGGCCACTATCGTCCATGCTTTCATCACCTCAAGGCTAGACTATTGCAATGCACTCTACGTGGGACTGCCTTGATGACAGTCTGGAGGCTGCAGCTGGTGCAGAATGCAGCGGCTTGCCTCATGGGGATTAGTCACAGCGAGCACATAACGCCAGTGCTCCGTACGCTGCACTGGCTGCAGGGCCCAAATCAAGGTGCTTGATTTGGGCCCTGGCCCTCAGGGTGGGGTCGGTGAGAGAACGAAAGGCCCCCTGAGCATAGAGTGGCTGGGGTAACAGAGTTGGAGGGCGTGATCCAGGTTTCTGTAAGAGCAAGGAGTTGAAAGGGGCAAGAGAGGAAGAGATCATGGATGAAAGGGGCTTTAGTCACAGAAGAGCGGCAGTTCCAGAGGGAGTAGGAGAAAGGTAATTGGTGTTGGGGAAGGCAGGGGATGTGGATGAGATTGGGGGATGTGGAGCAGCCGGGTTTGCAGGATTTGGGTCTCGCACCGGCCTCACACCGACTACAATGGGCTGTGGAGTGTCTGCGTGTGCACGGTTTGGATGAGGGGTGGTGGGGGCTTACAGGGAATGGGCAAGGGGGGATGAGGGTGGAGGAGGGGGAGTGGGCATGGGTGAGAACAAGGGGTAGGTTGGTTGGAGAAAGGCCATTGGAGGAGGGAGAGGAAGAAGGAGGGGAGCCATCAGCAGCGTGAGAAGGAGAGGGGAAACAGAGGACAAGGAGGCGAGGGAGATATGGGGAGGCATCCTAGGTGGCAACAGTCCAGGCAGCAGAGTGGGTAACCTGGCCTGAGGGTGGCATGGGAGTGATTGCGCGATGTCCGGCAGCGATGGTCGGAAGAGGCTGTGTGGTGTGGGCGTCGTCAGGGGGGTGGCTCCTCGCTGTCCTCGCACCGGCCTCACAACGCCCTTTGGGCACCACCTGCAGGGGCGGGCTAGCAGCTTCCTGTCTGTCCCAGGGGGAGGAGTGGCCACTCACCTGTTGGGGGTGGAGCAGGAGGTCAGCTGGTGGGGGGGGGAATGGGCTCCCAGCCAGGGCTATGACTGCCACAAGGGCACCAGGCGACAATACAGAACCCCAGGGTATGTCACAACCCACAGGCAGCACAGGAACACAAGGGGGACTGCATCAGCAGCCGAAAAAGCCAAACACCAATCCACACACACCCTCCCCACCAGGCTGACAGTCCAGTCCCAAACGCATGCTCCACACAGCACAGAGTCCAGGACAAACAGCAGCAGGGCATGGGACCACGTTCCAAGGGGGATCATGGCCTCTGGAGTAGGAGCGATGAACCCCGTGCCACAAACAGGATTACTCTGTTGGAGCAACCGGGAAGCAGAAACCTCCCCATCGAGCCATGTGTCCAGAAAGGCACACTGAAACAGTCCAGCTTTCAGAGCGGATGGGGGTTCCAGTCCTACCTAGAGACCTTCCTACAGAGACAGTCCAAACGCCAAAATCATTGGGCACCACTGTGACAGATTGAGCAGGGCTTTGGCTTGGCAGGGCTTCCCCTCTAGCCTCCAACCAGCCCCGTACACCCAGGCTTCTGGTCCCCACTAGCCGGTGCCCCAGCTCCCTGACTCCACCAACCGTACCCCCAGAGGGTCAAGCAGCCCAGAGCTGCAGAGTGGTTAGCTCAATCCCTTGGGTATGGAAGAAGGATAGGGTTTCTCTGGGTAGACAGTCCAACTAACTTTTAGGTCTAAGGGGCACCCTACTGTAGTAAAGGAAAAACAGTTTATTCTAACAAAGTATAAGAACAAAGTCAACTGGTAAGAAAGGACTGACAAAGGCAAGGTGATGGCAAGCAAAGGCAACAAAATAAATGCAAAGGGCTAACCATGCATGCTTCTAACTTCACTCTTCCTTTAAGCCCTATACAATATCGGCCCCTCTTATCTTGGGGACCGCCTCACCTTCCGTCACTCAGGACGACCCCTCCGATCTACTGGGAGCGCCCATCTGGAGGTCCCCCGTGTAAGGCAGGGGGCCACCATGGAGAGGGCGTTCTCGGTGATCAGGCCACGGTTGTGGAACTCCCTACCGAAGGAAGCCCGCCTGGCCCCAGGTCTGCTCGCCTTTTGGCGGGCATGCAAAACTTGGCTGTTCACCCAGGGGATAAATGGGGGAGATTGGTGGGGTGGGGTAGGGGATTTGGGGGAATTGGAAGGTAGGGTTAGGGTTGGGGGTTTTAAAATTATTTAAAAATTGAAGTTGGTTTTAATGTGTTTTATTGTGTTGTTAGCCGCCCCGAGATGCCGTGGGCATGAGGGGGCGGCATAGAAATGTTAAGAAATCAAAATAAATAAATAAACTTCACTCAGTCCTTATCTGGCTCTCCCTAAGCTGAGTATATATTCACGACTCCTTATCCCTGGGCCAGGCTTTTTCTCCTGTTGTGGCTGATCCCCTTGGCTGGCTGGCTGGCAAAAGACACTGTCCCTTGGGGAGAAGGACTTTTATACCTTTTCGTAGCCTGGGGCTGGAATCTGCTTGAAACGTCCCCATCTAGAACCTTCTGTGTGCAGTCAGGAGCTTCCCTGCCCCTAGCTCCCTTTTGAGAAAACAGGACTGGCTAGGTACTTTTGCAGCCCCATTGAGAAGACTGGGTGTGATTAGCATCCATTGTCCTACCCTGACCTGCCGCTCAAGTTATAGCTTTCCCAAGCCCACAGTGGGGTTTCCGTCGCCTTACTGTGCCCTCCACCCCTACACAAGAGTACAATGCCATGTGCCTTATTCAAGCACTGAGAACATAATGATCCACTGAACAAGTCATAGCCATTCATGGTTATTGTGGCAGACTGCAGCCTTGTGGAGCGTTGTTCCTTTATGACAGTGAAGTGTGCCTGTCTTAATAAGCATGCACAAAGCCCATGCTGAAAAGGATTGTAAGCCACCGGCAGGGACCGCATCTAATTCTATGTTCTGTACAGCACCAGGTCACACGACTGGTGCTATATAAATGTTTATTATAATAATAATGAGAGGGGGGTGCTTAATAAAGCCAGTTTAGAAAAAGGCAGTTGGCCCTTTAAAACAGTGAGCACCAACAGAATAGTGGCGCTGGCAGAACTGCAGGCGCTGACAAGGAAGGTGAATTGCACCTGACAGGACTCAGCTGGGGAAGTGGGCATGGCAGGAGCCCGCCCTGAGCCATAAAGCTGAGTCAGCCAGGGAAAGAGTCTCAGTCTGTTGCTGGCTTATGAAAGAGCAGGAGCTCTGGTTTGAAAGCGTGTAAGTGACAGGGAACTGCTAAGAAGCCTACTTTGTCAGAGGCTTAGGAGGGAGATAGTTTCCAATAATTGGACAAGAAGGGATTTTGTATTAAGCCTATCCTGAGATACTGGAAAAGGGAAGACTTGCCTCACTTGAGTGAGTAGACATTGTGGGGACTTTATGTTAAGAATCTCCTCCTCCAACCCCTCCACTTGCCCCCTGGACCACATTCCTTCTCGCCTCCTGACCACCATTGCCTCCACTGTCGCCCCTCCCCTCCTGCACATCATCAACCTCTCCCTCTCTACCGGCTCTGTCTCCTCTGCCTTTAAACACACCACCGTCTTCCCCCATTCTCAAAAAGTCCACTCTGGATCCCTCTGAACCCTCTAATTACCATCCTGTCTCACGCCTCCCTTTTGCTTCCAAGCTCCTTGAATGGGTTGTCTACTCTCGCTGCCTCGACCACCTCTCCACCAACTCCTCCCTTGACCCCCTTCCACCCCCTTCACTCCACTTAAACTGCTCTTGCTAAGATCACCAATGATCTTCTTGTGGCTAAATCCAACCACCTCTATTCTATTCTTGTCCTCCTTGATCTCTCTGCTGCCTTCGACACTGTTGACCACTCGCTCCTGCTTGAATCGCTCCACACCCTTGGATTCCGGGACTCTGTCCTCGACTGATTCTCCTCCTACCTTTCTGGCCGCTCCTTCAATGTATCTCTTCCTAACTCCTCCCCCTCCTCCTCCCTACCCGTCTTGGTCGGGGTTCCCCAAGACTCAGTCCTTGGCCCTCTCCTTTTCTCTATCTACACCCAATCCCTAGGCAAACTCTTTGCCTCCCACGGTTTCCAATACCACCTATACGCTGACGATACTCAGATCTCTCTCTCCTCTCCCCCTCTGTTCAAGCTCGTCTCACCAACTGTCTCTCTGATATCTCCGCCTGGATGTCTCAACGCCAACTCAAACTGAACATGGCAAAAACTGAACTCCTGATCTTCCCTCCCAACCCTTCCTCTCCCTCTTCCCTGTCAATTACCATTGACGGGGTCTCCATCCTCTTTGTCCCCCAAGCTCACAGCTTGGGCTTCATCTTTGACTCGCTCCTTACCTTCAAACCCTACATTGACTCCGTGGCCAAATCCTGCCACTTCTCCCTCCACAACATTGCCAAGATCTGCCCCTTTCTGTCTGTCTCCTCTGCCAAAACTCTCATCCACACCCTAGTAATCTCACGTCTCGACTATTGTAACCTCCTCCTCGCTGGCTTTCCCCGCTCCCACCTTTCTTCCCTTATCTCTGTTAAAAACTCTGCTGCCAGGATCATCCACCTAGCCCATGCAGCCTCTCCTCTCTCCACTGGATCCCTCTTCCTGAGCGTATTCTGCACAAGCTCCTACAAAGCCCTTCACAACCTTGCTCCTCCCTACCTCTCTGTCCTGATCTCACTCCGAACCCCTGTTCAAGCCCTTCACTCCTCTTCCATCCCCTCCCTCACCCTCTCACACCTCCCCTGCTCCCCCAACCACCTTCGTTCCTTCTCCCTCGCTGCCCTCGTCTGCCTGGCCCCCGCCCTCCACACCTTCAAGTCCCTCCTCAAAACCCACCTCTTCCACTCTGCCCTTCCTAACTTCTGCTTATCATCCCCACCCAGAATTATCCCCCACCTGTTATCTGCAAACTCCCAATTCGCTGTAACCAAGCCAAGAACGTGTACCTGAGCTCTTGTATCCTCATGAATGTTGCATCCCTTGTCTCTCCCTCTGTTCCCCCTTCCCTGTCTCCCCTCCCCCTGTCTTTAGATTGTAAGCTCTTGGGCAGGGACCATGTCTGTTATTCTTTGTAAAGCACCAGGTACATCGCTGGCGCTATATAAATGCTTATAATAATAATTAATAAGAGGAAGAAGAATAAGAAGAATACATACTCTGGCAATGAGCTTTGTTGAACCAGTGTTAAACAGTTTCTGGAGAAAGTTATTAGCTATCCCCCCATCTTATAAGTGGGGCTGTGATTAATTTGGAAACAGGCAGGATATCACTGGGAGCATCATGTCAGATTTATGTAGTGTCATTTTGGACCAAGCTTCGAGATGCACCGACCACTTCCATTTTGGGTCAGGTGGGGACCGAAAAACTTGGTGATGCTGAACGCGGCACGGACTCATGGTGGTATAAAGTAAATTCATGGCTATTGAATTTGGGGTTTTCAGAGTCTTTTTTTGTCAGTAACTCAAGTGCTAACGTGATCAAGCTACTGAGGCAACGTATTCAGGATGTGAATAGGCAGGGGCAGAGGGCTTTGGCTTCTCGTTCCATGATTTCCCCGATGTATAAATATACTCTATCTAGAAGGATTGGGGCCTCTTATGTTTATGAGCTTACTGATCCTGCCCTTAGGAAGGCCTTTACGAATCTTAGGCTTCAAGCCATGGACACGGCAGTCCTCCAGGGATGATATTAAGGAATCCCATACAGTGAACGGATTTGTCCGTGTGGGCAGGGGATTGAAGATTTCTGACATTATTTGCTGATATGTCCTATTTATGACAGTCTATGCCATCAATTTACCTTGGATACTGGATGGGATAGATCTAGACCGATAGTGCAGCAGCTGATGTTCCTACTGGGGGACTTCGATTCGGCAAGAACAAAGCAAGTTGCTATATTTGCATACAGGGCGTTAAATGAGAGAGTAAAATATGTTTATCATCTTGCAGCATGTACGGGGGATAACCCGCTTCGTGGTTAAATTGTATGAGTTTTATCGGTATAATATTTGTTGGATATTGGGTGATTTGATATATTATTATTGTTATTTTATTTAATCTTAAGATTATGGTTGGCTTTAATGGTGGACTGACGATTATTGTAACTAGGAACCGAAAGGGAATTTTATATTTTTGATGTCGATGTTCATGTTTGTGTGTGTGATCAATATGGCCATGGGGCTACAATAAAATTCTTACTTACATACTCTGATTAAGTGCTCTTAAAGTCAAGCAGGGCTATATTGTAAGAGGACTTGTAAGTGCCCTGGAGCCTGGAGGATGACTCCCAGTTACGAAGGATGAAGAGCCTTGTGTGTTTGAGACTGTGTATTTTATTATAAGCATTTATATAGTGCTAGCAATGTACCTGGTGCTTTACAAGAAACAAGATAGACACGGTTCCTGCCTGAGAGCTTACAATCTATTGATCTAAAGACTGGGGGAGGGAAGACAGGGAAGGGGAACAGAGGGAGAGACAAGGGATGCAACATTCATGAGGATGTGAGAACTGAGGTACACATTCTTGGCTTGATGGTTACAGTAAATTGGGAGTTTACAGATAACAGGTGGGGGATAATCCTGGGTGGGGATGATTAGCAGGAGTTAGGAAGGGCAGAGCGGAAGAGGTTGGTTTTGAGGAGGGACTCCCCCCGCCCCCCCAGGCCCCCCCGTCGGTTGAAAGACTCAACAGGTGGCTCACAGCACAACGTCAGGGGTGGGGGAAGCAGAGTGGTTGCAGCAGAGGGACCAGGAGGGCACAGTCCAAGGACAAAGTCAAGCAGGCAGCGTCCCACATATAGGAACATGGGAGATGGACGGGGGCCACGGTCACTGAGTGTTGTTCCAAAGCTGGGTCACAGATCTGTGCAAATAAACCTCTCTGATACTCTTGCACTTGCATATGTTGATCCACCCAGAAGTCTGGCTCACTGTGATCTCTGCTGCCCAGAGTAAGCTGAACATCTGCCTGGGTCCAGATCTAGTACAGGGCAGCCATCTCCACTGCCGTAAGCTACTAGCCAGGGCTGTGAGCAACCACGGCTACAAATCTCCTGCAAAGCAACGCTCTCACTCGCCTCCCACAGCAGCAGCATTCCCACTGGAGGCCTATCCCCAGCGGGCCCCAGAACATGGAATCCCAACTTGCTTGTCCTCCACTGGCAATTACAGCTGCACACATGATGTCCCAGGGGCAACAGGCTCCAGGACAGCAAGTCATAACCATCGCGCGTGGACAAGGAATCGACCAACAGCAGTTGTGCATCATCTTTAAGCCACAGCTCACCTAAGGTCATTGTTGCACAGACATTCCAAACCACTGTAGCTGCCTGACCACATGATGGAGGGCTATGTCCAACAGGTAACCCCCACAGCAAGCCCTGACTGCCTTGTGGGGATGGGAGGTCAATATAAGCTCAACAGGACACCTGCAACCAGAGGCAGCTGTGCCCTAAGGTCACCAGATAACAGGAGACCAGACCCCCACACAGGATCCCAGAAAGTTTATCGCAGATGGTAACTTTGGGCGCTCAGTGATACAGGAACACCTGGCCAGTGGCCACACTGGGTGGGAGGGGGCTGCGGTCACAGGGATCAGAACCCTGTCCCTGGCTGAGGAGGGGAGAACAAACCCAGGGGGAACACACATGGACAGCATGTTAGGCAATAACATGTCACCATTTTATTCACCATACAACCATGAAAAGGAGAAACGGAATTCTGCACCGGCCTGACTCCATTTGATGCTCTGGCCATGAGCCAGCTCATGCAGGTGCCGGTGAATCTCCAGCAGGAGCTGCCGGTCCTGCCTTTGCTCCTTCTCACACTCCAGGCGGATCTCATGCACTGTAAAGGGAGATGGGGCAGTGAGGAACCTGTCCAGCTCCTTGTGAAATGGATTTCTGCTGGACAGGAGGTCGTTACTGTGGACCAACTTGTATCCACTTCTCCAGCCCTTTGCCTGCTGCCAGCACTGGGGCATGTCTCTATTGTACCCTAGCCGTGCCAGCCCCTTGGAGGGGGTTTTGTTATACTTGATACATTTAGGTGGCATCTCGGGTTTCTTCTGAGTTTTTGCCTCCCCCCCACAGGCGGATGACAGCCCTGGTCTCTTCCTGTGCCAGGGCATGCCCTTGGGTGCAGGTCCTGTGGGGAGTACAGCCTGTGTACCTGGGGCCTCCAAGAAGGACGGTCTCCCGGTCAGGCTGTGGACGGGATGGGGTGGGGACTGGTTGACAAGTGGCCGCTGTGCTGCTCTGACCATCACAGCACTGTTTCACCAGTGCCAGCAGACCTGTCCCTTGGGTTAGTGTGTGGCCTGGTTCACATGGGCCAGGGATGCAGGTGGGGCCCTCCCCATGCATGGATTTGTCTGCTCCCACACGGAGCATCCCGGCTTTTTCTCTGCTGCTCTGTGAGTGGCCAGGGATTCATGGGAGCATGCACTCTCCACCACCACCTTCAAATGGGCATCTGAATGCGTGTGGGATGGGTGGCCCTAGTGTCTCGTCTGAAACTGGTCTGTTGAGAACAAATGTCTTTCTAAAAGATATTCTTGTTCAACCTTTATTGGGGAATCGCTGACTGAAATACTTGTGCTATGCAGGAATTCAAACCAGCTGACTGTAAAGATCTTTCTCACATTACTATTTATGATGACAGGAAATAGTCTTCGTGTATTTGTAACTTGCACCCAATAAAACATGATGCACCAACAATTAATTGGCAAATGCTGACATGGCTAATCAGGACCCTTCAGGCTAGTGGGAAAAAAACCAAATGCTGGCTAAGATATATACACAATAGCAGACACTAGGAAAGGGGCTGTAGGAAAAGACTTTCAAAGAGTAAAGGAAGTTAGCATTTTAAAGTATTTAAATACAGTGTAGGACAGGGTTGGGGAAGCTTTTCCCTGCTGGGGGCCACTTTGAAAATTAGGGCCACTTAGAAGTCGGAATTCAGGCGTGTATAACGGATATGCTCAAGAAAAGGAGGGTCCAGATCATGGATCTGTGCCATGGAGCTGTCTACTGTCCTTGTGTGTGTGCCATCATCGCTGCTCACTTAAGAGCTCAGTTTTGAGTGCTTTGGTTTAGGAACTGGATCCAGGGGCCACATAAAAACTTGCTGGGGGGCACATTTGGCCTGAGGTTCCCCATCCCTGCAGGAAATACAGCAGGTAGGTGTAAATAGCAGGCTGTCTGCTATACATTTCTTTAGTGGCTTATGAAGTCCATGTTTTGATTTAGTCTATTATTTTTGATATCCAATAAAATTGTGAATTTTAGTTCCCAGCCCTGTCTTTTCAAAGTGTTGTACAAGTTCTCATTGAAAACAATTGATGTGTCCATAATTGGTTAATGATATGTATTATCTGAATGGTACTAAAGAGCCAAGAAGGACCATATAGACTTCTGCTAAATGAAATTGATCATCTAATGAATGACTAATAAAAACAATATTATCTCTTAGTTCCTCAAGTCAGGGCACTGAAAAGGTACATTTGTGACCACCTGCCTGGACAAGGATGAATGTCCATTCCAGAATGCTAAATGCAGGAAATGCTGAAATGTCAGACGTTTTGCAGTAGTAGATGGAACAAAAGGTGTTAAAGTGGTCCCACTTGTATTTCAATGCAGGGCTGTTCATCTTAGGCTAGTGGTGACTGAACAGATGATTTGTGGAAAGTGAATTTGCAACAAACCAATGGGGCTCATTTATTTATTTATTTATTTATTTATTTATGAGCCTCTGGGGAGAGCCGTGCAGGCAGACAGGAGCTGCAGCGGCGAGCTGCCCCACTGGTGAGCAAGTGTACCCGGGGAGGTGGAGGTGCTTGGAGTCCTGGAGCGATAACCAGCGAGACCACACAGAGACAGTGTTGCCTGACCCGCTCATGCAATTTCGGGGGGGGGGGGGGGGCGTTGCCCAGCTGGACTGACTGATTGGAGTCTCCAGCACCAGCCGGGAGCTTAAAAGACACCTGGAGGCAGCGTGCGCGCCTAAGGGCTGCGTGCGCAAGGGTGCGCCTGTGTGCGCGCGACCTTAGGCGCAGGTAGGGCGCAGGTGCGGGAAGTTCTGCCCTGCTGACTCCCCTCCTATCTCTGTACTATCTCTGATAAGTTACTATGCTACCCTTCCATAAGAGTCAGGCTAATGATGGGGTGATGGACTCGCCTATGGGCAAACAAAGGAAGTTGGACTCTTTTTTTTCCCGTAGGGCCTTGGAAAACATCCAAAATTTGCCCTGCGGTTTGCCCTGGATTGCCCCCCCCCCCCCTTCGGATCCTTTAAATAGCATTGAGACTCCTGTTGGTACTATGCCTCTAGGTACGGTGCAGACTCAGACTTTGTCTGACACTCTGAGCCCCTGCACTCTGCCGCTTTCGACTAACCAAGGACAGCTAGAGCCTGAGATGGGAAAGTCTACTTTGGAGCTGCTTGTGGAACAGACATCTTTAATCCATCAGACACTTTTGTTGGTTCTGACCCAACTTAAAATGGTTACCACTGGTATTGGCAACACGACTACTTCCTTAATTTCTTTGGCGGCTCAGACGTTGGGGTTGTCTTTGGATCATGTTAATTTGCCAGCTGATGCTGTGAAAAGTTCTAGGGTGGGATCTGGGGGAGGGGGAAGTGTTGGGGGTAATTATAATATGCCCTCCCAGGAAGTAGGCTTGGGCTGTAGGTATGAAAGTTCGGGGCGGCAAGTAGCCCCGTGTGCAGATTGTTTTTCCTCTTTGTAGGGAGGCTATAGCCTTTACTGTTTATCCAACGGCTGCTGGGTTGCTTCCTCCCTGGGAATCCAGGGGGCAAGTAGCTACACATCTATCCTATTTGGCCCAAACCCCTTTCACACCTGGGGATATCCACTCCATAAGGGTAATTGGTAGGGGAACCCGTAATTACCAGTGTGTTGTTTCCTTTTGGAAGGTTTCTCATATAAAAATTATTTTTAGGAATGTGTCCTGATTTATTGAACAAGGGATAAGATTAGCCAGAATTTTTGTTAGCGCTAGAGAGATCCCAGGAAGAGGCGCCGGCTTAGATCTAGGAGTGGTAAGCACTAAGGGGGATGTTATTAGCTCCGCTTGCTCCTCGTCAAAGAATCCTAATCTGGTCCCCCTTGGGGTTAGGTGTCGGACCTTTTTTAGAAAGGGGATTTCTGAGAACATGAAGGATTTGGGGAATGTGGTGCACCTCTGCTCCCCAGGGCAGGGTGTGCCCTCTAGTTTGCCTGTGGAGGATGGTGGGATGGATTTGGGAGGGGCGGAAATTAGATCAGACATTGAGGAAGGCCCGGTGGCTAGTGGCAGTGGTAACCCTTTAGTTGTGGAGGTATCCCCAGTTATTGAGGTTATTTCTGGTAGGGGTGGGGGAAGTTTTCTTTCTATTGATGGAGACCAGGACCCTGGAGTTGTTTTTGTAGGGAATCCAGGAGTTGGGGATGGGATTTTAACATCTGCTCAGTGGAAAATTAATAGGTACCTGGATCCTTTAGAAGATGGGCACATAATTTGTACTTCTTGCACCACTTCTGGTCCTCCCCCCTCAGGCAGAATTGAGACTGGACTCGGTAAGTCCTGGGCGACCATTATTTCAGACCGAGTCTGCCCAGTTTGTGTTTGGTAAGGGGCGGGAGGATGAACCGGGAGGAGTGTTTACCTTTAGGGGGGATTTGGTGGGAGATCCTTCAATGGCTCCCTTGGGAGGCAAGCATTTAGTTGCAAACCTGGGAGGATCTCCCTCGATTTCCACAAGGGAAGAGTCAGTTGTGCAGGAGGGTTCGGATTGATGCAATTTCCTTTGCAGACTACGATGCCTTCAATCTGGTTGCATGTTTGCTCTAACTCTAGGGTTAAATGGAGTCGTGAATGGGAGGCTAAGTTTGTGGCACTTATTTCCTCCTTGGAAGGGACTAGCTGGTTCTAGGCGCTGACAGAGGGCCAGGATATGGAGGAATTACTGGCTGCGTAGTTCCATACTGGAGGGATTGCAGTTTAGTCCCAGGATACCCAGGAATAATAATAATCCCCGAGGGGTTTTTTATTTATTTTTATTTATTTATTTATTTAAAGCATTTATACCCCGCCCCTCCTGCAGACAGCTTGGGGCGGCTTCCAACAATATAAAACAATATAAAACAGTTAAAACAATCAGCAATTAAAATACTTTATAAAACAGGGCCCTGAGCAACAATTCAGCATTAAAAAAATAAAACAAGGTGGGGGGGAAAACACAACCCTAACCCACCCTCCCCCACCTCCCCAAAGGCCTGGGCGAACAGCCAGGTTTTGCAATACCGCCAAAATGACAACAGGCTTGGGGCCAGGCGGGCTTCCTCCGGAAGGGAGTTCCAAAGGCGTGGCCCAGCCACCGAGAATGCCCTCTCCATTGTGGCCTCCCGCTTTATGCGGGGGACCTCCAAGAAGGCACCCCCGGCCGACCACAGGAGCCGCTCTGGGGCACGGAGGGCAAGGCGATCCCTGAGGTACGAGGGGCCCAGACCGTGAAGGGCCTTATAGATCAATACTAAAACCTTGATGGAAGAAAACACAGTCTACATGCACATTGAGCTTAAAATAAGTCCCACCACCACCACGTTTACTTACCCCCCCCCTTCCCTAGTGTCTTGTCTCCCCAGGCTGGGGGCCTGGGATGGAAGGCGGGGGGGAGGGTGTGCGAGACTGGGGAATGGGGGGGGTACATACCCACCCTCCCCTCCCCCCCATTCCCCAGTCTCGCACACCCTCCCCCCCCCCTCCTACCATCCCAGGCCCCCAGCCTCTGCTCCCCGAGTCCTCCCCAACTTTACTCACCCCCCTTCCCCAGTGTCTCGTCTCCCTAGGCTGGGGGCCTGGGATGGAAGGGGGGGAGGCTGGAGAATGGGGGGGGAGGGTGAGTATGCACGGTGGGTATGGAGGCAGTGGCAGGCAGGCACCAGGCAGGCAGGTGAGGCTTCACACGCTTCAGGGTTCAGTGGAGGTGCTCGGCGGAGAGATGAGCTGCGGCGTGCATGCTCAACAGTTCAAGCATGTGCGCTGCAGCCCATCTCGCCGCCAAACGCCTCCACCAAACACCCAGCTGAGGCTTTGCATTGAGCCCATAGGGCTCAATGCAAAGCTGCCGTGCAGGAAATTTGATTTCCCAGCAGCGGCACCGAACGCTGAGCCGCCCGGTTCGCGTTCAGTTCAAGTTTGTCCCTTCTGGGACTCCAGACTCTGGAGTCCCAGAAGGAAGTGAGTCAGACTGAGGCTGCCCGGTAGCCTCAGTCTGACTCGCCCAGAGGCTAGCGCTCACTGACTGAACGCTCTGTCTCTGCCAGCAGCTGGAGCGCCATGCTGCTTTGACTGCAGCAGTCAGAGCAGTGCAGCGCTCCAATGTCAATTTCAGCTATCGGCAGAGATAGAGTGCTCAGTCAGTGAGTGCTCTGTCAGTGTGGCACCAGGGGGATGGGGGGAGAGCGGGGCCAGGGCACTGCCCCAGGTTGCCTCAGGCGAGGGCCGCCACTGCTTCAGGGGTCGATCCAAAGCCCGGGGGGGTGAGGCGGTCCCACAGATATGCAGGGCCTAGGTCGTTTAGGGCTTTATAGGCCAATACCAACACCTTGAATTGGGCCCAGAAAACCACTGGCAGCCAGTGTCGAGAACATGGCACCGGTGTAATGTGCTCCCAGTGGCCCAGCCCCACCAAAAGCAGGGCTGCCGCTTTCTGCACCAGCTGCAACTTTCAAGCCGTCAAAATGGGTAGCCCCATGTAGAGCGCGTTACAATAGTCCAACCCGGAGGTGATGAAAGCATAGATGACGGCGGCCAGCTCAGAGTCTGAGACATACGGCCGAAGCCGTTGCACCGGGTGTAATTGGTGAAAAGCACTCCTTGCCACAGCCTCCACCTGGACATCCAGGCGAAGCTGTGCATCGAGGAGCACCCCCAGACTTCAAATCTGGGAAACCAATGGAGGACAGACCCCGTCAATGATGGGGGCCACCATCTCCATCCGCTTACCCACCAGCATCACCTCTGTTTTGTCAGGATTCAGCCTCAGTCGGTTTGCCCTCATCCAGTCCCCCACAGCCGTCAGACACCGGGTAAGCACCAATACTGCCAGACCTGGGTCTGTTGAAAAAGAGAGGTATAGCTGGGTGTCATCAGCATATTGATGACACCGCACACCAAACCACCTGATCACCTCGCCGAGTGGCTGCATGTACACGCTGAACAGATTAACTATCTATTAAGCTATAATGTTGCAGCAACAATGGGATCAATGATGAAAAGGTTTAAAAAGAAAAAGAAAAACAAATCTTTACTAATTGAACCAACTTTCTTGTCCAGCATCAGGAGAAGTCAGCTGTTGAACTGTGTGGACTTGAGAGTAAAAAATATCTGATTGTTCTGCTCTGTGATTGTTATGCTCTGTCGCACAAGACACTTGAAGACAGCATGTTTGCTGTCCGGATTGTTTGATGAGTCTCACTGGAAAGTTCAAGAATATGTCTACTCATCAGAAAGCTCCTCATTACAGATAATGTTGCACAATTTTGGCGCAAGATTTCAAATCTGTCATTAAAAGAAGCTGCTTTTTCTATTATAGTAGTAGCTCTTGTCATACTCAAGTGCTTGGAGATGCTGAAAGAGTTGTGCAGGCAGGCAAAGGGATTCCATGCCAGGAATAATACTGCCATCTCAAAGTCAGTTTATTCAGATCTATCCATCTTTGCAGAAATGGCCTGCACTGGGCTCCACAACTATACTTGAAACTTAATAATTAATGATTCATGATAGACTATGTACTGTTTGGTTGTGGTTGTGTTAGTCTTGTGCAGGCACTTTGAAATATTAAGACATTACAAAAGTTAAAGTCAAACTCTGAAATAGAAGCAAGTTGGAGTCATTGGGCTCAGGCCCATGGATTCCCCCCATATGCATGCTGTTTCTGTGTGGCACAATGTGCCAGCAATGGAGTTGAATTCAGCTTCTGTGCAGTTGCGCATGTGCACAGCTGCACACAAGATCCGTGGACCATAGAATCGGGCCCACCATGGACAATTAATTGAAAACCTCAGCTCAGTGTATGGCAGTGGTCAAAAAAGGCAAACGGAATGTTCGGAATTAAATCGGAAAAGGATAGAAAATAAAACAGAAAGTATCATAATGCTACTATAGAAATCTATGGTACTACTGCACTTTTAATACTGTGTGCAAGTCTGGATTCCCCATCTCAAAAAAAAAGATATAGTAGAACTTGAAAACGTACAGAGAAGGGCAACAAAAATGATCAATGGTATGGAATGGCTTTCATACAAGGAGAGGCTGGATAGGTTGGGGCTCTTCAGCCTGGAGAAGAGACAACTGAGAGCCGCTATGATGGAAGTGTCTAAAATCATAAGAGGGATGGAACCAGTAAATAGGGAGTTGTTCTTTACCCTCTCAAATAGTACTAGAACCTGGGGACACAGCTCTCCTAGTTAAAGTAACTGGCAGCAGATTTAAAACAAATAAAATTAAGTAATTATTCACACTACACACAATTAACTTGTGGAAAGTTTTGCCAGAGGATGTGATCAAGACCAGCAGTGTAGTTGGGTTTGAAAAAAAGATTGCATACGTTCTTTGAGGATAAGTCCATTCATGGCTATTAGCCAAGTAGGTTGGAAGATGTAACCTCTGTCAGAAGGTGGGAGTGAACAGCAGGTAATGGGTCACTCCATTATGATCCGTTGGGTATTTTTCCCAAAGTGACTGTGATTGGCCACTATCAGAGACAGGATGCTGGGCACAATGGACCATTGGTCTGACCCAGTATGGCACTTATTTTCCTACTGATGTCATGAAAGCACCTCAGGCTCATGCCCTAAGTGTGAAGTGTTTCATCTTAAATGAGTTGCTTTTGTGCATGTGTAACACTCCTTTGTGCCCAATTGACAGTCTGCTAGAAAGCCTGGTGTGGTAGCTCATGTCTTTAGTGCCTAGTTCAAACCTTGGTGTCTTGGCCATGACAACAGCTGACATACATGTGATTTAAAACATGGCCTCACTTCCTATTGCATAGGCTCCAATCTTTCATAGTATCATAGAAATAGAGAATTAGAAGGGACCTCAAGAGTCATCTAGTTCAACCTCCCACCCTGAGGCAAGCAGAGTTAGCAACTCTTGAGGTTTTGTTCCTGACACTCAATGAGGCAGATGAGCTGTGGCAACCTGATCCTCGTGCAGCCTAATGTGGGCAATCGCTGCCGCCACACTGTGGGGCCAGTGTAGGGAGCTGGGCACACAGTCGTGGGGGAGCTGGGTGGTGTGGCCACTGTTGGAGCTGCTGCCAAAGCCGGGGCAGTGGCCACATGAATGGGTGCCTGGCTCTGCTCTGAACCTGACCATGACGTGGTCCATGTGTGATGGGCGGTAGTGCCCACCGCTCAAGGTCCCCACAGTGGTGCTCCACAGTTGAGGAAAGGCTGCTCTGCGGTGCATCCTTGGAATTGTTTCAAGGACGCGATGCGTAGCAGCCAGCGCTTCCGGGTGAACATCTGGCAGCAGCCGAGCACACGAGCAACTGCATTATGTGGCTTGGCTGCCCAGAGTGGGATAAAGCTACCCAAGGCGTGGTAGCCTCCCCAGGCTGTATCATGTGGCTGCACCCAAGGTCAAAACCACAAGAATCTGCAACCCTAGAGGCAAGATACCCTATACCTAAAGTATCTCTGACAGGTGCCTAGTCAGTCCTTTATTGAAAACTGACAGGGAAGGAGATTCTACATTTTTCTAGACAGTTTGTGGACCTCTTCTAACAGTTAGGAAGATTTTCCTAATGCTGAACCTAAAATTACCTTCCTGCAATTTAAAACCATTGCTTCTTGTCCTGTTCTCAGTGGCATCTCCATCTTTGTATGGCCCTACTGACTGGCAGCAAACATGGATGTGCTTGCAGAATTTGGGCATTATGGTCCCAAACAATAAACTTTTCTTCACTCAAGTAATCCTTTCTTCTGCTAGTCAATGTACTTCGATCTGAGAGAATGAGTAATGTTGGGTCTGTGCAGCCAGTCCAGTGAATGTCAACAGAGCTCTGTGCTATTTGCAAGCAGCAGAATCAAGGTCAGGATTATATCTTTTATTTGTCTGAAGTGTCATGCAGAATTTTGACCCTAAGTAACAAATATATATAGTGATACGTTAAAAGATGTTGTTAAATAAATTGACAGTGGTTCCAACCTTTTCTTTCTGTCATGTTACAACAGAGGAAATTTCAGGATCCATTTTCTCTTAATGAAAAGAAGGGTATGTACGATCCCGTCCCAGACTTGTTTCGTGTTTGCGGTAATTTTAATCTTTGTGAAATACTGATCATAATGCTATAAGATAATTACAAATTGGAATTATTATGTAAACATTATAAAATATAACTTTATATTATTTATTTATTAATATTTGTATCCTGCCCTTCCCCAAAGGCGCACGGAGGCTCACAAAAAAATTATAAAATACAATATAAAAACATTTATAATACAACCCCTCCCTATCTCCCAACCCAGATTCCCCCTTAGATCAACTCCCAACCCCCTTCCCCCAATTCAGTCCCTGCTACCAAAAGCTTGATGGTACAAAATGGTCTTACATTGCCTCCGTAAGGCCGCTAGGCTTGAACATAGGTGTACCTCATGGGGGAGGGAGTGCCACAGCAAAGGTTCAGTGGCTGAGAATGTCCCCCTCATAGTCAAGACCTGGCAAAAAACCGGAGTCTCCAGGAAAGTACCCCCAGCTGATCACAGAGGCTGCAACAGGACATGGGGAGCCAGAAGCACATAAGTCACAGAAGCACATATGAAGCCAGACAGATTTTGAAGCCACTTTCTCCCTCATTGTAAAAATCTAATATAATACAGGTACAGAAGAACCACCCTCATTGACACACCTTGGAAGATCATGGTTTTTTTTGTCCAGATTAGAGAGATGTCCAAATGTGTGGATGTTGAGAGCAGAAAAACATAAAGATTTACTGTACTTGTAAGGGGCTAACCAATTTCCACATACTTTAATTTTAATAATTGTAATACCCAAATGAACTTGAATCTTGACCTTAGTTCCACCTGTTCCTTTTAGGCAACTGATTACAAAACAAGGGAAATCTAGCAAATTTAGTATTTTGTACCACAGGTCATCATAAGGTCTTAAGTTCAGCAGTGTGGCAAATATTATATTGTGTTTTTCCTTTGCTGCAGTGATGCTGTGTGCAAGACCATCACTTAGAGGAATTAAGGTCATCAGAGGGTCATTTGCTGTACTGATCAAATTTGAGCTGAGAAAATTGTCAAAGTGACTTTGCCACAGGCATTAACACTTTATAGCCACATTCACCTAAGTGGCAAAAAGCTAGCAACTAGTAGCAATATAGATTACAAAATAGAAATCCTTATCTGTTCTTTCAAAGACAGTAAGCTCAGGCCATAAGTCTTTATGGGGTCACTAGGGTTGCCACCTATGTATATTTTTCCAGGCCACTGTCATGGGGAAAGGGGGGCAACACAGACATTTGGGGCAATGGGACACAGAATTTGGGGTACTGGGGGTAAATTTGGCTACTAAGAAGGACAGCTAAAGGTAAAGATTAGAAAATTGTGAGCCTTACCACCCTGCTGAACTGGTTTGGCAGTGTGGGGGGACAGAAAAACCATTGTTAGGCAGAACAAGCATTTTTGTTGCTAAGGTAATGCCCAGGTGGGATCTGCAACCAGCTCAGAATAACAAAAGGAACAGGAGGGGGAAGTGAACTGAGCCCCCTGCAAAGAAAAGAAGAGACAGGATCTCTACACTCTCTCTTCCATCTTGACCACCAAGGAGTAAGCAGTTTGCAGGAGAGGCTGCACAACCATGAACTAGAGGCCTTTCAATTCACTAAAGGGACTGAGCCTGGCCTCAACACCAAGACTGTGAGAGACTCTGATGGACCTGGACTGTGCCTTAGGGTAAGAGGACAGTTAGGGAACATCAGTGTATTTTAGAATGCGTGTACCTTGTATTTGATTTGTGGACTTGCACCATCCGATCAACAGCCTTATACTTGTATGTACTAAATGTATGTTTTATAACCAAGCCAAGCGTGCTTGTGTGTTTATTTGGCCTTAGGGGGTTCGCTAAGGGGGTACCCTATCTAGGTGAGAGCCTAGATGGACCTTTTTTATGTAAGACAACCCCACCATGAAGTCTTCCAAGCTACAGGTGGTCAGAGAAGGTTCTCTGAGTTACAGCTAGGCTGGGAGAACAAGGGGAGGTGTTTCTGGGGGTGCGGACCTCCGAAAGCTCCCTGATTGCGGTGAGGGTTTCTGATCACTTGGGAACCCATGTGGGCACAGGCAACTGGGTTGCGGATGGCCTAGTGGGCATCCATGGGACAGCCTAGAGAAAGAGGGGGACCCTGATCCCAGTGACAGCCACTCATTAAACATACATGTTGTAGGGCCTGGAAAAAATATACATAGGTGGCAACCCTAGGGGTCACACAGGGAAAAGTTTTGGGAACCACTGAATTTGACTGCAGTCTTCAACCAATTTGTCTTAGAGTAAGCTGGAGTCAATGGGTCTGGATGACCCTGAGGTCAAGGTATAAAATTACCAACCGAAGAACAATACTACTACGCCAAGAGAATACTACTACTACTGATGATGATGGATGATTGATGATGACAACGATGACATCACTGACGTGGATGTGCCTCTGGATAAGAACATCCAGAAAATGGGAGCAGCTAACTTCAGGAGGTATCAGGATTCATGACCTTGTTATCAATATGAAACAGGTGAATTAGTTGGAAAATGTATGAATTATCCCTATCATAATCATTTCTGCAAATGGCCTAGTTCTGAAAGTGCTGAAACTTAATCTTGATCATCTCATGCTCCCAAAAATGTTAATCAGTCATGCCCAGAAGGCTGTTGTTTCGGACACAGCCAGAATTGTCCACAAGATCTTCTTGGGCATCATGAACACTGCGAGGCACAGTATAGCTCACTGGCCACCCTCTCCCCTCACAGCTGTCACTAAAAGCCTCCTCCAATATGGGAGAAAATACATAATGATAATAATAATAAATCATCTTGGCCTTAATGTTTTTGTTACCAACTGTTTGCCTTTGCTGAAAATCCTTTGGTAACATCCCTGCTCCAATTCTCTCCCATCCATTATGGAACCTCTGCACCACAATATGGAATTCATGACTTTGTTCATTCATGCCTGGGCAAATGCAATTATTGAATGGTGTTAGCACATCTCTTTCCTCTCAACGGACACCTTTTTCACACCTGCTTGTTAAGCTGCAAAGAGCAGCTGCACTCTAAATCAGTGCATACCTTAACAATGCAGTGCACACATGCAAAAAACCCAGCAGGGTTGATCTGTAGTCAACTTAATTAGGAACTGCTGAGCAGGTTATTCATTAGAGCACAGTATTTGTATCAGGACTGGGTCTTGAACTTCCTGCTCTGGAAAATCCAGAGCACTGCCTCAAGGACTAGTGCTATTTTGGGTGATGAGAAAAATTAGGTCCAAATTCCTGTGTCTTCTTTTGTGCCTCTGCCCCACCCCCGTGTTGCCATACCCTTCCCCAGCTGTGTCCTGTCTCCTTGGCCTTGGCTCCCAGCTTCCTGATTGGCCACAAGGTAGCATTTAATCCATGGTGTAGCCACAGGAAGCTGTGGGAGCAATAGTTCTTGCCTTTTTGTGTGCAAGAGGCTGTTAGTGGTCTTGTGAACCTGATTTGCCCTCTGCCTGTTGGGCCTTTCCCCTCTTTCCTCCTGCCTGAGGGCTGTTCATCCCCTGTGGTGTTTGTGGGTCCCCCTGTAGCCTGGCTTTGATCCCAGTCTTCCCCCCCCCCCGCCACCTACCTGTGTTCTCCTGTGGCTCTGCTTGGCTCCCTTTCCCCCAAACTTGTGTCCCCTTGGTGCCTGGCTTTGATCCCAGTCCTCCTGAGCCTGCATTCCCCTGTGGCTCTGCTCAGTCCCCCTTCCCCCAAGTTTGTGTCCCTGTGTTGGCTGATGCTGATCTTGTTCCCTTAAGGCTTAAGGTCCATTATGTTCCCTCCTCCTCCCCTCACTATCTCTCTGTGCTGTCCCTGCCCTGCTCCTCCCTCCCCTGTGTCCTCCATTGTACTCTGAGTCTTTACATGCCGCTGCCCCCTTCCACCTTGGGAATCCTGCTCAGGTTCCTGTTCCTATAACCTCAATGATGAGCCGCACACTCTGAGGTTGGGTTTCCTGGATGTAGGAATGAGAGCAGTCATTCCGGCTGAGAGGTTTTCCTTTCCTGGTGTCTCTTTCCCCCCCCCCCCCTGTGTGGGTCCCCTGGGCTAGGCCTATAGATGTCCTTGGGGTATTGGATCCTGCACCTCTACCCCCTGACAGTTTGATTATCTGGGTAAAATTTACTTGCCTCTTCCCCTCCTTAAGACACCTTGTATCATAGCACTCTGCTGGGCCACATATTTGCATGGTGTTAGCAAAACCTGCATTAAGAGGGTGTTGGCCTTTGTATCTCTCTAGTGCTTGGCCAATGACATAGGAGCCAAAATTTTCACAAATGACTATAGTGGTTTGGGGAATGTTTAATGAAGTTCTCAGTTTGAGACACCTTATACAGAGAGCTCTGAACTCACAACCTCTGAAAATTACAAGTTCACCTGTCCTGAATTACTTTGTCTCGCCATCTCTTTTGTTTGGGACCAAGACAGTAACCTAACCACCCTCTTTCGCTAAGCTAGCCCTACAGCATGGTTCCAGAAATACCTTGAAGCCCACATTTCAGAGTATTTTCAATACAGTATGTTCAGAGCCTTATAATGCTGCTACAGGAATGCTAATGTAGATGGGAGCAGCAAAGGGAAAGCCACCATTTTCAAGGATGCTGCTTTGAAGCAGTTAGGAGGTGCCACTTCTGAAGCATCACTTACTGCTGCTTCTTTCCCTCTTCCCAGCTAGCTGGGGTTGAGGGAGCAATCTTCAAGCTTGCTGGTCCTGTGCTGGTTTACTCTGCTATCCTGTACAAACCACCATTTTTGGCCACCCTTTTATTCTTCACCTGGAGACTCTGGCCTTGCTTTCCCAGCCCTGAGTCCTCTTCCTCCATCTTTCATGCACTCCCATGCCAACCTACCCTCTTCTCTTGCCATTTCTCTGTAACACTGCAGACTTTGGGCTCACTCTTGATGACCTCATTTTGCATATAATCCAGCTATGTCATCTCAAGTTGCTAACCTCAGACAGCTCATTTCCATTGCTTCAAGTTTTCTCATATGCCTTTCTTTGGTTCCCATGTCACAGAACTATACAGAAGAGCTAGTCTTACCATGGTTTTGCATAGTTCCTTAAGTAGTCTGGGCATTCATTTGTTATACATCACTGCACTTATTTTGCATCAGACTTCTCCCACACTTGGCAGCCTTATTTGCAGTTCTCCATTTCCTGCCATCCAGCCCCCCACAAGATACTTATATCATGTATTTGGTTTAGATGGAGGCCTACATTGTTGATATTAACGTGTCCTGATTCAGTGTGAGCCATTCACAAGATCTAAAATCTCTTCACCAATTTTAAAGACATTTTTTATTAGTTCTTTGTTCCAGATGTCAGTCTCCTGGGTCAAACCTATATCACTGTTGGCTGTTACTGTAATATCATCTTCACAGATCAACTTTGTACCAACTTCCATTTTGGATTTGCTTCTAAGTTCATCACAATTATAAAGGGTAATAGAATAAGTGCTGATCATGGATGGAGCCCAGCCTCAAAGCCCTGCTGTTAACCATGGCATTTCTGCACTTTGGTCATGGAACTGTCATGCAACCCATTGCCATCTGGACAAGGTCCTCTGATACCCCAAAGAATAACACAGGTGCTGGCGGTGGCCTAGGTACCTTCTCAGCTGCTTTCTCCAAATCGAGGTGTCGCTAACCAGCTAAAAATAACACAATGAATGATTTCATGAGAGACTTCTGCTGCAAAAGCAGACAGAGCAGCTAGTGGTGACCTGCATTGCTAATAAAGCACTTGCCTTCATGGAATGTTTGTCTGTGTTGCCTTTCTGATATTTATATCGACATTAACAGATTAGTTACGTTACCTATTCCTGGGCTCTTGCATACAATGAGAGCAGCTAAATGGAACAGGAAGGATTAGAGGGAGGAATCTTGTGTGCATGACCTAGTTTAGAAACAATCAAACTTGCCCTGATCCTGCTACTTGTATGTACTAACCTAATTTCATCTATTCTATTCTCTCCCTCCCAACATTAGTACCCAAAACTTTCTAGAAGTTCATTACGGGTCATAGACAAAAATGTTTTTGTGAACTCTTTCATTAGTCCATCTTCTATTGGTGGGAGCATGCAAGCTTTCAGGTGCACAGAGTCCTTCTTCAGGCATTTAAAAAGTCAACTGAGCAAATACAGGTCAGTGTATATATGATAGCAATTACATATGATAACAAGAAAGGGAGGAGTCAGAGAAAAGATTGTTAGGAAGAATGTTATTAGCATTTAATTTTTAAAAAATACAATGAGGAGGCAACAGTAATAAAATAAATGCATGCTGGTATATAGATAGCAAAGTACTTAGGAGGGGGCTACTAGGAGAAAAGGTTAGCAGGAGGAAATGTAGTTAGCATTTCAAAACATTTAAACAAAGGTATGTGTCAACAACAGTCTGTCTTTTATTTTCACATTTCTATTGTGGCTTTTGAAGCCCAAATCGTTATATAGTCTATTGTTTTTGGTATCTAATAGAATTATTAACTAAGTTCTCAGACTGCTCTTTTGAAGGTGTTGTACAGGTGCACCTGAACTACTTTGTCTCTTTCTTTTACATTTGGGAGCAACACAGCAGCCATACTCTGCCCACACTTCATATGGTGTCATCCTCACCCGCTGAAGCCAATGCGAGTTTTGGCCATTGGATTCAGAATTGCACTATTTTATTTATTTATTTTATTTCTTTACATTTTTTAGTCGCTCCCTCATGCCATGGCATCTCGGGGAGACTTACAAAAGCAAAATATCAACAATAAAAAATTTAAAAATAGAACCAGCAATATCATTTAAAAATTCTATAAAACACATTCCCTCCCCCACTACCCCATCCTCCCATGATCCCCTCTGAAGGCCTGGGCGAACAGTCAGGTCTTACAGGCTCGGCGAAAAGCCAACAGACCTGGGGGCAGGTGGGCTTCCTCTGGGAGTTCCAGAGTTGCGGATATGGCCACCAAGAACGCCCTCTCCATTGTGGCCCCGTTTTACACGGGGGACCTCCAGGAAGGTGCCCCTGGCAGACCGAAGGGGTCATTCTGGGGTGCGGAGGGTGAGGCGGTCCCTAAGATATGAGGGGCCCAGACCGTGTAGGGCTTTATAGGCCAAGACCAGCACCTTGAATCTGGCTCAGTACACTATAGGCAGCCAGCGCGGAGCACGGGTGTAATGTGCTCCCATCGACCCGTGCCTGTAAGGAGACGGGCCGCCACATTCTGCACTAGCTGCAGCCTCCGAACCAGCATTAAGGGAACCCCCATGTAGTCTAGTCTCGAGGTGATGAAGGGATGAATGAGGGTGGCCAGGTCGGGCAGCCTCCGCACCAAATACAACTGGCGGAAGGTGGCTTTAGCCACTGCCTCCACCTGTCGGTTCAGGCGGAGGTCTGAGTCCAATAACACTCCCAGACTCTGAACCTGCTGGGCTACAGAGGGCAGACCCACCCCTACGAGGAGGGCCAACACTTCCCTCACCCTACCCACCACCATTACCTCCATCTTGTCGGGATTGAGCCTCAGTCTGCTCTGCCACATCCGCCACGGCCTCCAAACACTGGGAAAGTACTGAGATGGCAGGACCTGTGTCGGTTGAAGAGAGGTACAGCTGTGTATCATCAGCATATTAGTGACATTGCACCCCGAACCCTCTCACAATCTCCTCCAAGGGCTGCATATACACATTAAACAGTAGCGGAGACAGAATTGAACCTTGCGAAACGCCACAGTTTAAGGCCCGGGTGTTGGATGTTTCAGCCCCCAACACCACCCGCTGGCTTCTCTCCGAGAGGAATGAATAGAACCACCCAAGGACAGTCCCGTCCAGACCCCCCAGAGCTCGCAGTCGTCTCAACAGCAGCCCATGGTCCACGGTATCAAAAGCGGATGAGAGACCTAGTAGGATCCGGCATGACTAACCGGCATGATTAACATACTATATTTTTGCAAAAGCCATAACTAAACTAACTAAAATCTCTACCACGATTAACATCTCTGACATGCAGTGGATTCCAGCTCTCATCCCCTTTGTCGAAGAAAATTTTTGCATAGAGTGAAGGATGTTATTTGAGTAGGTTTATTTGTTTTTGTTTTTAACATGCATGCTGTTATTTGTTTGTATTAGCAAAGGCATGGTCAAAGTGGTGTTCTGTGCACTTGGAACAGGAAGTTGGAGACTTGTAATGGTTCTTAGATCCTTTCATAGTTGGTTGTCTGTCTGTCTTTTTAAACTAGATGCTATTTGGGGTAGAGACTACCCCAAAATGGCATTAATGGTGAGGCAAATTGGGCAATGAGGGAAGCAATGAGGTAATCCCACTTGGAGTCAGGACCACTTCAGCTGCCCAGTTGTGCTCCCGACCCTCACCCCACTGGAGGCCAGGATGGACTATTTAAATATCCCACTTGGCCTCCCAGCAACTGTGCCAGGACAGCACGGATAGTCAGTAGCACAAGACAGATCTGCACATCATGGCATAGTGGAATGAGACAAAGGTGACTGCTGGCGCTACGGCCAGACTGCATGTACTGCTTCCAGGCTCCACCTGCTGAAGCTGCCCCCGCAAACATAGCTTGGTCCCTCAACTACCACCTCCACTGCCAGTAAGTGTGTATCAGTGTCTTTCTGGCTACCTGTGAGGATGTCTATGTGTGAGTGATTGGCCTACTACTTGTTTGCCTTTTGGGGGGGGTGGGGGTGGAATTCCCCCCCAGCATAGCCATTTTAACTCTACACAATTTATATAAATTATGTTAATTTATGTCAATTTGTATATATTTTTGCAAATCAGGGGCAGCCCATAGAGTGTCCCACTTTGAAGTTTTCAAAATCGTTATTCAAAATAACGACTCACTTCCCCTCATAGGCCCTTTTTACACAGACACTCCGATAAAATGGGTGTTACATTTTATTATACATGGTACAGGGCAACACTGCAGCCCTGCAACATGGGCCCTTTTCACACGAGATGCCTCCACCCAGTTTTGCTGGGTGGAGGCGTCTGTGTAACCACCACTTGCGGTGGGTGGGGTGCATTTCTCTGAGTGGAGATGGGTGGCGGTGTCTGTAAACACAGCAGACGGTCACACCTACACCCACCGCCACATAGACAAGGCCACATAGACAAGGTGGCCTTTCAAGTGTGAATGAGAGGGATGCAATAGAACTAGCTGCCTCATTACAGCAGAGGCCTTCATTTGTATGTTCTATAATGGAATTTACATTACACGGATCATAATCATATGCCCTTTTTACATGGGCAGCACCCACGCTAGAACACCCTCTGTCCCTTATCTTTGTATGTATGTCCTCATCGCTGATCACTTACCCTGAGACAGGAGTGGCGGAGTGGAAATCAAACCACAAGACGTGGCAACCCTAGCAGCTGACAAGGGAGCCTGAGCCCAGTCTAAGGTGGTCAAAAATAGGGGTATTTTGTTAACTGAGATTAATCCAGTGCTCCGTGATCATATGTGAGAATAGCTTAATTTGTGGGGGTAGAGAATGAGGGAATGGAATTATTAGTATTATGGGAGGAGGGGCCAAATATAGAGCTGTGGAGGATGGTGGTTGGCAAAATATTTCACAAAAAGCACTGTGACTGGCCCTGTGTCCATGATCAAGTGAGGTTCAAATATGGTTGAGACAGGTAGTTAAGTCAGAAATCAGTTCTGAGCATGCTCACTAGGATCTGCAGTTGTTATTTTTTCTCAATACTGCTAGGCCTAAGGTATCTCCACCCATTTTGTGACACCACCCACCCACATTGTTTAGGACACAGTTGCCATGTTGGTCCCAAATATGAGACATGAGCAAAAATAGTTAAGATGATACTTTCTATTGGACCAATTTCTGCTTGGGAGGGTGTGTGAGCTTTTGAACGGCATAAAGTTATTTCACAGGCAGGTTCTTGTTCTTACTGCTTGAAGACCTTTGTAAAACCTGGAAGCTTGCACAGCTTCGCACACACTGTGACTATTATCAGGCTTTTGCTGGGGCGTTTTGAGTGTTTTATCAAGGAGACATTTACAATCTTCCATGCTACAAGGTTTTAACATCAGGTCCAGGAGCAAGGTACACATGCAAAAACCTGCAAAGATGCATGCGACTTTATAGGCTCTTTTTACATGGGCGTAGGGTTGCCACCTATGAAAATTTTTATGGAACACTTAGGAAAAAAGACATGTTGAAGGCCCTGCAACATGTATTTTTCCTGTGTTCTGCAAAAATTTGCATAGGTGGCAACCCAACATGGGCGGCCCTCAGGGCCAGACCCAGGATTTACAGGACCATGTGGGAAGCCTTAGTGTGGGGCCTAATTTAAATAACTTGCCAGAGCTACCCCCCCCCCCCCCAGGTGTGCAACCGTACATTGCACATGCCTAAGGCCAGCCCTGGCAGCACACACACAACACCCAGAAATCTGGGTGTTCTAGCGTGAGTGTTGCCCGTGTAAGTCCCGTGGGGGTGCTGCCGTGCACACATATCCATACACATAGAGGCACCAGAAAAAATGGGAGGTGCCTCTGCGTGTGGGCATGGGTGTGTGCCCCATCAGAACCCTCCTCCCACCAACGGACTACAGCGCAAAGTCACCCCGCAAAGGCCATTGTGTTACATGTGTTCTATTCACTTCAGTGACGTGTGCGTGTGCTGATGGCACACATTATCGGCTGGAGGTCTAGGCTGCTCAGGCGACATCAAAGGCAAATCTCTACTGACTTCATGGCAAAGTCCTACTGACTTTATGGGTCTTGTGCTGACGATGAGATGGGCAGTAATGGAAAGTACCTGTCCCAGTGACTCTCCTGCCCCAGGGCCTAACTGCTGTAACATAACTTTCCTCAGGCACAGGGCCCAAATGTTACCTACAGAGAGTTTTTACTTGCCCCCCTCCCCAATGCCTGGATCCAGTTCCTTCCCTCAAGCGCTGGAAGAGGGGACTCGGTCACAATGGCTCAGCAATGAAGACATGCATACAGAGATAGGGGACAGATCCATGATGTGGACACCCCCCTCTTCCTGAGTGCACCCTTGCCCCCAACTTCTATGTAGCCCTTGTACTAATGTTCAAAGGGGCGCGTGAGAAGAAGAAGAAGGGTTCCCATCCCTGCTTTAAGGCCATCATATCTCCCCGGCCATATACCCTGGCTCCCTTCTGGTATGTAGAAGCGGGAAGTTGAGCGTAGAGCTTGCTCCCTTGCTAGGGGAGCTGTACTCCGCATGTGACCTTAATCGCCACCTCATGCCCCGACCGATTGCGTCAGGTCAGCAGCAGCAAGTTGCTCTGCCAAGGCTGGAAGCGGCCGGAGTGGCAGCACTTCTCTTTGTGTAGTAACATACGGGATCGTGCCCCACCCACCCAACACACAGCGAACCGGGGGGAGAGCCCCCGAAAATGCCATGGGGCTAGCCCGGGGCGTGGTAGCTGCCCAGTAGCCAGGCTCGGAGCGCTGGGAGGGGAAGGGAGCCTGAGGCTCACCCGGAGCCGGTTACAGAGAAGGCTGAGGCGGGCTGTGTGTCTCCGCGGCAGCCTAGCCCAGCCCAGCCCAGCCCGACCCGGCTCTTCTCCTTCCTTCCTCCCCCCCTCCCCGGCAGCAGCAGTAGGGCGGTGTCTGTGGCCGGAGCCGTCTCCCCTGTATTTCCTCTTCCTCTCTGCGTGCAGGGGCGGCCGCCGGGCGGGGGGAGGGAGGGGGTTGGGAAGCGGCGGCGGCGCTGTGTCCGGGACCAGGAGAGCCGAGCCCCGCCGCCCAGCAGGAGGAGGAGGAGGAGGAGGGAGTCGGGACGGACGGACGGACGGGCAGAGGCGGGGGCAGGGCGGGAGGAGGAGACGGCGGCGGCGGTAGAGGGCGCAGGGCGGGGAGGCGGCGCTAGGAGCCGGCGGGGCCCGAGAGTCACCGTGTCACGGCGCCCGGGAAGCTGTTGCCGCTGCTGGATCCGCCCCCTGGAGAGGTTGGAGCCGCCGAAACCGAGTCCCCTCGCCCGCTCCGCGCCCCGGGCTCAGTGCGTGGCCCAGGCCGGGTGGCGCCGAGCAGCCAGGAGAGCCCGGGACGGGCCTGGGCCGCCGCCTGTGAACTAGGATGTCCCGACATGAAGGTGAGAGGCGGCGGGGTGGGCAGCCGGGGGGGGCGGCCGGGCTGGGGCGAGGCCGAGGCCTGGAAGCTGAGGGCAAACAACCGGGGAAGCGGATCATCATGGCGGCGGCGCCGCCGGGAGCGGGCCCCGGCGTAGCCGGCGGCGGAAGAGGCCCCGGTATGGCCGGGAGGGCGGCGGCCGCCGAGCCGCTTTGCAGTGTCATGGGGGGTGGGGGCCCGTGTCCGTTATGGGCAGAGACAGGCCCCAACCTCCTCCCCGTGGTCAAGGCCCCTGGGCCCAGACCCGGAGCTCGCTGCTCGCCCCGCACGGGAAGGGGCAGAGCGGAGGGGCCTGAGCGCGGCCTAGCGAGGCCCGGGAGCCCCAGTAACGAGGCTGAGGCTGTTGTGTTTGGCGTTACTCAGGCCCGGTCTGGCCCTTCCCCCGCCCCGGGGAGGCAGCGTGGCTGGGGAGAGACGTGGGCTAGATGCGGCAAAAGCTTGGCGATGGGATTCTTGTCCTCTTCCCCACGGATGCGCCGGTGAGGGGGTGTCTCTCTGAGAGGGGCACCAAGCGGAGTAGGGGCACAGCAGGCAGGGATGGGCATGTGCTAAGGGGGGGCAAGGTGGCAGTGCACCCTGCTCAGAGGTGAGAGTGATGGTACCCATGGGGAGAAACGTTGACCACGGGGCCATGGGTGGAGTGAATGCACGTTGAGCAGAAGTGTGAACGGTGTATGCTGGGCAGGAGTGGTGGTGATCATCCTAGAGCTGAGGCCTTGGGGGTACATGTAAGGCACTGGTGTGTATAGGGTGGGGTGGTGATGAAGGAAATGTGATGGTGCGGGGGTGAACACATGGAGGAGGCGAGTACATCTGCCTCTGAAGGCTTTGATATGCTTGTATCCATTAGAGGAGTTGTGGGATTGGGCATCTGAAAGGGAAGGCGTACATAGGTGCACACTGGGAGAAGGCTATGCATGTGTGGCATGAGGAGAGAGTTACTTTTCACGGTGGCAGACAGGAGGAGGAGTGACTGACTGTAAGGTGACTTACCTGATGATGAATGATGATAAGCTTGTGTGAGGTGCTAAGTAGGAGGTCATGGGGATGTATGCTTGATAGCTTTTCTTGTAACCCTAATGCGAGTGCAGTTTTTGTACACTTGGTAGAGGAGAGGTCCACGCATGTGTCCGCTTTGTTGTTTTTAGCTGGGGAATTTAGAATGTGTGATCTTGCTTTTGGGACTTGTTTTAATATGGGTAACTTAAACTGAATTTAGCATTTATTTATTTTTTAAAACCAACCCTTTATTTTAGTAAAGCAAATGAATACACATTGTACAGTAATAATTGCTGCTACGTTCATAGTTGCCAAACAATTGTCCTTCTCTGTTCTTTATTGCTGTTACCAAGAAGTGAGTGTTTATAAAAAAATGGAACTGAGACAGCGAAGTGGGGAACATGTCTGGGAAGCAGAGGAAAATGTAGAAGTACAGATGCTTGTAAGAATAAGTGAATGTTCTTGTTTTGTTTTGTTAGGAGAGACAGATAGTTTGGCTAAAATATGAACTCCTGGGGAAGTTTTTGATTGTGGTCTATTTTGGATTCCTTACTGAGAGGGTAACATTGCTTTGGTAGGTACTAAGAACATTTCATCTCCATTTGTTTAAAGTAGTATTTTGGTCTTCTGAAGTTGTTCAGGTGTAATCTTTCTTAAGTTATTAAGACTGGTCTCTTAAAACCCAGGCAATGTATTAGGAAAATTCAGAAACTGGGAAGTAAAATTATGGACAAGTGGTGTGTAATTTTGGTACAGGACTGGAGTGCATGTGAAACAGGTATGGAAATATGCGATCATCAACAATTTATCATTTGGCCTAATGAGGGATTGTCTTATAGGAGTTTGGTATAATCAAAAGTTTAATTTTGGATAAAGATATGGATTGTGTTGCAGCTGTGTTGTTTGACATCCTACCTCAGCCCTCATCTGGTGATTACAATCACTTCATCTTATTTAGAGGGGAATATGTGCATAGCTAGCTGGTAAAATGATGTTCAATTTCAAGATGTTTAATAATTTTTATTTTTATATAGCGTTCTCCTCCTTGCCAGCGTGGTGTCGTCCTTGTTTGAGGACATATTCTATAAACCATCTGCTTTCAGATTGTGATTCTTAGGCTGCAGTTGTGTGGTACATGAGTTTAAAGTATAATATTGGAGTCAGCATCTTTTATAACTATGTTGGTTAAAGATATAAAGGTTGCACACCAATTGTTTTTGAGTTTTAGATGTAGCCTGCTACTTAGACAAAGAACTAGGGGATGGGACTCTGGGCACAGTTTTGGTTACTTTTGGTTCTCATGTATTTCGGTTCTTGTATCGGTTGTGTCAAATCTTTTGCATTGTTTTTTGTATCGTATTTTAACACTGCAGTTTTCCCATTGAGGTCAATGGGGACAAACAGCAATGTTAAAAATACAATACAAAAATCAATGCAAAAGATCCGATACAACCGATACTGAAAACGAACTGAAATTTCGGATTAATCCAAAATGGCCATTATCGGGTGCTTTTGGTTCTTTCCAAAACTTGAAAGTCCCTTCCCTACCAAGAACTGTTGCTACAAATGGCTGTAATATTTTATTAAAATGTCATTTGAGTCTTGAGCTGGCATCTCACGTGGGGGTGGGATCTTGGATATTCATTTTGTAAAAGTATACCATTGACTTGGTATGTATTGTGAACTTCCTAAGCTCCGTTTCATTTTGTTAGTATGGAAAGTCATTTTATTTCCACTGTGGGATTTCAGTGCTGAATAAAGATAATGTTTTTAATTAAACAATGGTTAGTGTTTAACTTTTACCCCATAACACAGTAAAAGTGTCCCTTCAGATAATACTGGCTTAGTTTCAAAAATGGAAATCTCCACTTTTTTCTGATCAGGTACTGTGAGATTTCGTATCTTCACATTTTGAATGGATCTCTCTTCAACTGTAGACCAAAAGATAGGAAACACTGTCAGTACCACCTTGTATGATACTTCTTTAAAAAAAAAATGTTTCTCTTTAATGAATGTGTTTATGAATTTGTTGAATTAATTACAAAAAGAAAGAAACCCACTATTTTTATCATTCATTCAAGACTGACCTCTAATTCATCTTAATTTTCATCTTATTGCTGCTAATTTTTTGTGTAGTTTTATAGGAGCAACTTTTGGCCGGTTTCCGGTTATGGATGTGTACATCCATGGGTTGATCGTTGTTTACTTATTTGATTTGCTGTACACTTTTTGCACTTGTTAGGTCTGTTATAGTGCCTGTTGCTCTTGTATTTGGTAATTTTGTTCCTTTTTGTTTTTGTTTTATCTTGTGCTGGCCATGGGGTCAACAAGTCAATAAACTTACTTACTTACACTATTTTTATGCATTATTAGTGTCTCAGTAGGTCAGATTGGGAACTGACTTCCACTATAAGTCTGTTGGACCCGCCTTCCTAAAATACTCAAAATGTCATTTCTGGCTCAGTTTTGCATGCATGGTATGTGGTTCTCAAACAAGGTTTGGTCTAAATAGAAGTTAAGATAAGTTGTTTTTGAGTTAAAGAATTTAATGAGAGAGTTTGGTGGTGGTTAGAATGCAGGACCAGCTTTGACATGGGGAAAGACGCATCTTGAGCGTATCCCTCAAACTTCTTTCCAACCTACAGTGCGTGTACTAATTTCCAAAGTGGGGGGATCTGCATTGCATTCTGTCTTCCCGCTATGCTCTTATGATGCTTTTTTCACTAGAGTTAAACTCCCTTGCCATCTTTTGGCATCTTTTTTTTTCATCTACTGCCACAGAAGATGCGTACTAAAGAAACTCTCTGTATCTCTCTTCTCGGCTATTGGTCTTTGTTTATAGAGTGGCAATGCCGCCAAGAGAAATTCAGTATTGTACATCTTCCCCCAAAGAACCTGAACAAGCTGCCTTTTTTTTTCTTTTGCCTATCTTTGACAATTTGGCTATGTCTTACCTCCATGTTCTAGATCGTGTTGTCTGTTTATCCCCTTTTCATTGGTTTTCCCTCCGTATGAGTAAAGTGCAGATAATGCTGAAGCTTTCCAGTGGAGATCCATTAATATATCTTGCCAGTTTCTCTAGTTGTCTTCAGTTCTAGTGTTTTCTGCCACCCTCATGTCAGTGTGTGTGCAGCATTCCCAAGTACCATATGCTCTTCCAGGCCTCCTTGATCCTCTGCTTGCTTTTTCTCCTGCCTTGCACCCTTCTCCTGCTCCTCGGAGATTCCATACTTTCTGATTCCATTCCCGTTTGCCTCTATGCAGCCTTTTTAAAGTTTGAAGGGACACCTATGAACTTCAGTAATGCCTGTGTAGGAGCAGAGGTTCTTACTAATTAGCTGCTGTCCTTTACTAGTCCTGCAGTGTTAAGAGGATCCTGAAGGGAGCCAATATTAGGTCTGGAGGAAACGAGAATCAAATTATAGATTATATGGTCGTATTTTGATTAAAGATATAAAGGTTGCACACTAAGTAGCTTCAAAGCTCAGAGGTTCCCATACTGTGAGATGGGGCGAAAATGGGTCATTCCATCTGCAGGTGGTATCCCAAACTGATATGCTAAACTTTGCATGTCTTTGTTGCTGTCTGGAGTTGAGATTATATGTTATGCAGACTGAGATCAAGAAAACAAAAAGTTGGGAACCACTGCCCTGAACTATGCAGTATGGAGTTCAGTAGCTCGAGTACTCTTACAGTATCTGCTCCATGGCTTCTAACGTCTGTCAAGAAATTTTTTCAAAAAGATTTCAGACTCAGCGCTTTCAGATTTCTATGCTACCTGAAGGGAAACACTACCTTTTAAAAAAGAACCTTATAGCATTTTAAAAAAAACACCCAAACAAATCTGGAAACAGAGGAAAATTTGATTTAAAATTAAGTTTAAACCATAACTAAAGGCACAGATAGTTGCCAAAATAACCAAGTTTTCTCCTTAGTGTCCTGAGAAATCCAGGAACTGTGAATGAGTTGGGTGCTCAACTATGATAGAGATCACATGATCCATCAGGCACAAGTGGTTTCGTTTTCAGTGATCACAGGCGTAAGAATGTTTTACCTTTAATGATGATTACAGTGGTTGTGCCATGCACAGTTTATAAAAAGACCTCTTTATGGACTCCATATTGAACAAGTATTGGGCTGGAGATAGTAATTTATTAAACTTACAAGTGCCATAATTATACAAGGGTTAAACACAGAATTAGTGTATCGATGAATGCAAACTGGATCAACTCAGTAACGAAAAGTTATAGCACTTGCATGGAAAAGCATCACACTTGGAAACATGTATGCATGTAACCAATTATAAAATAAATGAATGGTGGTGCACATTTTAAATAGATCACTTATCTCTTCCAATTACAAGATTATTATCATCTGGAAGTAAAATATTTCCTCAAAATCAGTCTGCAAACTTCCTAAACCTCTTTGAAGAAAAGATTTTAAAGAGGAGGCAGTTGTACAGACGCTGTATTAGTGCAGTGATTTTGGTCTTGTAAATTTAATAATAATGCAGCTTAACTCATACCAAGTCCTTTGTGTATCTCAGTACTTTGCCAAGGTTGGGTTAGCATTACTCAGTTGAGAGCAGTCTTAGGCCTATAATCAAGAGTGAAGTGCAGTATCTGCAAATGAGTCAGCATTATGACTTGGAAAGTAAGATTTACTAAAACAACCAAAAAAACCCAACAGCACAGAAATATTGCATGGGTAAACCTAAACAGTTATGGTATTAGAAATATGTTAATATTTTTCTTCACTGAAAATATTTTCCTTTCAGTGAAACCCTAAAGCAGCTTTGGAAAATACCCTTGCCTTGACAGTAGAGGGCTTAACTATTTAATGCAACTTAAGTTTTCATTTACAAAGTAAGTTTTTAGCTGTATGGCTGCCAGAACTTTCTGAATGTAAACTGATGCAGTGCTGACTTGTGGAATCTTCAGAAAGATACTTAAGTACAGTAATAAGGATGTATGAAAGGCAGAACTTTACTTTCAGATGTGGATCTTACAGCCTGGATTTTTGCTAAGCTGTTGTAGTGGTTTAAGCTCTCCTAGATCACTACAAGTATGCCATCTTTCATGTACAGTTTTACCTTCATCTAGTAGTTTAGCTCTGCTTTTAATTAGTTTAGTAAGGCCAGTTTTGTAGCCTCCTTAAGTCAAATTCAGCAAAACTCTGTTTTGCAAATCACAAGAGGCAGGGAAGTTGCAATGATACCCTGATTTCTGGATGATTTTTGCTGATTCTTAAAATCACCTGCAAGGTATCCTGTCATGCATAGTGGAAAATCACAGCAGTTCTTGGGTCAAGTCACTGTATAAAGGAGACTGGGTTACCCTTCTGTACCCAACTCTGTCTGTAGCAGTACACTGAGCTGTGGTATGAACAATAAGTGGCTTCAGAAGAGTGACACAACTTGTGTCTGTGTGCATGCAGGAAGGTTGATTCTTAACCTGATTTAACTTGTACAGATTTTCAACTTATTTTCAGGCTTTCACATTATTTTCAGGTGTAAAACTGAGCTCTTTGTTTTGAGCTGCTTTATGAAGCTTTTCATGATTTAGATTCTGGTTGCCTTCTCAGATTATATTGCTCCTCAGCTAATGCCAGTTAACTTAGGTGATGCTGTTGCTGATTAAATTGGCAGGCCATTGGAAGTAGATCTAGCTCTAAAACTGTCAATCATATATGGTGGTTTTCAAAGTGGGCGGGGTACATGTTCATTCTGCAGGCGGGGATGCTGAGGCTGAGAGTGTTTAGTTTCTCACAATTGCTATTGATGGCTAGTTTTATTTTCATAGTGCTCTCTGAAGCTAATTTGCTTTCCCACATTTTCTTTGGGGGGTAGGTTTACTTCCTCTCTGGGGAAAAAGAGTCTGGGGTGTGTATTGGTTGTATCTTAAAAAATGTACCTAGACTGTTGTCTTATTTATATATGTTTAAAAACTGTTTCATTTATATCAGTGGAGTATTCTATATGAGTCTGGCTTAACTTTACTAATCAAAAATGCCTTGTGTGGAATTTTAAGGAAACTTTGGTTATCCTCCTCATAAAGCCTGTGCACGTTTCTTGAGTACTGGGTGTAGGATAAATCTGTTTGTAATGTGCTAGTGCCTAGAGGCCTAAACAGAGGTTGGGATCCCACTGTGTTAGTCACCGGGTGATTAACACACATATAATATAAAATATGTGTGTGTGTGTGTGTGTGTTAATCCCTGTTCCAAAGGTTTATAGCCCTGTAAATAGGTGAGACACGGGATGGGTGAAAGGAAATGTAATTTTTCACATGGCACACTGAGAGAGAGAAAGTCACTTGCCAAAGATCATTAATTAAATGAGTCTATGAAAGAGTAAGAAAATCATTAGGCTTCCAAATTCCATAAGCACATGACCATTTCCAAAACGTTGATTGTTAAAGTTTCAGATGTTACTTCGAATACACCTGCTTTAGTTTTATAGATTTTGAATTTTATTTTAGCAGTAACCTGAAACTTCAAATACAGACCAAAAGAGGAGGTATGATTTTGATGACTTTATTGTGAAAAAGGTGTTAGAAATAGTCTCTAGGACAATAAAAACAAGGGGGAAGAACACACTCAGAAACCTGTCAGAAACAGGATCCCATCAGTAATGACTTCCTAGAGGAGTACAGCCAGCAGGCTGCCTGTGTGAAGTTTTTTTCAAGATCTGGTGCCCAAATCAGCCACACCATGTAGGCTTTTCTTTCCCAAGTGTGTTGTTTCTCTTCAACAAACAGGTGTACAGTCTCAGAATTACAAAACCATATGCAAAGACTTTCTGCTAGGGCAACCTCCTTGCTGGGCTTCCAGTGAGCTCTTTGCTGAGGTGAGCCACTTCCTAGGCTCCCAACAATATGCCATGGGCAAATCTCTCATAAGCTCCTAGGCTGCCATCAGCCTTGCAGGCAGCTCTCTCCCTGGGATCCCTGCTATAGACCCTTTGCCTGTTGCTAGACCCAGGATGTGGGTTTCCACTGAGCCCCTGCAGTAGTCCTTCCCCTTCTGCCTGGTGCCCTTCACTGCCCTGGCCTTACCTAGACGGCCCTAGTAACAGAGCTGCCATCCTTTCAGGCCCAACTCCTGAGCCTTCACCCTGGTGGCTTTCTCTAGGTTTCCTGGCTCAACGTTTTATACTCCTGGGCTATTGCCCTCAGCTGCCCAGCAGCCTTCCTGCAGCCCCCAGCTAGAGTCAATCAGCCATCCCTCAGTTGGCTCATAAGACTTTTAAAGGGCCAGACCTGGCCTACTCCCCAGAGGGTTTCACCTCACAAGGACCTATTCAGCACACCTTGGCTCTTGGTCTTGCAAAAACCTATGGACAAGGACAAAACCTTAAATACTTTTGCTGTAACTCCTTTTTCTTACCGTAGCTCAGATTTGGTCCTCTCCTAGTACTTCTGACATTTCCCTAATGCTTGAATTGTCTTTTTGGGAGACTGTTTCTCTTGTCTTGCTAGACAATAGATGCTGTCTCTGGTAGGATAAAGTGCCTTTTCTTTCTGTCCCTTATTGTGTCCAACCTCTTCTCCTGCCCCACCCCCAATTCCTTTTTTATTCCTTTTGCTGTTTTTTTCCTTCTCCTCACCAGTTCTTCTATGCTGGAACTTTTTGAGGGAGCCTAAGGGAAATAGATGCCCAACTCCTCCTGCAGTTCATCTGGTTTCCTTACTCCTTCAGGCTCATTCTGAAAACCGCAGATATAGTACTTGCTCCTTTAGGCCTGCTCTGTAGTAGGAAATGAACTATTGCTGAAAATATTTATAAGCAGTTGTTCCCTCAAGCCAGTATTTAAAATGGTTCATGTACTAGTGTAGACCAGCATGAGCTGTTTTAGTATTGAATACTGTCATTTTCAGTCTATGCTAGACCTTAGATACTGGTTCTGATGAAATCCTGCTGAAAACCATTTTTAGCATCACTGGGCAAGGTTCTAGTTTGTAGCCCATATTAGCCTGAGGGATAAGAGCCCATATTAGCCTGAGGCTAGAAGTACATCCAACAGTCTCTGCTGAACATAGTTGGGTAGCATAACTTGACCAGTTCTGCAGCAGAAAAATGATATGATGGAGTAGAATCCCAGTTCAAACAACATTGTTCCTTTGTACTCTAATCAATCGGATCACATTCAGCGGCTCACGTTCTGAGCCACTGAAACTTCCCCCTGTGTCCATGCTAGTGCTCTTGTTAGCGTATATATTTACAGTGTTCCTCTAAGGGCACATTCACACCTGCGGCGGCAGTGACAACAGAGGAAAGACATGGCAGTGGGGAGGAGCTGGATGGCAGAAGAAAAGCCGGTGTGACTGGGGATCTGCTGCAGCTTCCCTTGCGCGTGTCAGGACAGGATTTTGCGCCCTGACGTGTGAGGGAAGCTGCGGCAGTTCCCCATTTGCACTAGCCCTTCTTCTGCCATCCACCACCTCCTCGTTGCTGCGTCTTCCCTCGTGGGTCTCACCGCCGCTGCGCTGCATCAGGTGTGAATGTGGCCTAAGAGCTTTTCCAACATTTTCCAGTACAACTTGTGGAAAAAGTGGGCTCTGAGAGGTTTCAAAAGTCCCCAGGTGATCTCTGGGACAATAGTGAGAAGATTTCTTGGCCTCTTCGTGCCATTATGCAGCAATCTCCGTTTACGCTGGAGCAGGAGGGGGGGGGGAGGGTAACAAATCTTTTAAATAAATCAATAAATTAAATAAAACAGTTCTGTGATTTGCTGACTATAGTGAAAAACATAAAAGAAGAAATAATAAAATTCCCAGTGGTTTGTTCTCCTGAATCAAGGCTAAAACTGATGGGAGCCTTGGGCAGATCATGCATTAACAGTCAGACCTGCTTTTGCCATTGTTGTAGTGAAACCTGCTGAGAAGAAGTGGTCATGATCAAAATGACAGTTAAAAGTGAGCCCATCTGCCAGAGCTTGTTTACAGTTCACCTGCTGTTAGTTATACCTCTGGTTTATTTGAATTGGTGTTACAGAACTCTTGGAAATTCCTTTTGTAAACTTTCGTACTGGAAGCAACTGAAAAACTCCTAAAGGTATTACGCATGCACTTTGGAGTACTTCAGTGTGTCACGATAAAAGTTGTTCAGCAAGCATGTTGGAGTACCCATTGGTTCTTACAGGGATAAATTTGTGTAGTTGGTTCACAGGGCCTTAGTTGGTGGCGGGGGGGGGGACTGATACTTGGTGGGATAATGGAAGAAGTTAGGACCATAATTCACAGGAGCACCTTTGCATTTGATAGCAGTGATGGCAGCAAATAGAGCACAAGCATTTTTACCACCACAAGCAGCCTACTCTTCCTAATTTTTTCCTTAATGTGTAGAGTCAGAAAAGGATTGTAATATCACATCTTTATTGTAGATCCCCTTGCTTAAATCAAGCCGTGAAGTGATTAGGTGGCTATAGGATTCAATATGAAGAGAAAGGTAAACACTAGGGCCATTGTTGCAAAAGGTAAATGCTAAGGGCCATAAATTCAGCTGGACTGCCTGTGTGTAAGTGTTCACAAGATTGAGGCTCAGGGCATGAAATTTCAGACCTAACTCCGGGAGCAAAATAAAAATTGAAAAAATCAGTTGCCAGACTTTATCCTGATATTAAACTGTTCTTGCCCTGCTACACCCCTGAACCAGTCACCAGCCTCAGTTTTCTGGGCGCCAATGGCTCCCAGGTGCCTGCAAATTTTGTGCCCTATTGAGGCCTGTGACTTTCCTGCTCTCAAAGAAGTCCAAAAGAACAAATATTACAGGTATCATTCCAGACAAGAAGCTGTCCTTAGGTTATCGATACATATTTGTAATGTATATTTACAAAAATAAAATTTAGAAAGACAGGTGATTGATTATAAGTAATGACTTAAAAATATAAAAAGTATGGTAGTACAATCATGGAACCTTCAAACTGTATTAGAACTGCCTCTGATCACTGCCATCATGTACACTGTTCACAGATGTTGAATATACAACAGCATATGCAGTGTTCCCCCCCCCCCCCAAGCTTGCAAAGTGATTTTGTGCATATGCAAGTTTTTTCAGATTTTCATGTGTGGACAAAATCACTTTTCCCTCCTAGTTTGCCTAAATTTGCATTTGCTTACCTATGTACGTTTATGTGAATTTAAAGTAACCCATTGCCTAACTTTGAGGCTTGACAGACCCCCCTGCCCTCTTCTTATAAAGTAAACGTTGTCTGGTTGATGGGTGTGCGCCTGCTGGGTTTTGTGTCTTTAAACCATTGATTTTTAGATTTCCTTTCCCAAAGCATCTACCACCTAAGCATACAGAAGTGACTGCAAGTTGCTTTCTTTTAATTCGGTGACAAGAGGAAAGAAAGCATTACATATTGTGCAGTAGTTAAATAGGTGTGTGATGGGGCTGGTGCAGCAGAGTGTGGCGGGTAGTTAAGTTTTGGGGTGGCCACGCTGAGGGTCCTGGTTTCTATTCTTCACTGTGCTCTCCTGCCTTCAGTTAGCTTAATTATAGACAGGGTTATAAAATATACAAACAATTCCTTAGCCAGGTGTAAAAGCGTACTCCCCAGGGTGGGACTTGTAGAAGAGGGAAAATCTACTCATCAGGTAAAAAAGTATTTTGGTCAAAGGCAAGCAGGTAAGTGGATTTTTACAGCCCTGTTTTTATAGGAATAGCAGATTTTATTTTTCTAACTTGTAGAGCAGGGTATTGGTTGAAAGGAGAAAGGGTGAAGAAGTCTAGTCAGTGGAAACGAGATTGGCTCTCAACCACCTGTACTGCTGCTTCGTGGACATTTCACAAGGCTACAGAGGAGTCAGTCTCTCTTTTTCTCGCTCTTTCCCAGGCCAAAGAAGTTCTGTCTGGTTCCTGCAGAGTTTGTGCATGTTGATGTTGTTGCAGCTTCACATCTTAACAGAAACAGTGCGCATAGTAATTCAATATCTTAAACTCTTGTTATCTGGGTGTTTTATCTGCAAACATTTCACCTCTACTGTGGGCTAGAGCTTCCTTCCTGGGAGGAGAGGGAAACTTCTCAGGGCAATCACGGTTCTATTATCATGGGAATTAGCGCATGCAGTCTCATAAGAACCCATTTGGCACATCAGTCTGTTTTGAGAGACTTTATGCTTTAAATGGATTTCCACTTGGACATCCATTTGGATGGATATCCAAATGGATTTGTTACGGAAAAGGGAATTTTTAAATTTCTCTATTAAAAAAATCTGTATTTTTAGAAAATGAAAGAGAGAGAAAAAGAAAAAAAATATCTCTAAAATGAGCTGGCTCCTTCTCTAATTTGAGAGGAAAAAGCTGTTCAGATGTTAGCTTTTTGATGTTTACATATGTTTGGACCAAATAGTAAGTCAATCTGCAATGTGCTCAGTGTTGTTGAGGATCTACCTCTGCCTGGTAGCTGTGGACCCGTCTACATCTCTCTACCTGACAAAGCAAATATTTATCAACATCTCCAGTTAGGTACTATATGCATTTAAACAACATGATCTATGTAACTTCAGCACCAGGTTTATTAGTTCTTATAAGTGGTTTCTTATTAGGACTCCTGGTTTGTTTCCACCGCCTTGCTCTCAGTGCTTTGGTAGGATCTGCTGCTTTAGAACAACTTCCGAGCAAAAAGACTTCTGGACAGAAAAAAACAGAAGGATTGGTGCTCTGGGTTGTAAAAGTGCATTCTGGCCTGTACTCCATCTCTTACACTTTTGAAATTGTTTTTGTTTTTATGTGGCTGGTGTACAGTTATCCCATATCCCACTTTATCTATGAAGGGTGTATATAATTCGGTATTGCACCAAACCTTCAGAACCCACTTTCCTAGCTGTCTTGGTGGAGGATCCTTCTCGCAAGGTAGTGCTTTTTGAGGATGAGACATCCTTTCCTCAAGGTCCTTCAGGAATTTGAGGTAAGGATCCTACTTGAGGTACTTCTTGATAAGTATCTGTGTTGAGCAGGGAGGCACTTTCCATACAGAGAGTTTAGCTTTGAGGGTGTTAACTCCCATGTTTTTGGTGTGCAACTGCCACAACATTGAGGGATTTACACTTTCCCCTCCCTGGATGGCTGGCTCATCAGAGCAAAATCCAGACTGGAAATATGACTCCACCAAAGTGGTACACCATTGATTTCAGCCTTCAGGGTCTGCAGATGAATGGGAGGGAATCCATCCTTGCTCTGTGTCAAAGATAGGCTTCATAAGTCTTTGCCTTAGGAATGTCATTTCTGTAGATAGAAGATTATCTGAACATACTGCAGATTCTGTCTAGTTTTTAAGATTAGAACTTGTCAGCACTTTTTTCTTAAAATGGTTGAACTGAGTGGTGGTTTTATTCTCATACACAGCCCTATCATGCTTGCTTATATGTGAGATCTCTACAACGTGCTCCAAAATTTATTCCCCAAGCTGGTGTGCTAAAACTCGCATCCCATTGGCCTGAAACATCTATTAGGAATTTAAGGGCACTGCTATAGGAAATATCCTATACCTGCCAGCTCCTCTAGTTGTTATCCTTACAGAAGCTTCCAGTCTACCATGAGTTGCTCATTTCCAAGAACTAGAAGTCCACAGTCTCTTCACTGAATGGGAAACCAAACCCTATACACATGTTCTGGAGCACAGAGCCTTTTTCTCTGCCATCTCTTCAAGGCCCAGTTGTTCATGTACTGACAGACTACTAACGTCAACAATCAAGGTTAAGTTAATTTTCTCAGGCTTTGCAAAAAGGCCCTACTTACTATAATTACATATGGAACATCATGTATGTTACAGTGACTTAGATTCTGTGCAGACAAATTCTCAGCAGGAGGGCTAAAGCCTAGTAGGAGTGATTTCTGAAGCAGCAAACTAATTCTTATGCAGAGACAGTAATGTCAAATCTAGTTCACCTTGTTTCTTTTCTTTCTTTTTTTTAAAGAGAGAGAAATGTCTTTCCTCCTCCTCTGGGCTGGTAGGGAGGAACAAAGGACTTCTAACTCCTGAATTCTTGCTCTACTGGAATAGAGGCCTACTGCATGCCTCTCCTCCAATCTCTTCTATTCCTTTGGTCATTCTGAAGATTTGTGAATAATGCAGAGATTATCCTCAATTTTGTAGAGCTGCCTCAGAGGCCCCTCTTTTGCCACAGTCTCAGGATCACATTTCCAGGAGTGATGGTAGACTTCTCCCCCCCGATATGGGGAATCTTCCTTTGGTAGCAGGAATTGTATAGCGTTGACTTCTGTAAACCTATATTTCTCCTTGCACATTCAAGTGGTTTTGCTGCAGCCCAGAAGATGTTTCATTCTTGAAGGTAATAACTACAAAAGGGAAAAGATTTTCAGTATAGGTCAGGTACTCCCACAAACTGGGTACATTTCTGTGCAAGCCTGACATTTTTCATGGGCTTTCCACAGCAGTGTTTTAGATCCATCCATCTCCCTCAGGAGTGGGGAACCTCAGGCTAGGGGGCTACCATATGCTGCGCACAACTAGTTCTTATTTGGCCCCTTCCCAGGTCCTGGATCTGGTTCCTACCATCTAGCACTGAAGGAGTGAGCTCAGAGGAAAAGAGCAGAGATGGATATGAATAAAAGATGGATTCATAGCATAGATCCATGATATGGACTCTCCCTTTTCATCTCCCATTCTGAGCGCCCCTTTTAAGCAACCCCACTCCCAGTATCTATGGGACATTCAGGGTTTGTTGTACAAATTTTCAGAGTGGACCCTGTGAGGGAAAGGTTCCTTATCATCCCTGGTCTAGCCCGTTCCACTGGCCGCCTTGTGCTAGCAGACAACTCAGGAAAAGATAAGCTTAAATTCTTTAAGTTTTCTCTCTAGATACTCAAGAGCAGTGTAGTCTATCGCAATCTCTCATAATCCACCAGCTTTCTTTCAGGTGACAGACTTTTTTTCATTTTGATCTACCTCAAGGTGACAATACAGTTCCACATGAATGTCAGTCTGTGTCTTTGCCTTCTTTCTTAAACACAATGTCCACCCTGGGAACCCTCCTACACACATACTGTAGATATAAAAATAGCAAGCCACCTTCACTTAAAAAGAAAGTATGCTAGTTTTCCTGTACCTTCTGGGGAAAAGTGCAAGGAAGAATGCCATAAGACTATCTAAATTAAGATGATCCCTTATGGACACTTGTTCCAGCTAAAAGTTTGCACACTGGCATGCTTTAGCCTTAATTTATCATTACTGCTGCTTTCCAAACCTGTGTTAGACATATGCCTTTTATGCATCAATATATAGCAAATGGTAGGTATTGAATGTCTTGTAGTTACTGAGCACTACTCTCTTGGATATAGGATCCCATTCAGACTCTGTTTGGTGGAGAGACGTTGTAGCCTGATTTAGTAGAGAACTTTTCAGCTCACTTACTGTTTGAGTGGCCATACATGCTAATCTTTTGAGCAAGCCTGGATTAAGGTATCTAGTGGCCCAATATACTAAACCAGTTACCACCCCACTGCGTTCCCTCCGCCACTTAGCGAGAGTGTACGGATGGGAAGGAGGAACCAGCAAACATCAGTTGTAGTAGGGTGGAGTAATAGAAGCAGGGGATAGTAAGTAGTTGGGGGTGGGGAAACTTTTCCCTTCCATGGATCACTTTGAAAACTAGTACAAGCTCTGAGGGCCACATAGAAGTTGGGGTTGGGGGGTGGTTAATGAATGAGCTCAGCAGAAGAGGGTCCAGATCATGGATCTGTGCCGTGGATGGATCCCCTATCCTTGTGTGCATGCTTTCAGGTCCTCTCCCATACCTGGAACTCAGTCTTTCAGTAATTGGGAATAGGAATTGGATCTAGGGGCCAAGTAAATTATCTACAGGCTGTATTTGGTCCCTCGGCGTGAGGTTTCCCACCCTTGAAGTAGGCAGTGCTGATGGTGCCATGCAGTGCTTCACTGCCTATCCAGCAAAGCTGTGTTGATGCACTGGCTGCAGTGTAATCTCTAAAGTCCCACAGTGGTGCCCAGAACCAAGCTGGGGAGCTACGAGTATTTGCCTAAGGTATGGATGGGGAGGGGTTCTCAAACTGGAGTTGCCAGCTGTCCCAAGGATGAAAACGTGTCATAGCTGATTTGTATAAATATGCATTTGTTGGTTTGTGCATGCGTGTGATGTTAAATTGCCGAGGGGGGGGGCATCATTGTAAGGACAATAAAATGTTTAGCAAAGGAGCCTTGCACAGAATTACTTCATTATCGGATACCTCACCACAGCAGCACGTGCAAAATGGAGGCAGACTTTGGCCAAATGCAGTGAGTGATCAAAAGCTTGAGTCTGCGAGATCCGCTACTATGACACCAATACCCAAATCAAATTAAAACTAGCACTAAGCTGTGTTTGTGCAGATCCCTACACAGAATGAGTCGCTATTGGATTTTCCACCATAATGACACATTAAGTGCTCCACATGCAGGTGTGAAAAGGCCAGGAGCAGTTTCCCATAGTTCTGAGGAGAAAGCAGCAGCTTCCTGACCTACGGAGAAACTTCTCTCCAGGAAGTTTCCTGGAGTGCTTGGGGAAGGAAAGGGGCAGCTCTAATCTTTACCTAAGGAAGGGAGGTAACCCAGAGAAGAGGGGCGAGGGAAGCCCTGTATAGCTGCTTGCCTAGTGAGGTGATGGGAAAGACAATATGGCATTAGTTGTAGGGCATTTTCTCTTCCACATGCATTTTTCCCTAGGTGGCTTCAACCCAGAGTGATTGTTAGGCAGCGGCACAGCCAAAATTCTCCTAAGCAAGGGAGGCGGTTACCTGCCAACTTGCCAAAGTTACTACAAAAGCAGCATCTCAACCTCCTGCATAATCTAGAACCCTCCCTATTCCTAGTATCCACCTCCCCTTAACACCCTGGCATCCTCATCCACTCTCTCACTGCCCCATATCAGCTGAACACTTCCATCATTGTCCTCAGGCCCTAAGCTTCCACACCATGTACAACCCCCTGCTTGCCCTCTCCCCTTAATCCTCTAAACTGGTCCCACAGCCTGGCAGTAGAAGACACCACTGCTTCCCTCCCCAGCATCTCAAGCATGCAAAGAGCACCAGATCGGTGCCCTACCTGCAAGTTTTCTGGCAACAAGGCTACATTTCATCAGCAACTGGGCCATTGCCTACCATTGACAGAGATTCTGCCTATTGCTGTTCTGGGTTGCCCACACTCATGGAACTCTTGGCTAGCATGCAGACCCCACCTCCCAGTGTGCCTTATGCTGGCTCTTATTGAGTCAGAGGAGGAAACAAGTTTCTCTTTGTTTGTGCATTCAGAAAATCTTGCTGAGGTCCCTCACACTACATCATAGCCCAGCCCTACTCTTGAGTGGAAAATCAAAGGTGGTCAAAGCAAAGAGGCTATTTGCCAGTAGACCTAGTCAAAAGTCATGTCTGAAAATTTTCTAATGAAAAGTTCTATTTTGTGCAGGGGGAAACCCTAGTTTTAATGCAGTTTTTCATTGGAAATATTTTTGGTCTCGGCGGGTGGGCAGTAAGTCAAAATTAAAGATTTCAGTCACCTGAAACAAACAAAAACAAAAACCCCTAGTGTACTGATGATATAAATTAGGCTATGCTGTTCTTGGAAGTGTAATGATGAATTGTGAGTTAGGGAAATTGAAGCTTAGCTTTCTTTACCTGAATTGTCTGCTAGCACAGCCATGCTAGAGCTATGAGCTAGAATGGATGGATCTAAGGGCACTTGCACATGTTACTTGGGAGGAGAGGGAAACGTCTGTGAGGTCAATCACGACTATTCTCACGGGAATTAGCATATACAGGCTCATAAAAATCCATTTGTCTCATCTGTCTGTTCTGAGAGACTTGCAGCTTTAGATGGATTTCCACTTACTATGGAAAGGGGAATTTCCATACAGAAAACACAATTCTGTATTTTTAGAAAATGAAAGAGCAAAAGAAAAAAAAAAGTCTCTAAAATTAGCTGGCTCCTACTCTAATTTGAGGGGTGAATGCTGGTCAAATGTTAGGGTTTTGGTGTTTATGTATGTTTGGACCAAATAATAAGTCAATCTGTCATGTGCTCAGTGCTGTTGAGGATCCCTCTCTGCCTGGTAGCTCTTGGACCCTTCTCTACCAGCAGGATGAAAACCGTATGTATAGCTTGGTAAAAATATTGCTCAAGAATGAATTAATTTTTATTAACATGTTAGCATATGCCATCATGATTACAAATCGTATTCGAATAAAATATACAAAGACATAATACAAAGTATAAAACCAATTTCATGTAAAATCCAAAACATAAAACTTTTACAAAAAGACTAAAAACATAAGGAAAATTATAATTACAAAATCTTTCCAGTCTTCTGCCTCGCTTTAGCAGTTAATCTTAACTGTTAAGATGAACAATAAATAGCCACAGAAAACATAGTATGAGGGTTATTGCTATTCAGTAACAACTCCAACTCTTTTGCTATTGCATAAAAAAAATTCTTTGCCAATATAGGAAAAATCCATCTCTCTCAGTAAAAACAGACATGTGGGTCGGGCAGTGGCTTCCTGTGTCAGGAAACAAAGTCCACCACACTCTGGGTTGGGGAGGGGCACCAACCAAACATGCCTGTGGCCGGAGAATGTCCTGCTACCTGCACGCCCTGGGTGGGTGACTGTAACAGAGCCGTCTGCCCCACCACCCACCATGACGGGGAGCCATGGGAACTCCTGCGACGGGGCCAAACAGACACAGTGGCCCACGTGGGCGGCCCTTAGCCTGGTACGTGCTTTCGGGATCATCCAGGGCGCACATTCTGGGCTAGTCGCCCACCCAGCCTGGGACAGTCCCAAGCCAGGTAGCAGACATGCGGGTGGTTCCCTGGGTTGTAGTGGCCCCGTGTTGCATCTTTTTTTACCCAAAGATGCATAAAGACTTCAGTCTAGTAAGTGATGCAGTAAATCTTCAATTACACCAGTCGCACATGGGCACATACGTTGGGAAGGATCAGCTCCCTTTTAACACCTTTCCAGTACTGCTGATTGAAAACGCAGTGCAGTAAAATATTTCCTAAGATTGCCACATTTTGAATGCACAAAATATTCTTCAAAATTATGTTCAATTTTCAAAAGTAGAATACCAAGGAGACATGACTTTTGACTAATGGGGAGGAAGGTATGTTCAGGTAAATATATTTACAGCATCAATTGCAATCTTGGAAACTACTGCAAAACAGTTTGTAAAGATAGTAACTAAGGAATTTTGGTTCATGTCTTGACTATTTCTTCCTAAATGGGGAATCTCAATCTTTCTCCTTCTGCAATTTCAAAATCAGCCGCTGTTGCTGTGTCTTCTTTCACAAACTTTTTCAATGGCTATCTTTAAATCCACAATTTTGTCTTTCTTTAATATTATGAATTGTCAAAATTATGCTAGTTGGGTTCCTAAGACAGAATTGTAGAGGGAGCCTGTTGTCGGGCCCTCCTCAAGCCCTGTCCATGCTAAACTGAGCACTTTTAAACTGTCTTCATTAGATTTAGTACATGGGGATGAGGGGAGGAGTTAGGAGACACACAGTAGGAGGGAGTGATATTGTTCTCTTGCTGATTTTCTTCCTGCAATCCACCAGACTCTTTATGTGTATGTTTCTAAAGTAACGCCAGGGACCTGTGTTCAGTGCATGCTCCCCATTGCTGCCAATGGGGGAAAATAAAATGAGTACAGGTCCCTGAGTGTCATCAAACACAGTCACTGCCTTACTACCTGCTTTGTAGTTCTTACAGCACTAAAAATGGATAATTACTTGTATAAGGTGTGGTTTTCCTGTTCCATAAGCGCTCCTTTCCATATTTAAAAAACGTAGTAGACTCTTCTGTTTGAGCAATAGTTTTACCAAAGTACACTTAATAAGGCCTTCTAGCCTTGATTCTGTTTGTGGTGGTTTGGGTCAGGGCTACCAGCAGAGGTACCACAATTTATTTATTTAGATTTATATTTATTTTATTTTATTTAATTAATTTATTTATTTATTAAATTTTTACCCCACCCCTCCTGAACACAGCTCGGGGCGAATATCCTGCCCTATCCCCTGAGGCTCAGGCGGCTTACAATATACGTATAAAATACAAATATAAAATACATAATTAACACCCCACAAAACTAAAAACACTCCCCACCCACCCCACCTCCATTCTATCCCTGCCCATTGAATACATGGCCAAATAAAAAGGTCTTAAACTGCATCCGGAAGACATTCAATCTAGGGCTCAGGTGAGCCTCCAAGTGAAGGGAGTTCCAAAGCTGTTGGGCAGCTACCAAGAATATCTCTCTGCGGGCCCAAGTCATACGAAACTGGACCAATGGTGGAACCTACAAGAGGGCATTCTCTGCAGATTTTAAGGGCCGCAAAGGGACATAAGGAGAAGGGTGGTCCTTCAGATATGTAGGACCCAAGCCATTTAGGGCTTTAAAGTTCAAAATCAGCACCTTGAACCCTATAGGCAGCCAGTGCAGATGCTTAAGAACTGGTGCTCCTGGCAACTCACCCCCATCAAGAGGCGGGCTGCTGCATTCTGCACCAGCTGCAGGCCCCTATCAGTCTTCAAAGGCAGCCCCACATAGAGCAAATTGCAGTAGTTCAGCCTCCAGGTAATGAAGGCATGGATGACTGTGGCCAAATCCACATTGGAAAGAAAGGAACACTGCCTTCTCACCAGATGGAGTTGATGAAAGGCACTCTTGGCCACAGCCTCAACCTGACCTTCCAGGTGCAGCTAAGGGTACAAAGCACCCCAAGACTATGCACCTGAGTAGCAAGGGGTGACTGGACCCCATCAATGATGGCAGTCCCAATCCCCTCGAGGCCACAGGGTCGGCCAACCATCATCACCTAAGTCTTGTCTGGATTCATCCTCAGATGGCTCACCTGCATCCAATGGCAGCCAGGCACTGGGTAAGTACCAAAACTGCAGGGCCTCAGTCAGTTGAAAAGGATAAGTAGATTTGGGTGTCATCCACGTACGTATTGAAGACCATGCGACCCAAATGTACACACAAGCTTGCCCAGGGGCCTTAGATCTAGCATTGTAGCCTTAGATCTAACATTTTATGCTAGATGCATACAATGTGTATCCATCTAGCACCGCTGGCTGATATGGGGAGGCCTGAATCCAGACTCTTTCCACTGCACAGCTATAGCATGTCCTCTCACTGATGATGATACACCTACCAGAGGCAGAAGGATGAGGAGAGGTGAAAGGCAGCCCAGCAGAGTTCCATCCAAGACCAGTTAGTACAGGCCTGCAGGGTCCATCTCTGCCCTATAGGAGTCTGCACGCCCTATGGAGCTCTGCCGTTTGAAAAACATTAAAAACGAATTTCTTTTCCCAACTAAAATATATCTTTTTACCCCTTGAATAAAAATACAGGAAACCTAATTTTTGTTTTTAAGCTTCCACATTTGGAGCGGTCATTTTACATTTTATGCAGTTTTGGTTAATGGTAGTAATCTTGGAGGGAATATATCTCATATGTTTAAGAATCAAGAAATGTTTCCCTGTGCAAAACAAACATCCCTACTCCCTTGCCCTAGATTTTGCACAAAGCAGCTTGGATTTTGAGAGGATGTGTATGAGACACCTGCATTTTTTGTCTGTTTTTCTGCAGTATGTTGCATCTTCATTGTTTGACAATGAAGAATTTGTGAATTAGGTTTTTTCCAATTATTTTCTTCACTTGTACAATAGCATGGTTTTTTAAGTATGGAGGTTTAGAAAATTACTTTGGTCCTTAATTTCAATTTCAAGAATTTAAAAATTATTATTTATTTATTTTTTAAAGAGTAGGAGTGGGGAACCTCTGGCCTAGGGCTGTGTCTTATTTGGGCCCCTTTCCAATTCCTAGGTCCGGCCCATGAATCTGCTTCTTACCCTCAAGTACTGTGAAAGAGTGATGGGAGTGGAGAAGAAGGCATGAAATCAAGGATGGGGGATGAATCCATGGCATAGATCCATAATCTGGATCTTTTCCTTTTTCTCATCCTGAACACCTCTTATGCACTGCTAGTAAGCCTGTGGAGCTTGTACTAACTTTCACAGTGTCTCATGGGAGGGAAAAAGTTCTCCACACTCTAAACCATGAGTGGTTGCCATGTTGGTTCCAGGTGTATGTGACCAGGGATGCAGTAGTCAGGATATTGGTTTTATTGTACCAGTTTCTGCTGGTGAGCGTATGCAAGCTTTTGACTTCACAGAGCTCTTGAGGTATTGTTTTATCTTCCAGCTAAATAGATCAACAAAAAAATGGCTTTGCTAATCAAATCAGACTTGTTAGGTGAGCAATAAGCTAATGGGGGGGAGGGGGGGAATAATTGTGTAGAAAAGAAATTGGCAAGCAGCAATCTGTGGAACACTTGTTGGTTGTCCATGAAGAGCTCTTCTGTGGAATTATGTTGGCTCTTTCTCTTACAAAGTTTCCAGGCTATTCTGAAGAAGGGCCTGAAAGTGGGAGGAATATCTAGAGGGAAGGCAATAAGACAGGCTTATAGTACATCAAGGACTATGAGAGGAGCACATGGCGATCAGTATGTTTGGGGGGGAAAGGGACCAAGTGGTAGGAGGCATATACAGAGGGAGAAAGCTGAATCAGGCAGCAGAAGTACATATATGGGGTGTTTGGGGGATGGAGAGAGAGAACAGATAAGGACAAATAGAATAAAGAGCAAAATTAGGCTTTTTTAAAGGACAAAACTTTACCACATTCACTATTGCTTTCTAAGTAAGTGGTTGTTGTCGTTTCTACTGTGCATGATTGTGTGATAGTGAGAGGGACATTGGCTCCAGTGAGATGTATACATACTGAGAAATGTTTGAGAACCTGTGTGGTAGAATGCTGATACATATCTGGTATCCGTCAGTTTTACAGACTGATGTCAGTCTTGTGGTGCTTGATGCTCTTGGACTATCTGAAGTCTGAGAAAATAAACTGCCATCTACATTTCCAGAATTGGGGAAGACAGATTCCTTTTCTTGAACTGCAATTTAATTTGGAAAGGGACATGATTACTTCTGAGACAAGCTGTAGCTTTTGGAAATGTTTTTGTTGGAAATGTTATCTTCATACTAATTGTCAGCTGCCTGCTTTGCCATAGGCATTACTAAAATGGTACTGCACTTAAAGGAAAGCAACTTAAACCGTTTCCCACCATGTTTTTTAGGTGTGGTTAGTTACCATACTGTTTAGGTAAAAGTGTGCATGAAGAGTATTACGTTTAGAAAATACAGATGTTATTTGGTTCAAGGTACTCACTCCCAAGGTCTTGGATTACTAGTAGAATGCAGGTGAAACTCCCCAAGTTGGTGTTTTGTCTTAAGGGGAATGGTAGAAGGTTGGAGCATTCCTGCATTAATTACTTGTCTATTTTGTTTCTTGTCAGCCAGCTAACACTGCTTGCTTGTCACTTTGTTCCCTTCATTGAACCTTAATTCTTCTCTGGATTGGAAGAGGACAGGAGGTTGTCCTTTTGGGGTTTGTACAAACCTTTCGAAGTTAGAGATTAGTTTACAAGGGAATAAAATCTCAGTTATTTCATGGTAAAAGGCATTAGACTTCCTTTGGAATCGATAACTATTATGCTCAGTCTTGCACAGGGGAAGGATTTATAAGGGAAGTTTGAGCAGTGCCATCTCTAACTGTATCCACTGTTTAAATAATTTTTCTTTTTCTAAGTGAAGTGGCTGACAAGGAGGAATGGGCCAGGCTGCAAGAGCTTGAGTCTCAGGGCTGAGGGAGTTAGTATGACTGGCAAGCTAAGAGAAGGATGCTTTACATAACTGTGCTTTGTTTTGTCCAAAGACAAAATTAACAATGGCATACATGTATCGTCTTATCAGTAGATCTATTGATTAACGAGAGCAGCGTTCTGCATTGATTGTATTCCCAAGAACTTCATTGTCCTTTTCATTTTCAGAACTCCTTTACCCTACCACCTGTAGAACTTTGTAAAAATTGTTGCTGCTAATTACGTTTGTTATTTTCTCCAGATATTGTCGCAAACTGGATCTCATGGTTTTCTAACTGTATTCTTTTTTTTAAATATAAAATAGGTTTTTATGAGATAGCAAAAATTGTTGTTTAAAATGCATTGCTACATAAAAGTCAACAAAACCAATAAACAGTTCAGTGCCGCGTCAGTGTTAATGTGAAGCCGGTTTCCATCTAGAGGAGTGGGAGTTATATCTGATGTAGCAGAATCTGTTCAGTTTTTGCTTGTCCAACTAATTTGTCCATAAGGATATCCCAGCATGGGTTCTTCTTCCTGCATTCTTAAACTCGCTAGGTGCTTGTGCTTGACTGCTTGCCACTCTGTACTAATTGCTAATAGTGGGTGAAAACGGACATAATGCTGCGAACTCCACTTTAACATCGCTTTAAAATTTCTTATGCATGTTGCAGGGCTGTATGCAGCCCCGCAACGTGTATAAGAAATGTTAAAGTGGAGTTTGGGTTTTGTCTGTTTTCAACCACTATTCATCTTCCATTATCCCCCTCTTCTAGATTACCAGACAGGTTAAATACTACTTTTGCTCCTATTAACTCTTCCTCACTTCCAGTTCTGATATAGTGGCATTGATAGTTATTCCTTGTGGATAATACTTCAGCCAGCTTTTAGTCATTGATAGTGTTCAAAACCAAATCCTTTTGAATCAATTTAAGAATTTTGAACTGTTGTATTGGATACTTAAATCCAAATATTCCATACTGAATCAGACATGATCACCTTGTCCACAATCAATTTTTACAGTTGTTTTATAAAGTAGGTTAGGATGACTGATTTATTCCTATAATTCAGTCTTGCTTGATACATTTGTTTTTGTTACCTCTAGAAGATAATTTCAGACTTCCCTTTCTCAGGGTTGGATTGATACTTTATTTATTTTTCTCAAGTGAAATGTTGAAGCACTTAACAGTAATTGGCCATTTTTCTTCAGACATGTCAGTCTTGTGTTCTTTGCTCTGTGCCACTAGCAAATGTTTCTTAATTAAATTTGAACTAAAATGTTCAGTTTGGTCCGTCAGTCTGTCAATATGTCTCTCTCCTCTTGTGTGACTGTAAGGAGAAGTGTTGCATTTGTTGTTCTTTTGAAAGCTTGCTTGTCTGTAATACTTAAGTGTTCAGATTTGGCAGTGTAATTTGCATTTTGGCCCCGGAGAATTTTGAGGATGCTTTGCAGTATTCAGCCAATTGCCACAGCAAAGATTTATTGGCAAATATATTGTTGTACAGATACTAGTGAAATTTGTCAACTATGTTTAAAGTGTCTGCTCTTTTTACTTCCAGCCCTAACAGTAAGTTACTTTCGGCCAGTTTCTAGTTGATATATGAGAAATACCATAGGTGAACTGTACTGTTTCTTTATGTTGCAAAGCTGTACTCTAGGGATTACGACCACATAGATATTTTTCACCCTTGTCACTCCCAGTGACTTTAACTAAGATTTGGTTATTTGAGCTTCTTAGTACCCCGTGGAAATCACAGCAGTAATCTTCAAAGTAGCAGGTGTCAAGTATACTTGCCCACTACGCAAGCCACATGATGGGGAGCTAGGCATTTTCCTTCTAGAGAGAGGAGTGTTTGAAGCTGTTTGCCCATGTTACTTGACCCAACGAAACTCCTGGCGCAGAATCTCACAGCTGCGAATCTTAGCTTACCTCTGAACGGGGGCAAAAACGTCATCAGCCGGGTCCCCCGGCATTTTCTCTTATGAATTACAGGACTGGATTTTGAGCCCTGTCATTCATAAGAAAAAATGCCAGAGGACCTGGCTGATGCTGATTTTACCCCTGTGCCCACATTCGGAGATAAATGTAAGATTCCCAGCCGTGAAATTCCACGATAGGAGTTTTGCCAGGCCAGGTAACACAGCCAGAGACACAATTCTACATATGAGTGACCGAATACTAGGACAGAGGTTTTATGCCCTCATTAATCTCCAGGAAGATCAAGAGATGTAAGTTGTGCTTGAAATTTTTGATTAGAAGTCAAGCACTTGCACCATTCTTAACAGAGATCTGGCTTCAAATGCTGAAACCTCAGCAGTGATGTTTGTAAATAATGTGCTATTAAAATGAAAGCAGGGAGGGAGTGTTCTTCCTGGACTCTCGTCATAAAAAAATTCTAGTTGTTTTGAGACTAAGTAGCTGTGTCCAATATGAAAAGCCTTTTAAAGATGAGTAGCAGATGAGTTTGGGGTCTTCTAACACATTGCCAAGTGGCTAACATTTCACACCTGTTCAGGTAGAGGTTACAAAGCCCTATCAAATGTATTCCTGTTCAGTCAGGGAGTTGAATGCCTAAGTTCTTGGCTTCAGATGATGTAATTTATCTCAAGGAAGTCTAGCAGGTGCTAGAATTCTGCACACTTTCTTGGAAGTCTTATCTGTTCAATAGATTGGCCTTTAATTTCCTGTGGCTCTTTCATTTTCTATTAGGTATGGATTATTTTAAGTATGCTGACTGCTGGGTTACCTACTACTTTCAGCTCTTTCCCTAGTGAAATCAGTGTTAGCCATTGCCATTATTGAAGTACGATTGGCAATAATTATGGCTTGCTAAGGCTGAATATGCTTCTTTATCTGTTTTTGAAGTATTTTCTTAGAAGGGATTTTATATCTGACACGCTAGATTAGACATCTCACTGATTTGTGGCATTGGAATTTGATTTTAAATAAACTCATGGAACTACCTCTTCAATCACTTTGAGTGTCACAATATATATATGGTCACTCCTACTTTGGACAAATGAAACTCAGATTTTCATTGTTTGTAGGATTTCACAAGAATGAGACATGCTTGCTTCCTAGTGATTATTGCCTAAACTGGTCTCTTAAGTTTCATTGTAACCAGAACCTTTCCAGTCATACCCTTGAGATCTCATAATTCATCTGCGAAGTTTTGCGATCTAAACTGAATGTAGATTGGGTCAGATAGCTTTTATCTGGACAGGACTAAGCCTTTTCATAAATCATCCTGACTGCTCATGGCATATGGAGAGAAGTTAACAAAGGAATTTGTGTTAATTCTGAGACTAGTCCAATGGGTATTTCTCTCTCTCTCTGAATACATATATTTTCAAGGTTAATGTGTTCTCAAAGAAATTATTGGCCATTCTACTACCTCTGAAGCAGCCTTGGAAAATTGTCAGTAAAATAATCAAATCCTAAATTTGCAAGGCAGTTGGGTTTAGCACTTTTATCTAGTGCTTTCTGGCTGTGATAGGCACTTTTAATTTAACTAGCAGCACTACATCCAACAGGAGGGTGAAGAATTTCCTAGCAGAAGAAATTCCATAAAAGCAGAAGGAATTTTACTTATGACTTGCTAGGTTTGGAGAGTAATCTGCAGACAGAAACATTCAAGTGGATCTTAAAAATACTTCAGCCTCACCAAATTATTTTATGATAAAATCCTACATTGTAAGAAGATAAGTAGTGCCATACTAGGGTCAGACCAATGGTCCATCGAGCCCAGCATCCTGTCTCTGACAGTGGCCAATCTTTGCTGCTTGGGAGAGGTACTCAATCAGGTCACAACGGACAATCATTCGCTGTTGTCCACTCCCCAGCTCAAGAAGTTATGTCCCCCTAAACCTACTTGGCTGATAGTTGTTAATGGACCTACTTGCCAAGAACTTAGTCAATCCTTCCAGCCTACTGGCCTTGACCACATCCTCTGGCAACAGTTCCACAAGTACTGAGTGAAAAACTACTCTCTTTTTTTTTAATCTACCACCAGTTTCATGGAATGTGTCCTAGTTCTAGTACTATTTGAGAGGGTAAATAACCGTTCTTATATGCAGAGGCTTGAATATTACTGAGGTAGAAAATATCTGACAAAAGCTTTAGGAGAGTGGGGTTTTTAATCATTTAAAATTAGGATGAGCTATTGCTATCTTAAGGCTTTTAGCATGATGCCACCCTCTAGTGGAACTGCTTAATAATGTATTCTGTCCTATTTCTACTGGATTCTTAAAAGTATTGTGGTGGTGATAGAGGGGAATAAAGCAGATGGGAAGAAAACAAGCAAACTGAGCACAAATTTCCTATCTGAAAAGAGAAGCAAGAAGCAAAGCCAAGGTTCATAAAAGAAGTGTGGAATTGTTTGAGGATCATGGTATTAAGGATAAGAGAATTGCTTTAGTGAATTGTTTTTCTTTGCTGATAAGCAGCTAGCTTTCTTTAGAGTTCATAAAATAATGCTGGCCATTAAGATGTGGTGGGTATGTTCTCTTTAAGTGCATTCCAAATTGGAACCACCTACAGTTATTTGAAGTTATTGTTGAGTCATACTTATAATTTAGTAGGACAGATCTAGTAATGCAAAGAAAACTTTTCTAATACTGCTCAGCAAGCTGGTTTGAAAGTAGGTGACATCTGTGAACCTCTTCCCTAGATAAGCTTTGAAATGCATGGAAACTACAATCTTAATTTAAAAATCATTGTTTCAACTGTTTGACAGCAGCTGCCTTATTAAGAGGCGGTAGTCTGTGACACAGTGGAAACCTTAACCTATTGAGGAGAATGTAAAACAGCTTCTGATTAAGTTCAATGTTAACAAAATTCAAGGGCTAAAAGCCACTCTGCACTCCCCTAACAATGTAATTTAAAGGGGATTTGGCATAAATGAGAATCAGGCCAGCTGTTGTGTTTTATTCTCTCCATATTGGGTGCCCTTACCGTGTTTTCTTTTCTTTAAATGCAAGGTAAGTAGATACTCAGTTCAGAGTTACACTTTGGATATTCTTATTGTGGTTCCACACGAAAGGTTCTGCTTATCTTTCCCCATATTTTCTTTAAGCTTTTGAGAAGAGGGGTTTTAATATGTTGTTTCAATCTGTAGTACAGCCCTGCCCCCAAATGCTGTCAGCTGTTATTTATTATTATTGTTATAAGTATTTATATAGCGCCAGCGATGTATCTGGCACTTTACAGAAAATAAGATAGATGTGGTCCCTGCTCGAGAGCTTACAATCTGGAGACAGGGACGGGGGAATAGAGGGAGAGACAAGGGATGCGACATTCATGAGGATGTGAGAACTCAGGTACATGTTCTTGGCTTGGTTACAGTATGTTGGGAGTTTACAGATAACAGGTGGGGGATAATCCTGGGTGGGGATGATTAGCAGGAGTTAGGAAGGGTGGAGCAGAAGAGGTGGGTTTTGAGGAGGGACTTGAAGGCGTGGAGGGTGGGGGCAAGGCGGACGAGGGCAGGGAGGGAGTTCCAGGGGATGGAAGAGGAGACACATTTAAGAGCAGGGACACTGAAAAAGTGGCTTTGATCTCCCAAAGTTGTAGAACTTTTTAAAGACTTTCACAAAGAAGGGATGGTGGTTGTGGGGGAGTAGGTGGGTAATTTAGAAGGGTGAGGTTTTTGGCAACTGTGAGGAGTAGACATGGCAGAGAAGGAAGCATGAATTATAAGAGATCTGGACTCCAGGACCAGGTTTTGTTAAATAAAAAAAGCAGGATACCTTGGATAGCAACAGACGTGGCTAAAGCACTGAGCAACCCTGACAGCCTCTGCTGAGTTCAGTGGAAGCTTTGGGAGCTCACCATTCTTAAAAAACCTGGATCCTTAGTTAGTTGTTTAAATATATGTTTAGGCTCCTGACTTAAAGTTCCCATCTTTTTAAAAAAAAAATTAAAAAAAAAATCTTGGCTTGGGGTCTTTCTGTTACATTTGGCTGTTTGAAATCTATCCTACAAAATATTTTGAAGGCTGAAAAATACAAACACGTTTGTCATGTTCTTATCAAAAGTAACCCGGACATGGAATTATGTGAAAAAGCTCTTACTTGGAGTAATGAGGATCTTAGTTTTGAAAGATTTAGTACAAAAACCACCACTGGCTTCAGTGCGACTACTTTGGAGTAAGTGGTTTGTGGTTCGCATCCTTTTTTGTTTGTTGTGTGTTCTGGCTCTGGAATTACAAACAGAAGTGATGTGAACCTTAACTTTCTGTTGTGTGTGTGTGTTTGTGATTAGTGAAAGTTAGAAATTGATCGTAAGAAGCTTGACGCCTTCTGGTGTTCTAGATTTTTGCATACTAATGTTTTGGGAGTATAAATTTGTGTGTCGCCACCATTATGGTTTTTGAAGCAGTTTAATTTTTCTTCTTATGTTCTGAATTAAGGGTTGTACAAAAACAGTTTTTCCATAAAAAATAGAGAATCAAACAGGTTTTTTTGCTACTTAATCTGCACTCTGCATTAGTTACTTGAACAAAACTTGTTTTTTCATAGGGAATTACTTGATTTGAAATCTGAAAACTTCAAAGTATTACAAAAATTTAAAAGAAATAATATAATTTTAAACTCCAAAACCACAGGTGATGTAGTTATATATACATGAAGGGGAAAATGTGTGACCTTTTTATATGTGCTAGCTAACATGTTGAACTCCTCATGTAGGCTGGCCAGTTGGAATGGCTACATTTAATATGTATATAAACACACCGAGTTATTGTGTGTAAAATAATTTGACACAAAGAAAAAGGAAGGGAGATTGTATTGGGTATTTGTATGAATATACAGTTAAATATCAAATATATGCTGTGCATGCTGGAATGTTATAAATGGAATACTGTAGCTCACTAAGGCTATGAATGAATGACTTTTATTTTATTTATTTTTTAAAGGGGGTTAAGTAGCAGAATAGAAAGTATTTGTGCTCCGTCATAAAGTACAGAAAACTAGATTTCTTCAGATTCTCCAAGATCAGATGTGCTGCTGGGTTAAATTAAAGAAATAATTAAAGCATTTTCTCCTGGATATAATTTTCTAGACAAATTTTAAACTGCCCATTCTCGATATTGCAAGGGAAGAAACAAAAGAAAAACTAAGGCAGAATTAAAAGAATCATAATGGTTGAATATGAGAAATGATTTTTAAAAATGGCTACAGGTATCCATCCGTACATGGAAAAATACCTATCATTACTGATTCTGCATTTGAAAAGGAAATCACAATACAGTGTCACAGTTGCCAATTATGAAAAGCATGTCAAAGTTTGCACTGAGCACAAGGGCACATTCAAAATATGGTACACATTTTCAGCAACTACTGCTTAAAACAACTGAAGGAAGTTTCTGGCAGGATCTGACAGATCACAGGCTGACATAACTCCTGTGATCTGTGATGCAGTCTCAGTAGAAATCTGGCTTTATCTAATTAACAACAAAACTTAAACCACATGGAGACAAAAGGAAGAAAAACAATGGAACCTTCATGCTCAAAGATTAAATATGCCTAAGTAAACCATGTATTATGTTAGTGTATTACAGTGAAAGTGTGGTGGCTGTGTTTGTCCCAAGGGACGGAGAGATAAAGGGGTTCAAATGATATCTTTTATTGGACCAACTATTGTTGATGGAAATAAGCGGTGCTTCCTCAGGCATGTAGCATAGCCAGTAGAAATCCTTGCTTATTTCCACCAACAGTTGGTCCTGTGAAAGATATCATTCGAACCGCTCTGTCTCGTTAGTGTATTAAACCTTTAGGATTTTGTTCAGTGAGTTTATTCAGGTTAGGAAAAATAGAAAGTAACCTGGTTCTCACTGAAATTAAAAGTAATTGCAGCTGCTCATGAACATTTTTGTTTTGTTTACAGGTGTCAGCTGCGATGCATGTTTAAAAGGAAATTTTCGAGGTCGCAGATACAAGTGTTTAATTTGCTACGATTACGATCTGTGTGCATCTTGTTATGAAAGTGGTGCAACAACAACAAGGCATACAACTGACCATCCAATGCAGTGCATACTAACAAGGGTAGATTTTGGTAAGTGATGTGTATCATTTGAACGATGGTGACTGTTCTGCAATTTACCTTTAGGATGGATGTATATTATGTAACTCATATGTATGACATTATTAAATCAGTTTAACATTCTCCCCCCCCCCCCCCCCCCCCCCCCCCCCAGCAGTCTTTTTAGGCTCACTGTTTTTTTGGTAGTAGCATATGCAACTTGTGCCCTGTGCTAATAAAATAGATTTGACTTCCTCTTTGTTTGACACTTAGATTATCTGCTTTCATATTGGATTATGTCTGCTGGGGACACTTTATCAGCATAACATAGACTCAATTTTTAGCTTGGAAGCCCTCTCATTAATAGTTATTGCATGTTTACAGCACAAGATTAATCTCTATGGCTAAAGTGTCACTGGTTAGAAATAATGTGGAGGGTAGGAATATTATATTGCTTTGGTTGTTGCTCTGTGGTGCTAAGATGGCAGTAGTGCTAGGCTGGCTAGGTTGTAGCTGAATACTTGCAGTTCAGTAGATGATTTACTGTTAAGTGTTGCCTGTCGTATAGCAGAGTCCGGTTATTCTAAAGAATATTTTTTTTAAATGGTTGGAATAAAAAGGTATGAATAAGTGAAAATATCATTTGTGAGGCATGCTATTTTCCCAACAGATTGCTTGGATGTCATTTTCCCCAAACCAGGTATTTTGTTTCTTCGCCTTTGTTACTCCTCTATTCCATTCTTACTTTGATGATTCCATTAGACTGCGTACTCTTGAGCATATAAACTTTAAAATGTAAGTGTATTTCACATTGTGTATGTACTCAAATGCATTTGTACCTCATAACATTAATATCTTTCCCATCTTTTTCTTCTTTTGCTTTTCATTTTCTGGTATGGGAAAATGAAATACATGTCCCAAACTGGACTGTATGGGATGACCCAAACCATGAACTGTCCCAAATAAGCGCGACTCTGGATGAGGTTCTGGAGGAAATTGACCAACTGAATAGTAACAAATCACCAGGACCAGATGGTATTCATCCCAAAGTTCTGAAGGAACTTAAATATATAGTTGCAGACCTATTATTGGTAATTTGTAACATATTGCTTAAATCTGCCACTGTACAGAGGATTGGAGGGTAGTGAATGTAACGCCAATATTTAAAAAGGGCTCCAGAGGTGATCCTGGAACCTGACTGGGCAAACTTGTGGAAATGGTTGTTAAAAACAAAATTACTGAGCATATTGATAAACATAAGTTAATGGGGAAGGGTCAACATGAATTTAGAAAAGGGAAGTAATGCCTCACCTATTGGAATTCTTTGAAGGTGTAAATAAGAATGTGGATAATAGTGACAGTGAGCCTGTCGATATAGGGTATCTCTGGACTTTCAGAAAGTGTTCGATGAGAGAGTATTTTTTTCACTCAGTGCACAATTAATTTGTGGAACTTTCTGCCAGAGAAAGTGGTCACGACTGGCAGCATAGCTAGTTTTAAAAAGGGATTGGATAAATTCTTGGAGGATAGGTCCATTAATGGCTATTAGCCAAGTAGGTTTTGGGAATGTAACCTCTTACTGTTTGGGGGCTGGAACAACAGGGAATGGATTGCCCATTGTGACCTGTTGGGTACTTCTCCCAAGAGAAAGAGATTGACCACGGTCGGAGACAGGATGCTGGGCTTGATGAACCATTGGTCTGACCCAGTATGGCACTACTTACGTTCTTATGTAACATGAGGGTTGTGGTTGACATTTTAAATGCGCAATTCAAAGTTACGCTTTCCACAGCAACCATTATTCTACATTTCACAGGACCTTCTGACTGTTCAAGATTTATGAAGTTCTCAGGAATCAAAACTGTCACATGAATTTGCTAGACTTGAGGTTCTAAGACCCTCTTTCACAGATCAGAGGGTGTCCAGTGTAGGTTCTCGCAGACATACTGACTAGTGCGTTACCTGTACAGATGCAGTGTAGGGGGCTCTGCCAGTCAAAACTGTTGTAATGAAACAGTCCATCTATGGGAATGAGACATTTGGGAAGAAGGGTCCCAGTCTGCTGCACTGGGCAGGTATGGAAAACATCATTGCTGATGACCCGCGTTAGAAGAGTGAGGATCATCAAGACTGGTTATTCAGAGTGAGTCAAAGATGCTTTTATATATGCACTTGTAGCAAGTAGCTTAGAATAGCAAGTGTCCAAAAATCTGTTCTAATTCGGCAGAGACCTAAGATGCATATTGAACACCTTATATAGAACTCCTTTGGTTGTTTTCCCTTCCCCTATGAGATATGAGAGGACAGCGCCTGTGGAATCTTAGTTACATGACAGATTTCGTTATCTGACCTCTTCTTGCTCTGTCCAAATGCATCTATTCATTCTTCTGCGTCAGTTCCCCTTGCTACCAGCAGCTCAGGGGTGTGGTGCACCAGGGTTTTGAATCCCTTCATTGCTTCTGTGGTTGCTGGGTGTCTAGGACAGGATTCCTTGTGCTTGTCTGATGAGATCAGTAAATCTGTTGGAGACCAGAAAAACCTTCTTAATATAAGTTAATTTATGCTGCCAAATGAAGCTAGTATTAAAAGTCTGCTCAGACCTTGTTTCATACCCAATTCTGGTTACTTAGACTTTCTCCTGTCTCTGGTGTAGTTGGTTATCTCTGGCAACCGCAAAGGTTTTCTTTAGTTTTGCCTATTCTGTAAAAGGGAACTTAGCATTTGGCCATCTGCTCAAACTGTTAAATCATATATACTAGTACCTTCTCACCTAGCAGCCTGTACTGATCCATATGGCTTGAATTTAGTGTTAAATAATCTCCTGGAGGAGAGTTGAGACACATGCTATCTTACTTGCTGTTCCTCCTCTTTCTGAAGGTACTGGTCATTACCTAATTTTGGAGGGTTTTGGAGTTTCTGAACCAAAAAATGGTACTGGTGATGGCCAAACTCATATTATATTATATGTTCCAAGGACTAGGTAGACTTAGATTTTTTCTCTGGCAGAAAGATAAATGGTTTCTGGTCTTGTGAGGTGGGGGTGGAATTAGAGCTTTTGGCCAGCAGACATTGAACATCAAGGGCTCTCAACTAGGAAGACAGTAGCATCAGTGGTAGGCATTCAGACATGTGTTATCTGAAACCTGTAGGGCTGCCTCAGAATCTTGCTATGTTTTCATAAATCACCATTGTCTCTTCTTTAGTACTGAATCAAGGGCAAAAGCTGGCTTTGCAAGGGCAGTGCTTTTGTCAGTCTTGAAGCACCAGAACTCATCAGCCTTCCTTTTTGGGGAGGTCAGTGCTAGCTAGCCTCTTACTGTGGAGATCATTGAAGTAATTACATGAAAAAGAAAAGGAGTGGCTGTAGGATTTTGTACCTACAGAATTGCTGGGTATATTTCTTCCTGAATTGCATTTAGCACAGGGATCAGGCTGTAATATCAGACCTACCTGTACATAGGTGTGCTGACCTGTATCTACTCCAGTTCCTCTCTCAGCGTGGCTGAGAGCAGTTTGATGGACAAATAGTATCTTCACCTAGTTAGAAACTTGCATACTATAGGTCATTTAGTCAGATGACCAATCTAGAGAGAGACCCTCTACTACTAACACTATTGACTTGCCCTCAAAAAGGCTTGAAGAGTTGTATGAAATGTTTGGGAGAGTCCTTGACTCTAGTTTGCATACCAAGTTTCTCTTCTGATTGGAGCCTTCTCATGCTGTACCATCTACAGGCTGTTTATAGAGCAGGCCAAAAGATTTCCTCATAGCTAAAGTGATGTACCCAGAGCCATTTGTCTCAATGTTGAACTGGAAATTCAATGTTAAAATGTTCAGTTCCTCGAGTGGCTGCATGCATTCCCAATCAGTGGGGTGCGCACACCGCAGCCTCCTCTCGTGGACCATGCAAAGCAGTCTCCTCCTGGAGTGAGCCCCACACCTCTTTGCTCTTGGGCTTGTTGCACACGATCATGCTTGGGTATTTAAGGGACGTGGGTGCTCCATTTCCCTCAGTTCCTTCAACTGCTCCCACAACAGCCACAGCAGTTTTATCCCTCAGTTCCTCAATTGGTCTTTTTTTAAAAAAAACAAACCTATGAGTAGATTAGTACTAGTAGAGAGTTAAGTAATTTAGTATAGGTAGGTTAGTATATAGTTCTGGTTTGCCCAGTACTTTAAAAAAAAAAAAAAAAAAACGAGAGAGAGAAACAACAACAACAAAACCCCTCAGCTAATTAATCGCACAGAAAAAGACAGGATTCAAAAAATGTGTAGATTGCCGGGGCTTATATTCAGCAGCAGACCAACATGAGAAATGCCTGGTTTGTCTCGGAGAGGGGCGTACCCTGTCCGGCTGCACTGCTTGTAAACACCTCATCCAGAGCTGTGAAGGTCAGACAAGCGTTGACTGCAAATGAGTTTGATGGAGCGAGATCTCATGCCCGACACTCCAGCACAAGATGCTACAAGTACCTCTCATAACATAGCCCCAGCTCCGGGAACTTCACAAATGCCGCAGCATAGCCCCAGCACCAGTGGCGCATCTGGTACTGCAACAGCATAGAAGAACCCAATTTATTCAAGGCTATGTGCAATTGATGTGGCCTTTCATACAGAAATTCCTGGAGTTATTGCTAAAGCCTTCTTCTCCCTCAAGAGTGGTCATCATCAAATGCTCTACTCTGGCTCTTGGATCTAATTTGCACCAACAGTCATATATTGCCCATACCCATCTACTGCAGAGCTCTGGACCTGGGGAAGAGTGGAACGGTGGGTAGGAGATGTCCAGGAACAGCTGAAATGACAGGGGACTGGGTGGAATGACAAATATGAGGACATTGGGATCATCTGAAATGATGGGTAACTAAATGATGGAGTACATAAAAATGTGCCAAAATTTTTATTAGCACTGGTGGCTCACAATTAACTGTTCCACTCTGTCTCATGTTAATTCCAAAACCTACCTACTGGATGTCTTCAGCACTTATGGGACTATTTTTCCAGTCTTCCACCATACTTAACCCTGCCACAGGAAGACCAACAACCATCTCGTAAGCACTGGATGCAGATGACCAGTGTTACTATTCTTTGTAAAGCTACTGGGTCTAATGGGTCATACAGGTAGATGAAGCCCATGAGCCATGAGAGCACTTCTACATTTGCTGGTAACTGGCTCTCCACATCCCATTTACCTACAACTTGGCATGTAAGGTCAAGATAACCAACTCTGTAGGTGGAAAACATACTGCAGTGTCATGAGAGGGCTCTCATTCACCACCTTGGTTTCTGCTGATATCTTGCAAGAGATTTCTCCAAGTGAAACTGGGGTGCTCACTTCAAGGATATATGGGCCTCCGGGGTATCGGGTCCAAGCTTCGTATTGGCCAGCTGGAGCTCAGAGGCATTGCTCTAAGGGCAGGGCTCGCCCTAGGCATTTGCAACATGTGCGGTCGCACATGGCTCCGCAGTGGAACTGGGGGGGAGGGAGGGAGCTCCGCAGCTGGGCTGGAGTTGGACCTGGATGCAGGGCACCCCCATATCATGGGGGGTCCTCATCCCTTCACCTGCTTGCCTCTGCCTATCAGTGCTACTGCAGCAGCGGGACAGTGCTGGGGCTATTCTCGCAGCCGATTTTATCTGTAAACAAACTCACTCCCCATTTCAGTGATCTGATCTTCAGTCCAAAGCAGCAGAGTGAGAAAACCCAGGATGGGAGTTATAAGGCAGCCTAGGGTTGGATGTGCTCCTCACTGCTGCTTAAGTCTGGGCTGGAGGCAGATTCAAAGGAGCCTGGGAAGACTACACTATTCCCTTGTAGCAGGGAGACTGGGCTGGATCCTGAGGTGTAGCAGGCAAAAACCCTGAGCCTGGAGAGTGAGTGAGACACTCTTCACTAGCTTGAAGCTGCAGCCTGTTTTTGTTGTGTTCTGTGTCTTGCGTGGCACCAGTGAGCTTCTCTTCCAGTGCTGCTGCTGCTTCTCCCGCTCCCTGCTTTGGTGCAGCTCACTTGGGGATAAGTTTGTTTAGGGTCACTCCCAGAGGGAGCTGCTTTTGCTTTTGTTTTCCAAGTTAAAAGCTTTCTAATTCAAAGGACTGCATCCTGCTTCTTCCCAGGGGGAGCTGGGGAGCATAGTTCATGGGATCAGGCTGTGGGGAGACTGAGATGAGAACATGGGACACTTGGGGGCCGGAGGAGCTGTTGGGCAGGGTGAGACAGGTGTGTAGGAGCTGGATGCATCACAAGTATCTCGAGAAATCCCCCCTCCCATGACAGGGTCCAATGCTGAAAGGGAGCAGAGATGAGGGCATGCACTCAACAATAGGGGACAGATTCATGACCCACATCCTTGATCTCTGGACCTTCCTCTTCCTAAGCTCACTGCTTAAACACTCCTGCTGCCCCCAACTTCTATGTGACCCTTGGTGCTTGTATTAATTTTCAGAGTGGCCTCTGGGAGGGAAAAGTTTCACTTCCCCCTGACCTACGCCATGGATCCTTCCTCAATCCTTGCATGCTCCCATCTCCCCTCCCTTCTCCCCAAGTTTACCATTTCAGGGCTTGGGGTAAGGACTGGATCCTGGGGCCAGATCCATAAATTGGAAAATAGTCTAATAAAAAAGAAGGGTATGGGTGGGGGATTCCCCAACGCTGCTTTAGACAAAGAAACTAGCTTATATAAACAGAACGTAGAGACAGAAGTTAGAGCCTGACTTATCCAACTCGCAACTTCTCATTTGGAACTAATACAGTTTTAAGGTTTGAGCCAAAGGTCTCTGAAATGCATGGGAGCCCTTTGACTTCAGTGGGTTTTGGATCAGTCCACAAATGCAGTTTCTTCATAAAAAACACACAACAACCAACCAACAACAAAAAGCAGTCATTGGGGAAGGTAGGTTTCGTTTGGGGATGGGGCCCATGCATTTGAGATGGGGGAGGATTTTTCAACTGTCTGGTCAGATGCACAGTGATTTCCCTGGAATTTGGAAGAGCTGGTGTTGGGTGTCAAGAAGAGTGGTGGGGAAAGGGAGCAGATTTCTCCCCCCCCCCCTTTTATTTGGACAACAAGGGGTGGTGGGGGTGGGAGAAGCGGAACAGAAACATAAGGAAAGACAGAGATGCATTCAAGAACTTGATGCGTTAAGCTTATTTATAAGGGAATTAGCTGGATCTTTATTTTCTTAAATAATGTTCTCTGTTACTTCAGGCATCGGTGCACTCTGGTTGGTCCCACTCTCTACTTACAGCTATTGGTTGGGTTTTTCTGTGTGGGTGGTTGGGGTGTGGCAGGTGCTGCAGTGTTGTGGAGGGCTGGAGTAGATGTCCCTTGAGGTCACTTCCAGCTCTGTGACTCTGTGTGGGGTGGGGGAGTCTGAAGGAAATGGCAGTAGAAGGAGAAGCATAAAGGAGGTTTTTTTCCACTCCCTGCCCCCACAGTCAGAGATCTCATCCCATGATTGGCTTGACTAATACCCATTAATGGACCTGTCCTCTAAGATCTTATCTAATCCTTCCATAGTCATGCTATTGGTTTTCACATCATCCCCTGACAATGAGTTCCAGAAGTTGATGGAACCAAGGGACTTAAATGGCCTTTGAAATTAATTCCAGCCCTAAATTAATTCCACTGGTCGGTGGAGCCCCAAGCTCCACCGACCAGTGGGCCAAGGACTGGTGAGGTTGCAGATCGTCTGCATACGCTCCCAGCATCCTCGGCTGTCATCGCTCGAGGACACCACGACTCTCCTGGGGCTTGGCCTTCCTGCCGCCCCAAGCTCCACCGACCAGCGGGCCTAAAGGCGCGCGCCTTACAGGTACTTTTCTCCATTTCTTTTCTACTGTACTTCCCCCTCCTATCTTACTCACTAACATGTCTGCCCTATTTTCTCGCCTTTTCTTTCCCTCCTCTCCTTCTCCTCTTCCTGTCCATCTTTTTCTTCCTCTACTTTTCTCCTCCCAGCTTCTTCCTCCCCCCAACCGATCACCACTCTCTAACCTCCCCCATACATCCTTTGCTCCCTTGGCTACTTTCTCTCATTGCTCCCCTTCCACTCCTGTCTCTAGCCTTCCTCGATGCTCCCCTTCTCCCAATCTTATCCCTATTCCTCCTGTCTCTAGCCTACCACGACGCTCCCCTTCTCCCAATCTTATCCCTATTCCTTGCCTCCCCCCTCATCAACTACCATTTTTCTGCTCCCTCTGGAACTGTCGCTCATCTATCAGTAAAGCTCCCTATATCCATGATCTTTTCCTCTCTCGCTCCCTCCAGCTCCTTGCCCTTACTGAAACTTGGATCACTCCCTCGGACTCTGTCACGCCTGCTACCCTCTCCTGTGGGGGTCTCTCCTTCTCTCACCAACCCCGCCCTGAAGGACGGGGTGGTGGGGTGGGCCTCCTTCTTGCTAAATCCTGTCAGTTCCAACCAATTTCTCCTCCCCCCTCTCTCTCCTTCCATACCTTTGAGGCTCACTCCGTGCGCCTCTACTCCCCCCTCCATCTACGTGTTGCTGTCATCTACCGTCCCCCTGGTCCTCTCTCTTCCTTTCTTTCTGACTTTGAGTCCTGGCTCACTTTCTTCCTCTCTGTTGATATCCCCACTCTCATCCTTGGTGACTTCAACATTCATGTTGATGACCCATCTCAGCCCTCAGTCTCTCGCTTCCTCTCCCTAGCCTCCTCCTTCAACCTCCACCTTTGGACCAACTCCCCCACCCATACTAATGGCCATTCTCTTGATCTTGTCCTCTCTAGAAACTGCTCTGTCGCTGATCTCTCCTTCGATCCTCATCCTATATCAGACCACTTCCTTGCCTCTTTCAACATTTCCCACTGTCCCCCCTCCTCTTCCCCTTCTCTACGCCCCTTCCGTGACCTTCAAGCTATTGATCCCCTGGACTTTGCCTCCTCTCTCTCTCCCCTTCTTCCTACAGTCTTCTCTTCCTCCTCCCCTGACTCCGCTGTCTCTGCTCTCAACGCCTCTCTCTCCTCCACACTTGACTCCCATGCCCCTCTCTCTTCCCGCCCTGCCTTCTCCCACAACCCCCGTCCTTGGCTCACCCCTAGTATCCGCCACCTCCGTTCTTGCACTCGTGCTGCTGAACGACTCTGGCGCAAATCCCATTCTCACGCTGACTTCCTTCACTTCAAATTCTGTCTCTCCACCCTTACTTCTGCTATCTCCCTTGCTAGACAACACTACTATGCCTCCCGCATTGAGTCCTGTTCTCGGGACCCTCGCCGCCTGTTCTCTACCTTTGACTCCCTCCTCAAGCCTCCCTGTCCTCCCCCTCCTTCTTCCCTTTCTGCTCAGGATCTTGCCTCCTTCTTCACCTCCAAGATAGACAAGATCCGCCTCGACATCGCTTCCCACTCCTCTCTTCCCACTCCCACCCCTCTCCCTCCTCCCCCTCCTTCTCTCATGTCCTCCTTCTCCCCTGCCTCCCTTAAGGAAATCTCCTCTCTGCTCTCCTCCTCCAACCCTTCCACTTGCCCCCTTGATCCCATTCCTTCCCGCCTCCTCACCTCCATTACTCCCACTGTCGCCCCTTCCTTCCTGCACATCATCAACCTCTCCCTCTCTACTGGCTCTTTCCCTTCTGCCTTCAAACATGCCACAGTCTCTCCTATTCTCAAAAAGTCCACTCTTGACCCCTCTGACCCTTCTAGCTATCGTCCTGTCTCACTCCTTCCTTTTGCTTCCAAGCTGCTTGAACGTGTTGTCTACTCCCGCTGCCTTGACTTCCTATCCTCCAACTCCTCCCTTGACCCCCTCCAATCTGGCTTCCGCCCCCTTCATTCTACTGAAACTGCTCTCGCTAAGATCACCAACGATCTTCTGGTGGCTAAATCTAAACGTCTCTATTCCATTCTTGTCCTCCTTGATCTCTCTGCTGCCTTCGATACTGTTGACCACTCACTCTTGCTGGATTCCCTTCACTCCCTTGGCTTTTGTGGCTCTGTCCATAACTGGTTCTCCTCCTACCTCTCTGACCGCTCCTTTAATGTGTCTCTCTCCAACTCCACCTCCTCCTCCTTCCCCCTCTCAGTTGGTGTTCCTCAAGGCTCTGTTCTTGGCCCTCTCCTCTTCTCGATCTATACCTCATCCTTAGGCAAACTCATTGCCTCCCATGGCTTCCAATACCACCTCTATGCTGATGACACTCAACTCTATCTCTCTACTCCCTCTCTCTCTCCCTCTGTTCAAGCTCGTCTCATCAACTGTCTCTCTGACATCTCTACCTGGATGTCTCAACGTCAACTCAAACTCAACATGGCTAAAACTGAACTCCTTATCTTCCCCCCTCATCCTTCCTCTCCTTCCTCACTGTCAATAACTATTGATGGAGTCACCATCCTGCCTGTCCCCCAAGCCCGTAGCCTAGGCTTCATCTTTGACTCAGCCCTTTCTTTTAAACCCTACATTGACTCTGTTGCTAAATCCTGTCGCTTCTCCCTCCATAACATTGCTAAGATTCGCCCTTTTCTCTCTGTCTCGTCTGCCAAAACTCTTGTTCATGCTCTGGTCATCTCTCGCCTCGATTACTGTAACCTCCTTCTCACTGGCCTTCCCCGGTCTCACCTTTCTCCCCTCATCTCTGTCCAAAACTCTGCTGCCAGGGTCATCTACCTCGCCAGTCGCTTCGACCATGTGCAGCCCCTCCTCTCTTCGCTTCACTGGCTTCCCCTTCCTGAACGAATCCTGCACAAGCTCCTAGTCTTCACCTATAAAGCTCTTCACAACCTTGCTCCCCCCTACCTCTCTGCACTTATCGCCCTCCATACTCCAGCCCGTGCACTTCGCTCCTCCTCTGTCCCTTCTCTCACCCTTCCACGCCTTCCCTGCTCCCCTAAGCGCCTTCGTCCCTTCTCACTTGCTGCCCCCCATGCCTGGAACTCCCTCCCTGTCCACATCCGCCTTGCCCCCTCCCTTCATACCTTCAAATCTCTCCTTAAAACTCACCTCTTTCGCTCTGCTCTGTCTGACTCTTTATCCTGCTGAGCCACTATTCCTATACCTACGATCGGTTTACCCTTATCCTTGCAACATGGACCTGCCTGCTGTCATTCTCATCGTAACCAAGCCAAGTACGTGCACTTGAGACCTCGCATCTTCATGAATGTTAGACCCCTTGTCTCTCCCTCTGTTCCCCTTCCTAAGTCTCTCCCCCAGCTCCTGTCTCTCAGATTGTAAGCCCTAGGGGCAGGGACCGTGTCTATTTTATTACTTTGTAAAGTGCCATGTACACTGCTGGCGCTATATAAATGTTTGTTAATAATAATAATAATAATAATAAAATTCTGTGATTGAGTGAAAAACTGCTTTCTTTGATTTGTCTTAAATCTGACTTGTTTCCTCAGTGCTTGCTCTTTAGGGCTTGAAGTACTGGATCCGTGGACCAGATCCAGGAATCTGCTCCTCTGTCAAACAGAAGTCCCATCCCACCCACATTATCTCCTAAAGTCTAAGTGAACATCCAGTAAGAGCAAGACATGTTACATATTTGCTTCCAGAAAGAAAACATTTCAGAGTGAGAATTACTTCAATTTGGTGCTATTGAAAAAGTCATACTTTTTAGTCTTTAATTTTTTTCCCTTTTCAGCTCTTTTCTTGCATTCCTCATACAAGTCCACTAGGAACTATTAATCAGCGTTAGAGGGGACAAGAGTGTCTATGAATTTCAGTTGTCTTTATAATAGAACTGCATCTGGGAGCTTGAATTTACTAACAATGGCGAAATAATATAACATGTCATACCCAAGACAATAGCAAGGGGGCGCTGTGTATGGGAAGCTTAAGGAATAAATGGTAGGGCTGATGGGGTGTGTGCAGGTATGAGGGCAAACTATGCAAATAATTATGGAAATTAGCCCCCCACCATCACCAAGACTTTGCACATGGCCCCGCAAACTCTGGGGCCGGCCCTGCTCTGGGGCATCAAGTGCTTTCGGCCTCTTCAGCACCAAATAGCATAGCTGCTTGCAGGAAATACATCAGCAAGCAAACTGGAGCAGACACCACGCTGCTATGCTTGAATGCATCCAAATTGTGGTAGTGGTGTATTCAAAATGAGGCAAGGGATCACAACATGCAACTGACTCCCTCACCAAACTGAAGCAGGGACAATCTAAATGGTCCATGACACAGTCTGTTGTGAACAGTCTTTAAGGGAGTCATCCTATCATTGAACTCTCCGTCAGCAGAAAAAAGCCATGTGCGCACATACTGAATGAGAGCAGACGAGAGTAAGGCATTCCTGAAAGAAGCCACCTTCATACTGTTGCCGTGGAACATTCAAGTAATTTGCTCTCTATGATCCCTTCCACTCCCCTATGCTGAGGTGGCCGTACTGACTGCTTCTCTGCAGCTGAGACGGCATTTGCATCTATCTCTGTGCAGAGCGCCTATGAATCATGCCCTGGTGTTGAGGTTTCCTATCCTTAACAGCAGAGTTCACATCTGCACTCACTTCATATGGCTCCAAAAAGACTACTGACCTTACTCCAAAAGACAAAAGTTCATTTTAAAACTATTTAATGACCTTGAAACTGAAAGGTTTGTGTTATAGTATCAATCTTGCTATCGTATATGTACAGAGTAAATCTGTTGCCTTGCAATCTACTGTGGTTAAGTTTCTGAAAAGCTTACTAAATGTATTTTCTAAATGTTAAGGCACCACTTTCTTATGAGACCTTAACTTAGTATTGTTTGAGCTTATGGGAAATCCAGTTGAGTCTATGACAAATCCCCTTGAGCCTCTTTCATTTGTAAGAACTGTCTTGCTACCCTCTTAGGTTGGAGGGTGAACAAAATGAGTGCTAATAGCATCAGTTCCTTATGCAGCAATGCATAGTAAGTGGCCAGAAACCTTACCTGTGGTTTTCTACCATGGATGGGGAATCTTTTTTCTCCCCAGGGCCCACTTTGAGAATTAGGCACAAGCTCCGAGTGCCACATAGAAGTTGAAGGAAGGGGTGCATAAAGGATGCACTCAGGAAGAGGAGGATCCAGATGATGGATCTGTGTCATGAATCTCTCTTATCCTTGTGTGCATGCCCTCATTTCTGCTCTCCTACCCCAAGGTCAGTCTTTCAGTGCTGGGGGTGGGAGGTAGGAACTGGATCCAGGAACTGGGCAAGGGGTACATAAAAACTAGCCGTGGGCCCCATTTGGCCCCTGAGCCCGAGGTTTTCTGTTCCTGCTTTATGCCAAAGATTGTGTTGAGAGTTTTGCTTGGGACAATATATGATGGTATCAGTTCCTCCCGCCCTCCAAGTCCCACAGTTCTCTTGTGGAAGCCAAACTACACACCCTGGGCATTAGAAGTACTCTCTTCCCTAGGGAGAGCTAAGCCCTTCTCATAATCCTAACCATCTGCTTTTTGCACATGCTGACAGGCCTCAAGAAGAGGCCCTTTCTGTACACGGTACAGCTGTACTTCACATTTGCTGAAAATTACTACTGTTCAAATCCACTCAACTGGAGCTACAGCCGCTTTTGTGATCTTGTTAAAAAGCATCCCACTATTTGGAAATTTGCAGAGCAGCAATCTGGAGTTCAGTGCATATATTTCCCAAGCCTTCAACCTAGCCAGTCATTTTGATGGACAATTTGTCAGGACACTGCTGTAGTGTCTGTTCAGCACTTCCACTTCACAAGGGTGCTGCTTGTTAATCTGCCTGGTTTTGTGTGTGTGTGTGTGTGTGTGTGTGTGTGTGTGTGTGTGTAGTAGCCCTGGAAGAGAAGGTTACTTGCTTTTAAAAGATCTCCTTGGGGCGGGGGGGGGCAGCCTCTGTATTTACACTTTTGCCAACTTTTCCTATTTCCAGGGGACTTGATTCAACGCCTGAAGTCTCTTTGATTCTGAGGGAGGGAGTTGGGACAGTGCTATTGAGGGAGATCCAATGATATGGTGTTTCCACAATACTAGCTATGGCTCCTCTGATCAATTATGGGAGAATGGTTCAAGATTGCAATGCCCAGCAGCGTGTGGGGTTCGTACAGTGTGTCTTTTCCACAGAACAATACTGTTTGTCCTTCCCCTTTCTATGTAGAATCCTACAGGTGAATAAGGCTTCTTAAATTAGATCAGTATGCAAAACTCCATATTCACATCCTTGGCCTTTGAAAGCAGGGCCTCACCTATGCTACAGTTAGCTGGTTGCCATGCCAATAGCTATGCTACGTACTTCCCTCCCCAGCACGTTTGTATGTGAACTAGCATGCCAGAGGCATAGTGCAGGCCAGCCTTGCTACTGCTTAAATAGGCGTGACTTGCCCTGTTGTTTGCCCACATGGTGGAGGATGAGTAGCACGGTCCAGCTTAATTGCAGTTGGAGGCCGCCTCTTTTCACACAACTTTCAGCTCTTTGTTCAAAAATTGTTCATAAAACATTTGTAGATGCGATGTATACAAGGGAGCTCTGAGACAGCAATGGAAGAATTGTTATTGGCAATCAGTCCCCTTGTATCTGGAGGAATTGCCATTCTAGATCAGACAAATGAGGTATCTAGTTCAGTATTCTGCTACCAGAAGTTTTAGAAGACGATGCAAGTAATCCTACAGTGTGAAGTTAAGGAATAACTTGTGCACAAATAACTTGGTATTTCTGATTTAACAGCCAGACAAATTTATCTTCCTTTCAGAACTCTTGACGTATTACAATCCATACTTTTATAAACTGCATATACTTATGCATATAAATGTCCAATCCTGTTTTTATTATCACCAAGACCAAGCAGAAAGAGTGGCTGAGACAATAATTGATTGTAAATTCTTGGGAAGAGTATTTTTACACATACAAATAAATAGCAAGGGGTGTCTGCTTTCTCAGGTGTCCAGATATATACAAGCCCAACAGGTGTAAATGCTGTAAAAAGAAATTAGAATGCAACAGCTGATGTCACTTAAGCTGTTCTTACTTCAGGAAGTAAATGTGTGTCTAAAATTTTGCATTGTTGCTTAACGCTGGTTCGGCTCCAGTATAGCAAGAGACGAGAGTTCTAAAGTACACAAGGCATTTTTAAACACCATGTCATGTCGGTCTGCTCTGGGCATGATAGGCCATTAGCTCCTGGAGACCTACTTGTAGCCATCATTGCACTGTTGCCATAGGTTAATTTACTATGGGGATGGAAAACTCGTATGTAGACAGGACCACCGAAATGCGTCACTAGGGTTAGAAATTACAGGATGCTAAATGTTATCTTGTGCAGTATTTTGATACCATGAACCAATGTGTAATATGTATATATTTCTATTACATGTCCTATTCATTTAACAATGTATACATTTTAAAAATTTGTTTCACTAGTGTCAGTTACGGGATCAAATGCCTTAGTTAAGATGTTACTTGACTAACAGCGTGATCCTCCACCAGAATAGTGCATGTGTGATCCGTTAGTTCTGGCCATTTCAGTGGGACTTGTGCCCATGCTGCTAGGAGATGTGCTTTCCTGCCAGAGAGTTGCACTGCCCGTGACTCTTGTTTATTTTTACTGTTCCTGTATTTGTTGTTACACACCATGTGAAAATAAAGATTAACCACAGGTTTTCTTTTCCAGATTTGTACTATGGTGGAGAAGCTTTCTCTGTAGAGCAGCCACAGTCTTTTACTTGTCCTTATTGTGGAAAAATGGGTTATACGGAAACATCTCTTCAAGAACATGTTACTTCTGAACATGCAGAAACATCAACAGAAGTGGTAAGCAGAAATGGTATTGCTTCAGAGTATTGGTGGAAGCGTGAGAAGTAATTAAAATTTGACTCTGGTCAGAAAATATATGGCTCTATTTGTAGCTTCTATAAATGTGTGTGTTCACATACAGAGTTTAAAATGTATACACTCTTGCTAAAAAGATGGAAATTGCCAAGTATTGTAGAAATCCTTTCTGGGCAGACCCTAGCAGAGTGGGATCTAATATTTTTGCTGCTCAAACTTTTTTTTTTCCCCCTTGACACTGTTTTATAGCTTTTTCTTCCCACATGTTAAGACGTTTATAATTTCCATGTTGTCAGCTGCCTTTAGTAAGCCCCTCCTCTGTCCGGCTACTGACTTTGTGCACAGATTATTTCACAGATTTTTATAACTGCCTCCTGTCTTTCACGACAATGGTTTGGCCTGAGTGCTCTCCCCTTCCCTTCCATGTAACTTTTGGTTCACCTGTGAATTATACTGGATTAAGCTGCAGGAGTTTTTGCTGTTCTATCCTGCAACGCCTAAAGAAGGCCCATGCAACCACCCTCTTTGCTATCCCATTTTCAAAATCATGTCTAAGTGGGGTTTTTTTCTTTCGATTGCAAACTAGCCTAGCCTGCCTTTGCTTGGCTTCAAATTAGGATGTACCACTGTGTAGAGCTCTTATCCTGCTTTTGTTGAAAAGATTAAACAAATTTAAGATAGTTTGGCATCATGACCCCATCCACTTGGAGTCCCAATCTGCAGTTTGGAAACCTCTAGGCCAGGAGCGGGGAATGTTTTCCCTCCTGAGGGCCTCTTTGAAAATTAGTACAAGCTCCGAGGGCCGTATAGAAGTTGGGGGTGGCAGCGTGCGTAAAGGCTGTGCTCAAGAAAAGAAGGATCCACATTATGGATATGTGACATGGATCAGTCTCCTCTCCTTGTGTGCATGCCCTCATCCCTGCTCACTTAGCCTGAGCTCAATTTTTCAATGCTTTGGTGTAGGAAGAGGATCCAGGGGCCAAATCCAGGAACTGGAAAGGAGCCACGTAAAAACTTGACAGGCCTGAGGTTCCCCACCCCTGCTCACTAGTGAATGAACAGCACAATGCATACTTGATAGATTTGGATACCTTGAAGTGTGAGATTGGGAAGCTGGTTCTCAGAAGGCTATAGTTGCTACTAGTGATTTTGGCAGCTAGTAACCTTGCCTGCAGCATCCTCTTCCACCTTCTGACTTTGAGAAATACCACCTGCTAAAAATGCATTTTAAAAAAAGGCAAACTTCTTAAAAGCAAGAATCCACTTCTGGCTTAAGCAAGGAAACATAATCAATATGTGATTTTTTTCATTATTTAACTTTATTTTTGTTCTGCTTTACAGTGCTCTGTAACCTGAACTACAGTAGCAACTGCTGGATGGGTGCTCTTTCTAATTCTGCTACTAGAGCAGGATTTTCCATATTGCCTCGTAGCTTAACATCCGTTTGGGTAGGATGCTGTAGCAGTATTTAACAGTGTGTTTGGGTAGTTAAGTTTTGGGGCAGACCTACTAAGAGTCCTGGATTCTATTCCTTACTGTGACTTTATGTCCCTAAGAACTAAGGTGTTTGTTGATAGGGAGGGTTGGGGTGGGAAAGTGAGATGTATAGGAGGTACAGCCAGCGGAAGTGTGATTCAGACTTGCAGCCACACCTGCACACTTGTTAGTAAACATTATCCAATGCTACAAGAGATCTCCTAACGGGACACTCAGTCCTGTCGTCCGTCCCCCCCACCCCCTTGAGTTTCCTGTTTGGCATTTGGGTCCTTTCTTTTGAGCTTTAAGTTGTGCTCTCTTTTGAGTGCATCTTGTGCTCCTTCAGGGGGCATGTCGTCAGTTTGGGGAACATGGCATTGGATTAATTATTTTGTGCATCCTTTTCCTTAGCAATAATAGTAAAGCAGCCTGATGGACAGACGTGTATGTCTGTGCACAAATCTATGCATCCCTTTTAAGAAACAAGGGACCTGAAGCAAGACATTGTGCAGAGAATGGGCCTGTGGATAAAAATAATCATACTGCTATAGCAGTGATGCATCTTAAATGTGTCAAATGCCTCCTTGACATTTAAGAATGGAGAACCTGCAATGATGGTATTTTAGCAGGTGCTCACTAAGCATAGTCAGAAGATTTCAGTTTAAAGTTCATTTCCACCTTTTATTTTTCTGATTTCCACCTTTTATTTTTCTGATATCAGACAAGATACAAAATTTGAAGTTAAATTTAAAGGGTACCTGGTTTATGCTTAGTAATCCTAAAAGTGGGGACGAATTCCAGGTTAAATTTGTCCCATCAGCCAAACAATTTGGGCAGTCTTCTGAGAAATGGACATGGTTTCCAGATTTATGTATGGGCAGTGCGTCTGTAACACGTGCCTATGGAGAGACATTTCCAGAGCTTGTTGCTCAGTTTTATTTCTTTTTGTTTGCTGGCAGTTGACATAAACATGTAAAATCCTGAGCTGTAACATACTTCCCTCATAGTACACCTCTGACTCCTTTGCTTTAGCTTTGTGAGACATTTGAAAGAACACCCATACACATTTTGATCTTTGGAGCTCTTGACAAGTAGGAGAAGAGTGTGATCATCTCTGTATAGATGAAGATGCTGACATTAAGCACAGGTGGTGGTGTGCCTTTCCTGTGAACGTATGAATCAGTACAGTAGTTTCCTTTGTTGCTGTCTTCTACTGAGAGGTTTTCATTGTGCAAGTTTCTCTGGAGAGGTGGAGAGAGGACGCTTCCTCGGGTCTCATTCCTAGATATGTTTTTAAATGTTTCTTAATCACAACTTTAAAAATAATACTGTATTAAGAAAAACCCTTAACTACTAATTATTGTGATTATTATTATTCTCTAGAAGGATTGTAATGTAATTCTCGATCATGCCACTTGGTGTCAGTAACATTTTGTAGATGAAGACTATAGTAACATTCTGGACGTCTGCCATTGGTAGAGCCTGGTCTTTAGTTGTATTTAAACTGGGTTTTCATTTATGAGCTTGGGGACATAACTTTGGGCGTTCAGTAATGCTCCCTCTATTGAATAAATTCTTTTTTTCCCCAGCAAGCAAAGTGATTTTGTGCATGTGTACGCATTTTTCAAACCATACACGCAAGTTGCGCCCGCCACCTCTGTGCAAGCTGCCTCGTGACAGCTGTATAATTCTTCATTTTTCCTCTGAATGGCATGATTTGGCAGATAAATATCTCTTATTGGTGATTAAAGGTGAATTACAGAAGAGAAAAAAATGTGCATTTTTGACATCTCTGTTTCAAGTGTGAAGAAAGCATGCAAAGTACTTTGCATTCCTCTTTCTGCTTATTTGTCATTATAGCTTCAGGTCTACCTAAGATGATGCTGACTGTCAACCTAAGCTATTTCCATGGTTGGTAATAGCCCACTTCTGCAGCTCCATCTTTGGTAGTAGGACAAAGCAGACATTGGCATTTTGACCCATGCACTTTCTAGACTGGGAAGGTGTTAATGCCAACTGCTGTTAGTGTGTGTTCTACTCTAGACTCCTGTCACTGCTATTGCCGGCATATCTGCAGTGAAACCCAGTTATCCCCAGCTTCTAAAGTTTTGATCTTGGATTTTTTAGCCAGAGCATCCTTGATGAGCTGGCTAAACCAGAAGTTAAGGCAGGAAAGAGAGAGACTGCCTTTCGCCAGAGCTAGAAGTGAGTCAATCAAATGAGGGGCCAATGCAGAGAATGTTTTGGATGGAAGGAAATGTCCTTAGAAATACCAGGAATCCCAAGTCTTGTTGGAGGTACTTCCAGGTGTCACGGAGCATTGTGAGTTCTAATATCTTATCTGAAAGGGATAGTGCAGCTCCTTCTTTAGCAAAGATTTTTTTTTCTGATTTCAGTGGTAATGCTTTAAGCAGAAATAATCAAATGGCCCATAAACAGACCAATTAGTAGAAATCCCTCTCCTTTTCAGTAGGTCTGCTTTCTTTTTCTTGGCTGATGTAATTTCAGTCCAGTTCATTTAAGTTTTGCAAGCAACAGACCTTTTTCTCCCATGTAACTTCCCACTACTACAGCTTCTGAGGCACTGAACATATGAGCACCACGATGTTACCATAATCAGTCAGTGGTGGGTTGTACAAAGAGGCCTTCCAAGTCTACATTTGAAATACGCTTTCAGATTGGAGAATTATAGTTCTGATCTAGTTTCACTTTTAGTTTGCAAGGTATTGCTGAGGGGAAAAGTGTCTTCAAGTTAATGTTTATTTCAATATTAACAAAACCTACAATTTAAATGAACAGTTATAGCATATCCACCTTGACACAAACTTCAAAGCTAAAGGAAATCGATTAGTAAAGCGCATATCTCTTTCCTACCAACACGCTATCATCAATCACAACAAAACTACCTCTTCAACTTACATTTCAAAATCTATCCCCTACATCTACAAACCACTACTTAAACTTCCTCCACTACACAAACACATTTGAAATAGTACACCTTATCACAGCATTTCACACATTCTCATTCTGCTTAAATTTGCTACTTTTCAAACGCATTTATGAGTTAAGTAATGTAATGTTTGCATTCCTTTAGCTTGTTAAGGCATTTGAAATGGAACAAATTTAAGTAGGATGAGAATGGTGTGAAATGCTGTGATACAGTGTACTATTTGAAATGTGTTGATGTAGTTGAAGCAGTGTAAACTAAACGTGGGTATTGACTTCCATATCGTTGTTTAATCAATGTTATAGTGGATAAAACACTTAAGGAAATGTGTCCTGGGCAGTGAGAGGGTTCGAGGCTTTCTTGTATCCTACCATACTGCTGGGCGATATGAAGGGTGAAATGAAGTGGAGGCAAAAGAGGCTGAAAACTTGCAGAACTCATGTGTAGCTTGCTTAGTTTGGTTGTTCAGAAGATGCTCAGTACATGGTTGACTGACATTTGAACAAATCCCCACTACTGGATGGAACTCATGAGAAATCTTCTACATGCGAGACCTTTAAACGTTTTTCTCCTGTGCTCTAGACAGGTCCATAACACTTTTAACGCCTTTCTGTTATCCTATACGCCTGCATCTCAGGATTGACTTAGAAGAAGCGATATTTAAATATCGGTACTAGCAATGTTTAACCGATGGTAATACCTAATGCGCACATGCACGACACAAGGATTCATGCTATTCACTTTGTTGAGCTCTTTTACCAAGAATAACTTTTGAACAAAAATGCCGTTTTCTTGTCCAAGCCAGCAGCGATTAGTAGACATTTCCCTTAAAGTTTCCAGCAGATTCATGTTAACTTAAGCCCCTGAGTAAAAAAGAGATCCCCAACAAAGAATCTAGTCGCAAACTGGAAGTAAAGTGGCTCAAAAGTGCAGTGTTAAAGATAGGTGGAGATTGAATGAGACCTCCGTCTCGCCTTAACTAATAGAGCCACTATTGCGGCTCTATAATTCCCTTTTTTTACATATAAGTAACTTTGAACGTTGGTTATTAAAGCCAGTGATCAGAAACTGTTGGTGTACCAGCACTAGGTGATGCTACTACCTTGTTCAGCTTTCATCTGGAATAAAAAAAAGGAAAGGAAAAGAAAGAAAAAGCAAGTCTCCATCTGGATCATTGGTGATAGAGATAACCTCGGTAATGTAAACTGAGCATAACTGATGCAGGAATGCCTATGGGAGCCTGGAGCAGTAGCTCTGAAAGGCATAGCTGCTCCATTCTTTGTAGGATGTTAAGGTTATCTCAAAGATCCAATGGTGGTATAAATGCTGACACGATGACTCCATTGCTCATGAATGAGCAGCACAGTTTACTGAGAGATGCCACAAATAACGTGGCATTTGGGAGGCTGCCATGACGTAACAGTTTCTAAAGGAGGAGGAGTCAAGCCTGGAGGGTCTGCAGAGCACGTGGGCATTTCCACCTGTACCAAGTGGGAGGTAACGAGCTCAGAGCAGCAGATTTTTATTAAAATATTTTGACAGCTGTTGTGAATGGAATTTCATTTCGGAGGGGTGCGGTGGGGTGGAGGTTGGCTGAACGCTGCCACTCTTTTCCCCAGCCTGACCCCTGGTTAAAGCCTAGCGGTTTGTATTCTCCTACATCCTACTGTGCGCATCCTACTGTTATGCATGCGTTAAAATGGTTTTTCCAACTTTGTCATTTCAGATTTGTCCCATATGTGCAGCATTACCTGGAGGAGATCCTAATCATGTCACAGATGACTTTGCAGCTCATCTTACACTGGAACACAGAGCTCCTAGAGATTTAATATCCTTTTCCAAAGCAAGGAAAAGTAAATGCTAGTTCAACAGCTTTTTACATCAATAGCTGCTTATTTTGATTTCACAAGCAGGTGGTAGAGACTCACTTTGATTTGCCTGTTGGGGATGCCTCCTAGTTTGTTTGCAAAGCTAGATATGCAAATGAGAACTATGGTAGAAACAACGTAAAAGTGCTAACAATAAAAAGTGTACCCTTCTGGATTATTATTTTTTAAGCAAACCCTCAACAAAGATGTCAATAAGGTTGTCTAATGTTGATGCCTATCTAACATGGTAATTCTGTACAGCAGTGCAGTATACTGGAGCTACATCAAACAAGGAGAATCTGTTCCAGTACAAATAACTCATGGGAGGGGACAGGAGGTGTTGTGAGATTTTGTTGATATATTTTTATTTTTTTTTAAAAGATAATTTAATGTTTCATGAGGTCTGTATTGTCCTCAAGACAGTTTCATGCATATTTGGCAATTTTATGATACAAGAGAAATGAGCAGGGAATTTCCAGTGACTTTGGGCTGTCGTTTGAGCTTGAATGTAAATTTGTAGGCGCTTAATTGTTACTTGGTGACTTGAGGCTAAAACTGCCGTTGGTTTTTTGCTACTCTGCAGAGCACGTTATTTATTTTCTTTTCCATTCATTCTTATAATTTTTGTTTATCTTCCAGTTAATTCCCTTTTTTGTGCACAATACATGAATGTGTATTGAAAGTTCATCTTACTCTATTGTGAAGCCCTCTCTTAGAATAATTACTAATTGAATAAAGCATTCATAGGAATAAATTGCCTATCATAGTTTTCTGTACCTTTCAAATAAAAATGCAGCTTATAAAAAATAGTATTAAAAATTAATGTATCATCTTTCTTTTTTTGGGGGGGGGGGGAGAGGAGGTTAATGGGAATTTAAAAAAAATCTCCCATGTGTATCAATCTAGAAGTGGGGAAGCCATTTTGAAGAGAGTATTCAGTTTCAGTTGTGATTATTTTCTTTGAGTTAGTGTTTAAAATTGGCCCAGTTAATCTTTGAGACTAACTCTCCAGTGAAATAAATGAGATTTTGAGGAGTACAATTTAGACCTCTCTTGTACTGATATTTTCCCTAATAAATCTTAGACTAGGATTACCACAGAAATTGAATTTTGCTCATTCAGTTCAGCTCTGTACCATCAAATATTCTTCAGCAAGTAACATTAGCGTTAGAAAAGTGATTCTTGTGGAATTTGCCAGATATAGTTGGTGAATTATTTTCTGTTTCATACCAGCTAAGGTAATAAGATGATACACTTAAAAATGCTGCATGGCAGGAGGGGCGGGATATACATTTATTAAATAAATAAATAAATAAATAAATAAATAAAAATATTAAGTTAGTGGTTCCTGCCTGGGTACAACATTTTGAGACTTCAGTTGACTCTCTTGAATTTAGACAGCAATACAGAGATGCAAAATATGTTAAATATCAGTTGGGATCATGACTCCATCCACCGATAGTGTGATCCCACTTGGGTATTTTACAACTGAACAAAGCATGCAAGAAACAGTTCACAGCTGTTCTGTTCCTTGTAAAGGAATAGTGTATCCTCCCCACAGCTCATTCTACTGACAGACGTTTTTGCTGTTTTACATACTCCATCGTGCTATTTTCTTAACTTTTCATTATGATGAATCCAGCGGTGTTCGGCATGTACGTAGAATGTTTCACCCAGGCCGGGGTTTGGGAGGTCCTCGCGCACGTAGATCAAACATGCACTTTACTAGCAGTTCCACTGGTGGGCTTTCATCTTCGCAGAGTTCATATTCTCCGAGCAATAGGGAAGCCATGGATCCTATAGCTGGTAAGAGTTGTAAATACTTGTTTCCCCTTTTGAAGTATTGCTCATACTTGGATGTAAAGCATGAGACAATGTTTTGTTTCCCCATTTTTTAAATGTTTCAATGTTCATTCTGTTGTTTTCCCTCCCTTCCTAAAAGTTGTGCATAGGGTGGAGGGAGGAAGGAAGGGGAGGTTCCAGATCATGAATCTGTAACACAGATCCATCCCCTATCCTTCAGTGCATGCCCTCTTCTCCGCTTCCTTCCCTTGAGCTCAGTGCTTGAGTTCAGAGATTTCAGTGCTTGAGGGTATGGGTTCGATCCATGAGTCAGGAATTGAAAGGGGGCCCAAAATAAGAAGCTGTGGGCCCAGTTAGTCTCATGGGCCAGAGGTTTTCCGCCACTGCTCTGTATCCTATTTGTCAGACTTAATACAAAAAGGAGTTTACTGAAAGTTCTGGATTTTGTAATGATTTACCTGGTTGGGTTGTTTGTTGGGATTAAATCTAGGACTTCTGACATGTCCTTTTATTTCAAGCAGTAGAGGGTTATGCTTGCTGATGCAGACCTCCTGGGTTTAGTCCTTGCAAAACAATCTGTTTTGAATAGAACTGTTTCGAAGACTCATTACCTGCCTCAGTGTGCTTTCTAATTTAGATTCATCACTGGCAACAAGCTCACTTGATCTAGATTAGGAATTTTAATTTTTGCTGTGAGTAAATCAACTATTCTGTACCTCACAGTTCATAAAGTTGGAGTGAGTTCTATCTAAATGTTGACACGCATTGCAAAATGTGTTGCGTTGAGAATGCAGATGGAATGGCAGGCTTACCCTTTTTAAAATACATTTCACGATATGAAATGCTTAAAACCATGTATTTGTGGCTTCATACATTTGGGACAGTTTCTGGTCAACGTTTGGGACAGTTTGAAAAGAAGAAAATCTTATTTTCAGCTCATGTTATGTTTATGATTTGTATAGACAAGATTTTGTAGACCATATTTTACAACCATAATTTTGAAAACCTTATTTCTACAATGAGAAATCTGGAAACAATTTGAATAAGAAAATGATGGCTTGTCTCTAGTTTTATGTTTTAGGTTTCACCATACTTTGTGGAGGTAGGAGAGTGCCAGCTAGACTCAGGGAACGTAAATCTGCTTTCACCAACCCAGTCATGTTGCCCCACTTAGAGAGTTGCAGTAAGAGTCCTCACCCTTATGATAGCATCATCATTTCTGTTTTGACTAATTTAGTTGCTGCTTTTTACTTGGGGGCAGTGGAGTGACTGGGAAGTGCTGCCTGGCCTGTAGCCCTTCGCCCAAAGCAGTCGCCAAGGCTTTCTCTGTGGCCTACTAGACTATGTAGGCTACAAAGGCATTCAATAATTTGGGAATTGTGGGTCTCTGCCCTTTCTTATTAACCACCTGGATGCCTCTTCCTTCTTGGCCTGCCCATCAGTGTCTCTAGTTCTGTAGTATTTAAGAAATGCATGAGGTTTAAATTGAATTGGCATCCAGAAATTCTGTGCTTTCATTGTCGAAATAGGGCCTGACCTTGGAGAATTATAAATGAAGAGGTGTAAACCAAAATCTGATGGGCAAAGTGGGTGGTGCGGTTGTAGCTGAAATATGACTCACCAACTCAGATATATAGTTTTTGAATTAAAGTTGTTTTGTATCTATTGAATTTCCTCATTACATACGGAGTAAGAGTGAAAGTTTAACAATACATACAATACTGTGTATTCTGGCCAAGGCTTCCAAGCATAGAGTAACTGAGTCTTAAGTGGAAATGTTAGTTTCTTTGTTCATCCACAGCATTAAAGGAGGCAATAATTGTGTGATGGAATAGAACTACTAACTTAAATTCCTCTAAAATGGAAGCCAAAATTCGATCACTTGTGTTTGCTTAGTGTGTTTGTGCCATTTTAAAAACACTGACAAACAAAATAAAGAAAAACTCTCCTTATATTTGTGTCACTACTAATCTTGGTATGTGTTGAGAAGGAATAGCTTTTCTTGATGGTTTATTAGAGCTGGCATTTCTATTAGCTCCCGTAAAGAACTAGAGCAGCTTGCAATGAAATCCTGCTTTCAGCAGGTCAGATTCTAAAATACAGTTACTTGGAGAGGCAGGAGGAAAAAATCAACATGTCCTGCAGTAGCATACCAACGTAGTAACTATTCCCCTAAAACCAAATGTCAGAATGGCAGGAAACCGGGTTCCCTCTAAGGGCTTCCCTTTACAAACTAACTGTGCACTCTTTAATCTGTGGGTAAAAATAGACATAACACTAACTCCACTTTAACACCTCTTTATTGGTGCCCTATGCAGTCCTGCAACATGCATAAGAAATGTTAAAGTGGAGTTAGCTTTGACTGTTTTCACCCTGTATTTGGCTTATCCCAGGCCAATGTATTCACTTCACTGCTGATGTTCCCTCCCTCCCTACTTCTGCTATGGGCATGGGGGAACGCTTTTGTGTTATCTGCAAAAGTCATGGGGGAACGCTTTTGCGATATCCCCACATGCAGTCCTCTCCAGACGTAGCACTGAGTGGAGGAGAAAATCTCTTCAGGATTTTCTGGCCACATCTCTATGGTCACTTGGAGGTACGAAATGGTAAACAGGAAACTATGGATCAGGAACTGAAGCTTGCTCTAAGGAATTCCCGATTCATCCACCAACATTGCTACCTAATAGGATGCAGTTCTATCAAGTAAACTGTTAGTATCAGGTGGCAGGGAGAGAGAGAGAGAGAGTTTTTATTTATGGCACTGGCTTTCACCATGGCCCAAACAACAACAACAAACATACGAACAAAACAAGGTTAATAGAATCTATAAAATATACAAATAAAGTAACAGTGAAATATACAATTGTATAGATCCAAGGATCAGTCATTGTTACATCGCCACCGTAGAGGAGAGTAAAGTAAGGGAAAAGATCTAAGGGCAGAGGAAAAACAATATCCTCACGGTTTAGCAACCGAGCCAACAGAATCCATACAGCTCTCAGAGCCATGTTGAAAATTCCTACATTTTAGCCTCCCATGTTACTACACCAACCAATACATACACCCATAGAAGCAGTATTCCACTATTAGGCGAAAGTCAGCATACATTACCAAAATAGAGAACAAAGTAATAGTCCAGTAGAGGTCAGCAGATTTAAATATCCCATCCCCAACCAGTCTAATCTAGATGGGAGTTGGCAAAAAGTTACAAAACCTTCCTCTCCTTACACCCGACTGGTCTTTAATATATACTCTCTTTTTGACTATCAAGAGAGTAAAAGTCCCCAAGGCAATAATTTTCTCTTTCTGGGTCATCGAGAGAAGGGCCATGAAACAACCCCAAGAGTCAAAGGTCATCCCCTGGGGTAAAAGTGGCAATAGCCATACTACCCGCAAGTTGTCATAATAGGGACATTTTAAGAAAAGATGTTCCACAGATTCCACTTCCCTCCTGGGACAAGAACATAGCCTTTGCCCAGGAGGGATGCGGTTATACCAGCCCTCGGTCACAGCCATCTCCATAAGCTGTAGGGGAATGATATATACGCCCTACAAAGTTTGGAGTTGGATAACACATCCAAATATCGTTCTAGGTTATGGGAAGTCTTAATCTCCCCCAACTGTGGTGCCACCTTCCATGAGTTAACTGTAGCCAAATCTTCCTGGCTTGCTATGTCTTGTATCCTAAGAGAAATCTGAGCTGTAATCGCTGAAAAAAAATTACTATAGTAATACTCAAAAGAGTGACTGTCCCATTTCCCCAACCAGACGAGCAAAATAAAGAAGCCAGGGATAATTCTGCGGCCCCGAGTATAGTAGTTTTTCCTTTAGACATGCTGTTATAAACGCTGTCTCCGAATGGCTAAGCAGCCGCAGCCAGTATCTTAAATAGGCCGCCTTTGCAAGGGATAGAATCGATGGGATTCCAGTTTCAGCCCTAAGGACTGCCCCCGGAACACTGGAGCCCACCTTAAACAGCCGTCTAAGGAGCAGGTTCTGGACTCTTTCTAAAATTATAATGTCCGGGAAAGGGACGAGCTCCATCCCGAATAAAAGAATTGATGGAACCTTAGCTTTGTAAACTCCAAGAAAAGTTGAGATAGATGTCCCTTTAGAGATGTTAAAGGCTTTCACCAATGACCGTATAGCCTGCAAGGCTTTATCAGCCCTAGCCTTCAAATTAAAGTTCCAAGTGCCCCTAGAGCTAAAGGACACTCCAAGATAGCTGTAAGAGGTAACGAGGGCGATGTTCCCAATTTTCACCTTCCAATTTGGAGGCAGCTTCCTTCTACCAAAAACCATTATCTTGGTCTTGGAAGGATTTAAGTCCAAACCATTTGCCATACGGTAACCATGCAATTTCTCCAGCACTCTCTTTATCTCTACCTCTGTTTGTGACAATAGTACAATATCATCGGTGAACTGAAGAAGGCCCACAGAAAAATCTCCAACTCTAGGGGCATGAATCGCCTCTGATTTAACACTGCTTGGTAGGTTGGAGAGGAAAAGATTAAATAGCAGGGGTGCGAGAACGCATCCCTGTCACACTCCTCTCCTAATTGGAATAGGGCCGCTCAGATTATTCCCCGGTTTCCCCCTAACCTGGGCCATGTTGCTGGCATGCAGCTGCACCAAGGCCGATAGCAGCGTATCGTCCAATCCAAGGGCTCTTAATTTCGCCCAAAGCCTACTTCTAGGCACTGAGTCAAAGGCTTTAGACATATCAGCAATGACCAGATATAGCTTGCCTTTCTTGATTTTAGTATATTCATGAACAATATAGGAAAGAATATAACAGTCCAAGGTAGACTGACCTTCCCGAAAGCCAAACTGCTCATCAGAAATAGCAGTCCTTTCCTCCGCCCATCTCTGGAGACAGCCAAACAAGGCATTGGCATATACTTTGCCAACCACGGACAATAAACGAATTGTCCTGTAGCATGCTGGATCATAATGATTCCCCTTCTTGAAGATGAGAACAATAATACTGCAAGACCATGTCTGGGGAATCTCTCCTCCTTTTATTAACGTCAGAATCAAAGGAGACAATATTTGGGCCCACCACCAGGGGGTAGCCTGAAGAACTTTTGCTGTAATCTGATCCGGGCCTGGGGCCTTATTTAACTTTAGCCCTTTTATTATCTCTGTGATCCTAAGTTCGGAGAAGTCCTCTGCTTGCCAACTGGGGGAGGAAACCTCGCATAGAGTCCCAACCAAATCCTCGATACTGACCTCCCTCTCAGAATAAAGAGCACCAAAGAAAGCTTCCCACTCCCCAGCTGAAACCTATCCTCCAGAACCCTCCCTAGGTTCAAGATTTTATTTAGGGAAGCCCAGAATCCACTCAGATTACCAGTAGCCAGATCCACAGCCATCCTGGCCCATTGCCGCTGATGATAATCCAGTCTGGTAGCCTTAATTAATTTCAGATATTGCACCCTAGCCTTAGAAAACTCAGCCCAGGACTTCTGGGATTGGCTCTCAGCCCAGTTCTTCTTAAATTGCGCTAGCTGTCCCTTGGTACGCTTACACTTGATATTGAACCACCTCCCCTGAAATTGGGGAGAGCCACCATGCTTAATTGGGGTAAATGCCTGTAGTCGCGCTACTATTTCCTCATAAGTATTTAGAAGAACCCTAGGCTCATGAGATTCTAGCATCACTGAACCAAGGTGAAGTATCTCATTAGAATTGCTGAATTTGTACAATGTCTGGGCTAGGTAGGAAAATGGCATCCCCCTCCATGTCCCTTGGGGGGAGGGGGGGTTAACTACAGTANTTAACTTTAGCCCTTTTATTATCTCTGTGATCCTAAGTTCGGAGAAGTCCTCTGCTTGCCAACTGGGGGAGGAAACCTCGCATAGAGTCCCAACCAGATCCTCGATACCCACCTCCCTCTCAGAATAAAGAGCACCAAAGAAATCTTCCCACGCCCAAGCTGAAACCCATCCTCCGGAACCCTCCCTAGGTTTCAAGATTTTATTTAGGGAAGCCCAGAATCCACCCAGATTACCAGTAGCCAGATCCACAGCCATCCTGGCCCATTGCCGCTGATAATAATCCAGTCTAGTAGCCTTAATTAATTTCAGATATTCCACCCTAGCCTTAGAAAACTCAGCCCAGGACTCCTGAGATTGGCTCTCAGCCCAGTTCTTCTTGAGTTGTGCTAGCTGTCTCTTGGTACGCTTACACTTGATATTAAACCACCTCCCCTGAAATCGGGGAGAGCCACCATGCTCAATTGGGGTAAATGCCTGCAGTCGTGCTACTATTTCCTCATAAGTATTTAGAAGAACCCTAGGCTCGTGAGATTCTAGCATCACTGAACCAAGGTGAAGTATCTCATTGGAATTGCTGAATTTGTACAATGTCTGGGCTAGGTAGGAAAATGGCATCCCCCTCCATGTCCCTGGGGGGTGGGGTGGGGTTAACTACAGTAGGGTCCTTCCTTGGAACCACAGAAGGCTCTCCCAACAACTTGGTCATCATAGCCACATGGTCACTCTCTACCCTAATACGCAGCTGAACCTTATCAAATTTGGGTAGTGCTGCCGTTTCGACCAATATCAAATCAACCTTACTGCGGCTTTGAGGGCCAAAAAAGGTAAATCCTCCCAACGGGTCACAGAGAGAGTCCTCATTAAGGACTGTCAGCCCTAATCTCTGAATCAATCCAACCAAATGACCTAAAGTTGGGTGCCCCTTCCACTCAAGCAAATCATTGATACTAAGTCCATGATTAAATTTATCCCCCTCAATTCCTATTGCTTTATCCAAGTGTGTGTTGAAATCAGGATCCAGTTCTATCAAGTAAACTTAACAGTTTCAGGTGGCAGGGAGCAAGGGTTCATCAAGGGACACAGGAAACAGTAAAGATTTCACACAGCACCCAGAATGTGCATTAGTTCCACTACCCACTCTTAAAGAATGTTGTGTGAATAATTTCTACATTGCACACACAACTGCTCCAGAAAGGCCATGTAGTGTTGACTACTCACAGGCCATGTAGCAGCAGCAGTAGCTGCTGCTCCATGTGTTGTGAGACAATTAGATTTGGCTGAGTACCTGATGTGGAACTTACAACCTCTCCGATCCCTGAGCAACTCCCTAGTAGCTTCCTTCCTCTGCGTAATCCTTGATTCTGAGCGCCTAGCAAAGTGAGGCTTGGAGACGAGGTGACTTGTCAACCCTTTCCCTCCATTTCCCTTTTGCCATAGCTGAGCCTAACAGGTGTGGATGGGGCTCCTTAGATCCCTCCAAGAAAGGGGGTGAGGGCAGTTAGAAATCCCCAATGCAGCAACATGGGGATCCCCTGGGCAAAGGAGGTCACTGCTTCTAGAGAGAGGATATACAGGGACCTGTCAATTTCCCCCTGGGCATAAGTGGGAATTTCCAGCCAAAGTCACAGTAGGAGAAACGCAGCTGAAGCGGAGGTGACAACAACACTTGTATCTGTGCATGTGCAGGTATCGGTTTGAGATGTGCTGGCATGCAATCACTTTCCACGCAGCAAGGGAACATTAGAAGTATGCTGTCTTTAAAGAAAAATGTAGTTACAAATCGTGTGTATTGGTATAAACCACCTAATACAAAGTAAAATGGCTGGCAGTGGCATGAACATTGAAAGTCTCAAACACAGATTTCAACTTCATTCTGGAAACCTGCCTTGGTTGGTTGAAATCTCCCTGAGGTGTTCTGGAATCTTGTCAGGAGAGGCAGAAGGTTCCAGTCAAAGGAACAACAGGAATGGAGCCAGTTACTATATATTGGAATTCAGAGAGAAGTCAAGAAAGAGACTTGCTAGCAGTGGGTGTGGATGGTGGGTGGGGAATCCTCCCCAACTCACTTGCCCATTTAAAACCAATTTTCAGGGCATGCCTGCTTTTTGAGTGCAGAAAACAAAACAGGCTCTGCTTCATTGTTGTTCAGTTGGTGGCCTGTTAAGTGAAGCAGCATTAGCTCTGTCCCCTTCCAGGGTATGTGCATAGTGACTGGGACTGAAGCCATAAATCCTGGAAATAAGTGTTGTGGTGAGAAGCTGCTACTGGGCACCAATTACAGTGCTTGCTTTTTGCAAGGAGGCAGAGCTGACTGCCATGTTAATTCTCCCAATTCATGCAGGTGGTGAGATTGCTATTGCAGTCGCATCGGCTCCCATAACCCAGTAAAGGACTCTTACCCCATTCAAAAACCAGAAATGAGCTCTTTCCCCTAGCTAGTTGTGTTCGTCACCGGAGGATGGATTCTGGCAAGAGGGAGAGTGGCCCACCAGAGAACATAATTGGATCATTTTCTTTTACTTTATTTTATTTAGTTCCATTTTTACCCCGTCCTTCCCAGTTGACTCGGGGCGACTCCATGCTGGTCTGTGGTGGCATAGAGGAGTCAACATGTTGGGTGGCTTTTTATACTAACCTTTATTTCTGAAGACAGTCCAAATGGAAAGTTTCCGTATGGGCACAGTCTAAAACCGGACATGCTTTTGTCTCATTGAGCAGATGGCATCTCTCTGCTTCTGTTGGTAAGAATCTTGGAGGCCAGGATAAAAGAGGTCATTCTCATAGGCATACAGCTGCCTATCTGATGTGACTTATTTATTGAAAATGGCAGCTTGCAGAATGTATGACACCTCCCTCCCCCTAGAACTCTTGTAGCATACAGTATTGAGGGGGGAGGGAAGTCTGCTTTCTGAATGGAATACTACTTCTCTGAAAATATCCAATAGCAAATATGGTGTTTTGATTTTATCTGCAGCTGGGCCTCCCTCGAAAACATCATGGGGGAAGTACTAAACACTTCTATTTGTATTTTTATATCAATATTACATATATGATATGATATTCTGATAAATATTGCAGTGGTGCTAGCAGCCGCTTGGATTTCGAGAATTGCCAGCTCAGTTGCATCAGCTAGTCCATAATTCCCAGGAAATGCTTTTTCTTTTTGTGTCCAAAAGCGTCAGCTATTTCGTAGCACTAGTGAGGCATAATTTATATTCTTGTTATAAATAAATGTATAAATGATTCTTGTATGGTGTTACATATTGAGCTTGGCACAATGTGACCATTGTACCAAGCAGGAAATAAGTATATATAGCATAAGGAAAAAAAATATTCTAGGAAGTGTTTCTCTCTGAATGAGGTGGAGATCTGACCCCTAGTAAATATAATCAGTTCCTTCACTTAACTGGGACACTGATATCTGGGACAACTGCTTTAACAGGGCAGAACTCTGGGAATGGTACTTCTCAATCCTATCATTCTGACTAAGGTATTGGGGTGGCGTGTTTACCTCTTTCTGCTTGTGTTGATAGTGTCTTGTACTGTACTCCTGTTCCTTAAAGCAGACTTCACCCCTTCTGTCTTGGCAGAGCTTTTATCCCAGTTGTCAGGTGTGAGACGTTCTGCAGGAGGACAACTCAATTCCTCTGGACCCTCCGCTTCACAGTTACAGCAGCTGCAGATGCAGCTGCAGTTAGAACGACAACATGCACAGGCAGCACGACAACAACTGGAGACTGCACGCAATGCAACCAGACGCACCAACACAAGCAGCGTCACCACCACTATTACACAATCTACAGCAACAACCAACACGTCTAACACAGAAAACAGTCAGCAGACTATCCAGAATTCTCAGTTTCTTCTTACAAGGTAACAGTAACTCATTCTGGAGGTGTAGTTGGCAGTGGCCATTTCATGCACTGTTCCTCCTTGACCTTGATTTAACTGTGGGCTGTCAAGCACATGACTCGCTCCACAGCCTGTGTGTGTTCCCAGGCCTTCCCTAGTCTCCTTGTGAACACCACATGCGGCTCTTTGGGAAGCATAAGGGGATGTTGTTTTTTGATAGCTAAGTTTCTGTTGACGGTGGGTGCCTTTCATTAAAAGGGAAGCTGTTCAGTGCCTGTCAAGTTGAACAATAATGTAAGGAAAGAAGACAAACAAGTTGTCTGTGTTTAAGAGCAAAATGGGTCCTAATCTGGAGACTGAATGGAAGTCTTTTATGATATCTAATATTTTACACTTTCATCAAGGAACAGACTAGAGCAAGTAAATACCATTATTAAATGAAATAATGCTTCAGAACCAGGACAAGCTATAAAGCCCACCAGCTTTGTCTGATTCAAGAGTACTGTAATTGTGTCCCTTCTGGAGTTGTTTCAGCATCTATCTTGGCTGATGTAGAGGAGCAGCAGCAGCATTTCAGCAGTTGCAGTGTTCAGGAATAATTAAAGCAGCAAACTATTGCTACAGTTGTTAAGTCAACTGCTGGTATTGCTCTGAGTTTTAACTAAAGTTTAAAAAGACAAGTAACTGAGTGCCACCTGGCAACCGTAGAACAAATAGGTTACCAGGGAAACTTTTAAAAACCAGCTAGTGACTATTTGCAGACCTTCAAGACTGGCCAGAATAGGCTGTTTGACATCTGATAATGCAAGGTAAGGTAGCCTCTGATGGTTGTATTGAGAACTTAATCAACGAGTTCAAAATAGGCACCTACTTTCACCAAAATGATACTTCAGAGAGTGTGAGAGCATTCTCCTGTGGCGAGTTCTCTGCTATTACTGAAAACAAAGGTTTATGAAATGTTTATAGGCTAGTGGGATGGGTGTCAGCACTGTCAGATCTATGCAGTTTTAAAGGTTAGCAGTACACACACTGTTTCTCAGCTGATGGGTCATGAGTGGCTTGGATTACAGTAGCAGAGTCCACAGTATTGACTGTCTGTCTGTCTCCCCCTTTCCTCTTGCACAGGTTGAATGATCCTAAGATGTCAGAAACAGAGCGTCAGTCAGTGGAGAGTGAGCGGGCAGACCGTAGCCTATTTGTCCAAGAGCTTCTTCTGTCCACTTTGATGCGGGAAGAAAGCTCCTCCTCCGATGAGGATGAGCGGGGGGAGATTGCTGATTTTGGTGCTATGGGCTGTGTAGATATTATGCCTTTAGATGTTGCTTTAGAAAACCTAAATTTAAAAGAGAGTAATAAAGGAAACGAGCCTCCTCCACCTCCTCTTTGATGACATCCCACTTCGCAGACAATGTCCTCTGTGCTGTATTTGCCAATGAAAGTGGACAACAACTATCTTGGGTTTGTTTTGGTGATTGTAATTTCAGGTCTGTCACTCTTGTTACATTGTGTACATTCAAAAGGAAGAGAGAAAAGATATATATGATAATCATTTCCACTTAACTAATTTTTACTTCTAGCAGGTAAATGTAGGTTGCAGTGCAGAGGAGAAACCTCTGTGCCCTGTACCTTGACATGCAAAAGGCTCTCATAATACTCCACATTCAAACTGAAGAGGAAAAAAATGAAAAATCTCTAATGAAGCTGCTGTGTGTATTTATGAATATTAATGAATAAAACTGCTTGGATGGTTTACCTTAACTACTGCATGAGGTTTTTTGCAGCGTTCATGAGTTTTAGTGACCTTGTCATTTAAAAAAATTAAATACAAGGAGTAAAACTATAAAAACAAAAACAAAAACCCAAAGCTTTCCCATTATTCAAAGGTTACAAGAAAAAAAAAAAAGGTTAGTGCTCACTAGCAGTTTGTAGCCACGAAGTAGCTTTTGAATAATATGTGACTGAATCACCTTTGATGATGTGCTTCCAGCACATACAGCAAGCTCTGCAGTGGGATATATTGTTCTTTTCAGGGAGTGGCATTTGGCTATATATGACCATTATGTTGCCCTGTTTAGTCATCACATCCACGTGGAGTTCAACCTTGCTTCTTATGCATCTCTAAGATATACATCAGTAAGGCCACTGCTGGAATCTTCTGCAAAGGGCTTTTGTGTGCCCTGTAATCAAATCTTGTTCAACTTTGTTTAAAGTTTTCCTTTTTTGTGGTTGTTAAAAAAATTTCAACTTTTAAACATGTTTTATTCAGGTGTAGATGATTCATTTATTCACTGTCTTTAAAAAAAAAAAAAGAAAAGAAAAAAAAAGTTACCCTGGATTATGTTGTCTTAGTTTTTAAAGCATTCACAGTCTCAATCATACGTTTTGAGTTATTTATGTATTTGCTTCCTAGTTTGCAGAGACTTGTCAGTATCAGGAGAGCTTGAGGATTTGACTTCCCAAACTTTGTCAATCTATATTACAGCTGAATTCTTAATGCTAACTTTAGCACCTTTTTATTTATTATTTCTTTTTTGATTATTTTTTTTTCTGGCATAAAAAAAGTAAAAGCCTTTTAATTGAATCATGCCACCTACATGCCTATACTATTAATCCTATATGTAAAAAATGTACAGTGTTTTTGTGCATAGACTTTCAAAATAGCCCCAAGGCAGGGACAGCAGGGGTTCTGGGGTTTGTTTGTTTTTTTGGAATGTAAAGTTAGACTATAAAGACAAAAGTGCACACAGCTTCTGATCAACTTAAACTAGGCTTCTACCATAATCATGTCTCTTTCCAGCTCTCGCGCTCTCTCACTCCCCACCCTCTTTTTCTCTGTATCCTTCCATTTCTGCAGCATTACAAGCATTTTAGAATAAAATTGCAGACTTGAACGCCAGCTGGTGTTCTCAACCGAACTGTGACATGTATGCTAATCTAAAATAACAGAAAAGCGCCACCCGTAGGGTTCAGTTTCTGACTCCAGTTATTTCTACTGAGTAGCGTACTAGTTTTGTTTTCTTTTAGTCTCTGCAACAGAATGTTTTAAGGGAAATTTTACACCAGGCCTCTGGTTATCCTAGGAGTTACCCCAGTAGGGATTTTTTTATTGATTGTTGAGGATTTTCAAAACCAGTTTTCAAGCTGTAGTCTTTTCAAACACATCTGCACATTACAATAAGACACACAGTTCAATAAAGCATTTTCAAGACTGTTGTTCAGTTGATTTTTCTTTGGTGTTGGTGTATTATACAGACAGGTTGACTCCACAAATGTCTTTGCAGCTACTTTTTGCTCCAGCCTGTCTGCGTGATCGGTTTAGCTACGCAACACATTTCTCTGTAAGTGAAGGTACTTTAAACTTGTGCATGCTCTTTGTAGTACACTAGAAAGTGAAATCAAGGAACCAGTTTTACTCCTCTTAACATGAAAACAGATATAACGCTAACACCACTTCAATACCGGTTTAACATTTCCTACGCATGTTGTAGGGTTGTATTGGTGGCCTGTGCAGCCCTGCAACGTGCATTCAAGTTAGCGTCATGTCTGTTTTTCACTCTGGGTGTTGATTTTCTTAACATGAAAACAGACATGACGCTAACTGCACTTTAACACCGTTTTAACATTTCTTATGCATGTTGCAGGGCTGTATCGGTGGTCTGTGCAGCCCTGCAACATTCAAAAGAAATGTTGAAGTGGAGTTAGTGTCATGTCTGCTTCCATCCTGTGTGAACATTTTTAAATATGCAAAAGATAGATCTGTTGTGGATGCTTGTTACATAACTTGCAAAGAAGCATCCTAATTTCTTGCAGTTCTTTGTGGGTGCTGTTGGCAACAAATGTTCAAGTTTAACACTAAATGCCATAGCTAGAACGTTTAATTAAACTGAGGCAGCAGCCATTAAAACTACCATATAGCATAACTGATAAGCAGCACTGCAAATACTTTAATGTCACAAAACAGGCACAAATACACTGTTTTTGAAGCTAAATCAGGAAAACCTCTACTTTAGGAGTACTTGGAATATTTCTAAGGTATATGAAAGAAACCTTGTAACTAGTAATTGAAGAATTACACTGTGCCAGATTGGATAGCTTTTTAAAGAAATTTATAATGGCAAAGTAGCAGAGAGGAAAATACTGTTTCTCAGGTGAAACAACCACCTGGTCTTTCTTTTGTCTTGTATACATTTCTCTTTAATTTAGCATTTTATTTTGAAAGTGACATGATGGAAGGTGACTCGTTATGGAGGCTAAGATGACCAACCCTCATTTCTCCCCCTCCTCCCAAACATCCCTGTAGTTGCATGGAAACAAAGTATTCTGTAACTAATAGCAAGACTTTGCAATCTTGAAATCACATCAGCCATAACCTTTTTAAACCTAGAATTATAAAGCTTTATTGCTGTGGTGTTAACAGTATTTTTCTATCCTGACTCCTTTGCTTGTGGTAAAATTTGGGTGAATTCTGCAAAGTAAAAAAGTTTAAATTCCCAGGATTAAAATATCTACATAGGGACCCTGTGTCTCATTCTCTTCATGGGGACATTAAAAGCTATATTTTAAACTATCCCAATCTAACTTTTAGTAAAAATGAGGTGAAAGGGGTAAATTAATATGGTCTGTGACAAGTCAAACTGATAGGCTACATAGTCATTAAAAAAAGAAAGAAAAAACCCAGAATTAGAGGTTTAATTTAAAATGAACACTTGATATTTATTCTTAATCATAATGAATGCCCTAAAGTTTAATGTATTTGGAATGAGCTATTTGCTAACCTGCTCAGTTTAAAAAAAGAAGGTGGTGTTAAGGGTTAACACCGGAATCATTGTGCCCCATGCAGATTCAACTTAGGGTGACAGTAAATGTGACGAGGGCCAGATATGGCCTGCCTGAGCCTCACTATCACATCTGTTTCTGGGTTGCCAAATGTCGGCTTGCTGCAGCCCCAGCCTGGGTAGGTGGTTGGCTCAGAACTGGTTCCCCTGATGATCCCAGGCCAAGGGTTGCTCAGGCGGGCCAACATCGGCCAGCATGTCTACAATCCCATTGGGTTCCACTTTGGCTGGGTGCCATGATGGCCTGTCACGGCAGGGGGTGGGACCACCTGGGTGCAGGTTCTTATCCCTTGCCCTACCAGGCATGGGAATGCTCACAGTTGGGTGCACATCAGTTTCATGTTCCAACCTGCCCCTGCCAGCCCCCTGCCCCACCCCCCCAGCATTTAACCAGCATGTTGGTTCTAGGTTTATTGGCACTTTTAGTGGTGGTGGCGCTCTGGTTCTTGGTGTGTTCTTCCTGCAACAAAACATTGCTTTCAGGAATTCCATGGGAGTTGCGTTTGTCTTCCACCTCGCAGGATGCCTAGCTGCGTATTAGCCCATTGGCGATTGCTATTGTTTTGGACTCGCAGGTGCTGCCGTTTCCTTTTATTGTGGTTCTTTTTAGTCTGTGTAAAGTTGTGGGCAACTGACAAAAACATGTCAAGGCATGGCACAGCACAGGTAAATTCTGCCTCTTGTCTATTCCTGTGGGTTTATTCAACAGGGCAAGGTACTGATGGTTCCTGTCACTAAATAATTGGGTGGGTGGAGTTTCTATGAGAATTTTATGTACTTCTAATATGTTTTATATTGTACACCACCCTGCACCTGGGGTGTAGGGATGGTGTGAGATAAACTTAAGTAGTGTTTGCTGTAACTGCACATATGAGCCCTATTGACTTCAGTGGAACTTATGTATATGATAAATGCAAGCATGCACAGCATCCTGCTGGAAGATCATTCAGTAAGAAGCGTTTCATCTCACTGGTCAAGAGAAGCTAAAGGCTACCCTAACCACATCATCCGTATTACAGAACCACACCCAAATCTGAAACCAACCAAGTAACATTTAACACTGTTCAGGTGCTACTGTGTAAAAGATACAAATAGCAATTAGCAACAATTATCAGCGGCTTTAAAAGTGTCTTAAGATGGGAGTCTAATGGCTAAGGATAAAGTGGCTTTTGCTTTAGAGAAAACGTTGCTGAAGAGCCAGCTTTAAGGTAAGGATGGCCTGCTGTCTTCTCTCTGGGATAATAGCTGCTGAAGTCCTAAATCTTGTACTGAGGGACTTCTTTGTGCTAATGTAATGTGTTTGATTTGCTTTCTCAGCTCTGGCCCATAGGTTTGCCTGTGTTTCTTAGTGGTTTGCTGTTCTGTATCATCCTTGTTTCCTAACTTCTGCCTGCCCTAGGCCATGTCTGCCCTATAGGTGGCTTAGCAGGTAGGGCATTACATTAGGCTCGGTGTGTAGGGTACCCTTTTGTTAATCCCCACTAGAATCTTGCCTGTTGCTGTTTCTCAAACGAGAACTAGGACAAGAATTTCATATGGGCCCCAGTGCTTCTCTCCTCTGGTACTGTACACATCTTGCATTGTAGGCAGCTGCTGGTGGGAAATGTGGGGGAAGAGTGTTCCTTTAAGGGCCTGTCCTACCTCATTATTATTATAAACTTTTATATAGGGCCAGTGATGAACTTGGGCTTTACACATAATAAGATGGATGCAGTCCCCGTGTGAGAGCTTACTGCACTCTAACGTGAGAGGTAATGTGGGACATAATAGGCTTTGAATTTAATATATGCAAATTAACATTTATATAGCAGCGGCAGGAGCCCTGGTGCTGTACAATCAGTAGGGCCCCACCCCAAAGGCTTACAATCTAAGAAAAGGGAGAAAGGAAGGTAGGGAGAGGCAAGGATACATTCATGAAGCTGAGACTTTGTGGGCACATATGCTTTAACTTAGGCCCCTTTTAGTAAAGGGTGTGTGATGGTGGCTGGATATAATGCCCTTTTGAAAAGTACCACGGATGGGGTTTAGACGTGCCTGCAAGTACGACATTGCCCATTGCACGTTCTTTAAAGTTGTAGATTAAATACCTGTGCTTTAAAGAATGTGTGACTAGTGATGATGTGTCCAGGCATGGGTAAATCCTACCTGTGCCAAAGGCACATTATTGTCAGCTGGGAGTGTGTACCACTCATCTAAAAGTGGCCTTAGTTACAGGAAAGAGGACTACGAAGGAGGGCCAGCACTATGAGCCTGGACTGGGGGGGAAATGCTTTTTTTTTATTTTTTATTTAATCTATATTATTAAAGGACTCAAGCCAGATTTAAACCCTGTATTTATGTCCAAGCTGTATCGCTGCACTTCCCTCAAGTGCTTGGTTCATATCCCGAGGCCAGGTGAGTTTTACAGTTTACGCAGCTGCCTTTGGCCAATAAAGCTCCCCACCGCTCCAGCCATTTCTTCTGTGTGGGTTCTTTGGCGGATGAGATGGTGTGAATTTTCTCAAGAACAAGTGATAGCAATATCCCATTATATAACACAGAAGCGGGTCTGAAAATCGTTTTCAAATATACAATTTTACAGGGGCCAGGTTTGAACTCTTGGCTAGCTTATTAAACATCCTAGCGCCACCCTGATCTGCTCCCAAATCAATAGAGAATCTGTTTTGCTACGGGAGGGGCTGCTCTGTAGTTCAACTTGTTGCTGGTTTGCACGTTGCTCTTCTCCCCTCCCTTTCTGTTGTGGGCTTTTGCAGCAGTTTTCAAGGACTTCGGGACAGCTCGGTAGTGTCAGATCAGGGACAGCCCTGAAAAATCCAGGGCACTTGAGAGGAATATTCCCACCTCCACTTAGCACTTGCTGGGGGGAGGAGGGGTCTGATCCGGTGGGACCAGGTCCCAGTGGGAGCCCCTGGCCATGTAGCAGCACAGCTCCAACCCCGTTGGGAGCCCCTGCCCGTGTCTCTACCATGGGGGCCGTCAGGTTGGAGCCCCCATTCAGCTGGGTGCCAGAAAAGACGCAGCAGCGGCAGCAACGTGACGGGGCCCCCGAGCAGGCCCCCAGCAGCGCTGTGTCCGCAGGCTAAAGCAGCAGGGCGCCTGGCCAAGGAGTCTGACTCCGTCCCCGTCCCAGCTGCAGGCCACTCGCCAGGGGCCCTTCCCGGTTACATGAATGATGCCTGCGGCATGAGGCTGGGAAGGCTTCCCCCTCGCCCCAAGCCTGGGGTAAGGTTGCCGTGGGCTGGCGGCTCTAGCCGGGCACGTTCCCATTGCAAAAAGCCCGAGGAGGAAGAAGCGGAGGAGCTGCTGCTGCGCCGCCGCCAGAGGCAAAGGCGGCGCACAAGCCAGGTAGCCCAGGACGGAGACAAAGCCAGCCCGATCCCAGCGCGGTGGGAAGAACGAGCCGGGGGAAATGCTGGGCCGCAGACATGGAAGGTGGGTCGCAATAGGGCAGTTGCTCAGCCGTTTTCGGCTGACATTATGTGAAGGGTCAAGGAGGCAGCTTGTACCCGTTGTGAGCCTTGGGGAAGCCAAAGGAACCATCAGCCAACATTATGATTGTTATTATAAGCATTTCTATAGCAGCAGCAATGTTTACCGAGAGTAACAGACACAGTCCCTGGCCGAGCTCTTACAATCTAAAGCCAGGGGGAGGGGAGAGGGAGAGACAAGGGATGCGACATTCACAAGGATGTGAGAACTCAGGTACACGTTCTTAGGGAGTTTGCAGATAAGATGGGGATACTCCTGGCTGAGGATGCTTAGCAGGATTTTGGAAAGGCTGCAAGGAAGAGGTGGGGGCAAGGCAGACGAGGGCAGGAAGGGAGTTCGAGGCGGGACAATATAGTCAAGGCATGAGATAACTAGGGCGTGGAGGAGAGTCTTGGCAGAGGAGACAGACAGAAAAGGGCAGATCTTAGCAATGTTGTGGAGGGAGAAGAGCAGGATTTGGCCACGGAGTCAATGTAGGGTTTGAACGCACAGGGCAAGGACTGGGAGTAATCCTACACAGGGACTAAGATGCGATGGAGTTTCTTCTGAAGGCAGGGATAGGATGGGAGGAGGGTTTCTATTTGCTTTATTGAGTGATTAAAAAAAAAAAAGTCATTGGCAACAGCCAGGACTTTGTCCTGGAGGGAAGGTGTTTCCCACACTCTTTTCCAGCTGCTTGGTGCAGACTTTGCCATAGCAAGATCAGCCCAGACCTATGCTCATCCAGCCTCTTCCTTAAAAGCCTCCAAGGCTGGAGAAGCCACAACTGTGTTAATTAGCGGTCTGGTGCTTGCTCATTTATTTAAAAATATTTTATTTCTGCATTGGTCTCAGCTAAGTCTAAGGCTAGGTCCACTGGGAGGCATGGCTCTGGGCCAGGCTTGGACTTGGTCATTGGCAAATTTTAAACTAAGTACTGCTCCTTTCCACATTAGGCAAGCACTCTTCCATGATCTTTTAAATCCTCAGCAGTAGCTACCGTGCCTGTCCCTCATTGACTGTGAACTAGAGCTGCCCCTGTTGCCAATCCCGTGTGTTCAAAAGGAGGATGATTAGAGGGAAAATAGAGCTTTTTAACCTCTGCCTCTCCCCCCTTGTGGGAAGGAACAGAGGTAGAAGGTAGCAGCTAGGGTGGAAGAAACCACCTGTGCTGTAAAAGTCCAGTATCCTAAAGAAAGAGGAGAGCTGCAAAATTAGATCTCTAATTTCATGATCATTTTATTTTGGTCAGCTACTTTTCCATCCCTTTCAGTTTCTCATCCATTTCCTCCCCACCACATCAGAATCAGATTTAATAGCTTGCATACCCTGAGCAAGTTTATCTGTTGTGAAACAAAGTTATTATAAGCATTTATATAGTGCCAGCAATGTACCTGGCGCTTTACAAAAAATCAAGATAGACATGGACCCTGTGTGACAGAAGTTGGCCGGTCTACGCCTTGAGAACTTTCCAGACAGTGCGTTTGGCTATTTCTTTAAGCAGATACTTGTCTGTCATGACTATGGTTGCATATTCTGGATACTTATGACAACTACTCCTTCCTCACCCCCTTTCCTTTTGTTTTAATCCAGTCTTTAAAACAGAGATGAGGCTACTTTTGTCAAAGGTCAAGCTGGAGAAATGTTGCATAATCAAAATTGGACATTTTATTTCTGAACCCATTCATGTTCATATGCATTTTTGTGATTTGCATGTACGGTAGTTTGTAATGTTCTCACATTAGCATACAGGTATCAAAGATGACTGCTACATTATTTTCTTCCTGCTGCTTCTTGGATGCCATATTTCACCCCACCCTTCATTTCTTTTTCTAGGGATAAACGCGTCACCTTAAATATATCTATAGCATAAGCAATATACCTGGTGCTTTACAATTATCAAGCTGTGGGCTTTTTTCCCTCCACAGAAGTTAGTTGAAGGACCTTCCCATCAGGCTAGCAAGTCACTGCCACAGGATGCTCTTCCTCACCTTTGTTAGATGGATTCCAGTTGTGTCCAGGCATTATCCTTCCTGGAAAATCATTCCCACTGTCAAAAAAGCCACCAGAGCCCTTCCCACTACATTCAGCTTCAGGATACATCTGTCCCTACCTCTGTCTTTACCTAGAGCAGGAAGGTGGGCAAGGCCATCTACCAATTCTCCCAGCTCCTTCACCCTCACTGCCAGAGCCTCAACCACCTCTGATCTGCTCAGTACCACACCTAGCAGTCTCTCTTAGTGCCCACAAGGATGAGCAGCCATCCTCAGTCTGAGCAGTCTCTCTGCCATGTCTTGGATTTGGGCTCAAGGCAGGTAGTACACGTTTCAGGAAAATAGGTTAGGCCAGCAAATATCGGCAACGGGCTTCTGGAGGACAGAGACTACACAAAGCCAAGTGCCTGTGCAATGGAACATTTTAACTTCACTTAGCATTGGACAAGTGTCCCTGTGATAATCTGAATTAAAAGATTAAACTGGTTTGTAGTTAATTCTTTTAAATCAGTGGTAAAACAAGAGTTCTTAATATGCAATTCTAGGCAGGGCTGGATCTCCCATGGGCTCCTTGGTGCTATTCCTAAATAGCTGGACAGGCCACCCAGGCCTTCTGCTCGCTGCTGTTCTCGGCAAGGAGTGCCCCCGCTGTCCTCAGTCTGCAATTGCCAACCCCAGTGTGGGACTTGTAGTGTGGGCAGAGCAGAGTGTTCCAGTTAATGGGTGGGGAGCAGCAATAAACCTCTGCCTCATTGCAAGCCTTGGCCTGGGGCTTACGATGGTGGGGAGGGGTGGGAAAAAAATAAAATCAGCCTACCTCAAGGCTGCAATGCACTCTGTGGGGCAGCCTACTGCAATGCACTCTGTGGGGCTGCTGTTGGTGCAGAACACAGCGACCTGCCTTCTGTCAGGGACGGGTCGCAGGGAGCACATTGTACCGGTGCTCTTGAGTCTGCACTGGCTGCCTATAGCTTTCCAGGCACACTTCAAGGTGCTGGTTTTGACCTTTAAAGCCCTAAATGGCTTGGGTCCCTGGTTATCTGAAAGACCGCCTCTTCCCTCATGTTTCATTGCAGCCTCCGAGGTTGGTTGAGGGTGCCCTCTTGCCAGTACCAGCTGCCCGTGAGGTCTGTACAATGAGGTCATAAAGAGGTGGCTGCCCCATAATTATGGAACTCCCTCCTCTTGGAGTTCCACTGAAGCCCAAACCTGCTCACCCTTTCGGAAGAGATGTAAGACCTTTTTGTTTGACCAGGTGTTTGGCGGGCTGGGTAGTGTTGGGTGGGATGGGGTAAAGGGGCTAGGGAGAGGGTTGGTGGGTGGAGTTTAGGTGTTATTTTAATTGTTTTTCATATATGTTTTTATATGTTTATGTCTTCTATATATTTTTGTAAGCCACCCTGAGCCTTAGAGGGAAAGGCGGGATAAAAATTGAATAAATAATATTAATACCTTGAACAAAGCACCCTGACTCCATGGTATCAGCAGTTGCATCATGTTACAAGACACAGCTGTTCCTCACTGTCTCTTTTCTTTTACATAGTAAACTTAAACACACCACAATGAGTTTAAATTTGTATATAAGCCTTTATTTACAACTTGTTTAACAACTGTACACTTTTTTGTAGCCTTGGAAGTATTACTGTATTTGACTGGGAAAAGAAACATTATTAAATGTTTGAACTCATGATCATTGCCTTGTCTTTTTGTCTATATACAGATATGTATATCAACAGCACTACCACAACAATCTGGTAGTACAGGAGAAGAGTTCATAAGGGAAACTGAAAAAAGGGAAATCAATATTTTTGACATTCTAGAAATCCATTCTCTTACAGAAAATATATCACTGGCAATTTCACAACAGTAAATTTGGTAACTGGTCAACACCTAGTTTAGGACAGTCAAACAAGCTGCTACCGCAAAATAAAAGTCTCCTACGCAACACACAGTAACTAGTATATTGAAAACATGCTTGGGATCGCTTAAATTCTGACTGGAATTGCAGTCGCTCCATGATAGAGATGCTAAAATAATTGTTAAAAGAGAGACAGTCAGAGCATTTACTGGAGATTATCAGCTTAATCCGATGTTCCTCTACCCTATTGAAATGGTCATGAACAGGGTGTTGAGCTAAAACCTTTCCAGGAGGATATCAGGTCTTGGCTCCAGAGTAGCTTTGAGAGTCAACTATGAAAGAATAGGTAAGTGCTCTAACATACCTAAAGCCATCACTGCTGAAGGCTGCGGGGCAGATCCCTACAAACAGCAACATAGAGCTAACAACTAGGGGGTTTCTATCTCCCCACATGGATTGGGAAATGAAGGCTTACAATTCCACACCATCCGTCTGCCAATAGAGAGAGCGTGCATGTTTCCGCAGTACATCCTAACACCTACTGAAGGGTCTGGGATAGGACAGTTAAGACTTAGGGTTGAATACTGGACCTGACAGGTCCAGGACAGCACATCCCCCTAAGCAGAACCTGAGGGCTGAACGCCCTCTGCAGCAGTATGACTAAATGACATCGACCTCCTGCCCCCTTGCTTGTCCCTAGATGCAAACACTATGACTGCAATCCACCTAGACGCTACTGTCCGATGGCATCTTCCCATCCCTACTGGTAGTGCTAAAGACTTTCTGCTCCCTGACACACATGCAAAGACCCCAACCGAAGAGGCAGCATGGTTGGTTGCTGTCAGTGAGAGCCCAGGAACCTCACCCAAAGGCATTCAGGAGGGAGACATCAAGGGGGGGATAAACCCACACCCCACCCTGTGTAGGAAAGTTACTGGCCAACAAAGAGTTATTGCAGAATGCTGTTTTGCAGCTGGTCACCTCAACCCAGCCTGCTCCAGCCCAACGCTCAGCTGACCTGTCTAGAGCATATCCATGACTGTCCATCATGAAGGACCATGTTTGGACTGAGTGCAGAGACTGGCAGTGTTGGTGCTGACAAGACCTCTCTCCAGTAATGTGGTGGGGAGTGGAACCCAATATTCCCTAGTTTTCCTCCACCTCTACATGGTGAACCATGCATGGAGATCCCAAACACCAGAGCTCTGAAATAAGTCAGGACTCTCAGCTCTTGCTCAGCCACTACAAAGACAGGCCCCAGTTTTGCAATCACACAAGAACATGCTCAATGTTGCGCCTGTGAGTAAAGTTAAGCACATATTCAGTTCTTTGCAGGGCCAAGGCCCAGGGTTTCTCTAGAACTGCTCCACGATTCAAACCAAACAGTATACAGTACTAAAGTACTTCCGTTTCTCTTGAGTCTTTTCAACAAATACTACTATGGCTTAAGAGGTCTACCCCCACCCCAGGGTGTTAAAACAACGGTACCAACACCAACATGCTAACCTTATACCATCACCACCAAAATTGGTTAAAAAAAATAACACCTTTCCTCACATCTTCTCTATCTTGCCAGTACTGTTTTGTCCCAATACAAAATGAAAAATACAGTGTACATGTGGATAAATAAGCAGCTTTTTAAATAAATGAAAGGCAGCACAAAGCATTTTGAGTTATACTGTCTACATACTGCAAATTGTATAGCAATAGTTCATAATGTAAAGAAACAGAGGCATGCTAGTGCAATTCAAAATGAAACGACAGGGAGAAGGGGAAAAAAAAGACAGCTGAAAGTAATACAGGGAAATATAAACAACCCAGATAATAAGCTGGCAAAGACACATTGCATAATACTGTAAACCAGAAAGTATAGACTGCTTGTGTGATTAGTCATCTCCATTCGAGTTCCTTTCTAGAGTTGTTTACATTTGTAGACAGATGGAAAAATGTTTCTGAATGAAACAGATCACTCAGCTTGACACAGTGAAAAAAATACAAACAGTCCACACACATTAAGAATCAATAAATAAAATACTGCATGAGTTTGTGTCCAGGCTTGGAGTTTAAGCAAGGGAAATGGGATGGCCAAGCACCAGTTTATGACTGTTGTTCTCCAAGTTAATTTTTTTTCTTGGCTTGGCTTTAATTTTGTATTTAAAAAAACTTGGACAATGCAGATCCTTTAAAACAATAGCAATAATCAAAGGTGCATTAAATGATATCTAGCTTAATAAATGAAAAGTAATGCAGGAGGTGTGTGTGTTAATACTGTTAATAATCAGAAGGAAGTGGAGAGACAGAAAACAACATGAAGTACTGAAAGAGGCATATCAGTTTGCAGCTGGAGTTCTGAATGCTGGATTTTCCCCTTCCTCAATCTCTCAGGGAATTTGTTTGGAAGGGAGAGAAAGGGTGGAGGAGGGAGATGGTAAAGCCACCCCCAAGATGGCAAGCTTCTTTGCAATTGGATCACTCTCTGAAATCAGATGCCCATGAGTCTTAAGTGGTAGAACTGGTTAAGTTTTGGGTTATGCAGTCTGGACAGAAAAGCAAGTCATGCATTGAACAGTCCCTGTTTGATAAATAATGCTGCGGGGTCATGCAACCACATCACTGCAAATAAAAAATAAAAGAAGAAAGTTAAAAAGAAGCAAATATTTCATTTCTGTTAAAAATGAAAAACAGAATAGCAGACACATTCGAAGCAGTTTAGTAAAACTGTCTAGTTATACAGGTCAACAATTACGTGGGGGGCCACAATTTTACTGAGGCAACTGGAAAGCTTCACCGGAGGCTTAATTAGTTTACTAGGCGCTGACATGGATCTGCTTTTTCTAAATGCCTACACACTAACAAGAAACTAATTTGTATATCTTCTAACAGGCCCAAGTGGCTTTTCCCAACATACCAATGAAGAATGCCCCCCAAGACAGCAGCTAGGCTCCAGCAACAGTTAATGCTGGCTAGGCAGCTTTATCCTCAACTCACCTGCACTGTCAGGAGCCCCAATATCTCCAGTGGGATTCCCACTGGTACAAACATTTTGAGAACTAGCACCTTCATCTCATTCATTCTTGCTACCTGATAAAAAAGTATTTATGAGCTAAAAGGTGTTCCTGCCCTCAATATTATGAGTTTTAAAAACTTAAAGGCAAGAGAATTGTTACTTACAATATTTTTTTTTTAATCTTTAGGAAGTTCCACACACTGATGGCAAGGTAATTTTTTGTAATTAGCAAGCATAAATGCTTGATCAGCTGTGCTAGAGCAAGTCTGTATTTGAGGCACAAAAACAGTGTCGCCCATTCAGCCTAAAACAACACACTTTTTAATTTACTTGAGGCTTCTGATCAAATCTTATTGAAATATAGAGAATAGAAGATATACTCATCCCCAATTTTCACAATTAAAGGTACGATTTTTTTTAAAAAAAAGCTTCACAGAGCACATTTTTTCTTTTTCTTTTTTAGTCACACTGATCAACGGGTTAATATTAAAGAGTGTTTCTTGTGAAAGGAATATTTGGTTTACATTTATGGGGAAAAACATACTTATGACTAATTTTAAAGATATTTCTGGTCAAAGTTCTAATACATTCTACTGAACAGGAAGAACGTCATTTACATCACACGTGTCCAAGAACGTTTTTCCAAACTTCTGGCCAAATAGGTTGTCTTACTAGGTGTATCCCTTGCCTTCTTAACCAGAACATTGTATTCAGGAGCATTAGAAAGCACAAGAACAAAACAGACTATGACAACGCAAACGAAGCTATAACAAGCATGCCTAAAACGAATGCATTCCCAGCAGGATCCTGATAAAGCGTAACCTGAATAGCATGTGTCTTGATTTGCATCATCATCATCATCAACTAGTCAAGTGCTTCTAAGCACACAAGCAAAAGATGTGCAACAATAAATTATTATAAGATGGGGAAATTAGCTGCTGCTTAAAAATTAGAAGGATTAAAGCTATGGAATACCTTATCCATTTGATTATGTTTAAGTGAAAACATCCTATTCTTTAGCCACCTGAATGTGAGACTGGAGTAGGTGAAACATCAAGTATGTAACTAACTCACATTAGCAGAAACAGACATCAAGTTACCTCCCCCCCACCCGATCGCCTTAAAAAAAAAAAAAAAAAAAAGATCAATTTTGCATGACAGGTCAAAAAGAAGCCCGGTTAGTTGTGCATTCTCTTCTAGGGGGTGTTACCGGACACTCCATGATTCCATAGCAAAAGGTGTTACTGCTTTTCCAAAACTGCTACTTTAGGACATGAAAACAGCCTAATTCTTTCTTCCAGTAATCATTTCAAGAGCAGGTTAATTTGACATGTTTCTAAGAGTCACACAGAAAGCAGTGACAGGTGCAGGCTCTGAAAATTCTCCTAATACAACGTATTGAATATAAAATTTATAATACAATCTACTGGAATAGAAAAGGGCAAGCAAAGCAAGTTAAAAGTCAGTGTAGAAATTGCTATTCTCATCGACGGATGACAGAAATACAGCGTTCTTGTTTACTTGCTTAATACCAAGAAAGATACTACAAAAAAACAATCACCCCTGCTAGTTAGTTATTTGTACTGATGACTTTCAAGTTAAAACATTTACAAATGAGTAGATTTATACTAGATTTTTCCTTCATGCTAATAAATCTCATCATTAGGAAACAAAATTAGACTTTAGAGATTATGTATTACATACGTAGTACTTCACTTGATAAGCTTGAGTGTACATAATCTCTTGAATATAAAAAGTTTAGTTCCAAGTGTCTGGTGCTGCTTCAGAGCATTAGTTTGTGTGAAACCTCTCTAGACTTGAGTCTTGCTGGTTTTCTTGTGCGTTGGACTGTTTCAGTTGCATTTTAGAAAAACCTTGGGCGAGTCAGACAGGAACCTTCTCCAACAGCACGAATAACGGCATGATATACTTTTCAGCCATTGTCTTGCTTTTGCTTAAGTTTTAATAGCCTATAGGGATGATTACTAGTGCAGGATCAAAAGTTAAAAGTCTCCTGCTAGGCTGTACGTTTTTTTAGACATGTAGGAGTGGACTGGATATCCAATTTGGGTATTAGTTCCAATTAAAAAAAAAAAAAAAAAAAAGGACTTTGGTGCCTCAAAAAAAAAGATAATCTGTTTAGCAAGAACTGGGCTTTGCAGTTAGGTCTTCCCTTGCATTCTTTTCTCTCTAAGAAATCAAGAGTATGCTGCGTTTTCATTGAGCAGACTGGAAGTGCTTTAGACACCCAGAGGCTGCTCCTGTTGCCACTAATCAGCTACCCAGTGGCAAGAGTTTTGTTGCTGAACATCTGATCCACAGCAGCAACATTACCTTCCCAAAGCAACTGTGTGGAATCTCTCTCATCATATTCAGTAGGTAGGAGTCTTAACCCAGATAAGCAATTGTGCCAGTGGCTTCAAGAGCGATGGTCTCCGTTTTGGGACACGGCCAAGTTTTGTGTGAATTGCCACACAAGATAATGGCTATGTGGGAGACACAATGTGTGAAACAATGCTACAGATGTAGGTATGGTGGACTAGCTAAGATTAGCCTCCCAAACTAGCATGGAAATCACAAAGACGTCACACAAAAAAGCTGAATTCATGTGGGCAGGAAGAAGAAATGGATGGGAAAACTCTTAAGGAACACAAATTATCATCATGCAAATTGACACTATAATAGACATTAGTATAGAGAAACATTAAACATAGATCATGTGGTAGATGACTTCCAATGGGAAAGGAGTTTTCCAATACACTTTCCCAAGGCTTAAATTCAGCAGGAAACTTGGGGAATCCCAGATTTTCCAGCAATTTTTAAAATCCCACATGAAACAAAACACCTAGTTAGCTTTCCTATGTCAGGCATTCTCAGCAGTGACACAAACTCAATTTTATCCCCTGCTGCTCTTCTGCATACAAAATATCTTCTGAAACAGCTTCTTGGGATTACATCAGTTTAACTCAGTTGCTCAGAACGTCTCTTATGGGGGAAGAGAAGAAGAAATCCAAAATAAAATGGGGCACAAGACCAGAAGACATTGGGAAAGACAGGCAAAAGCTCAACAGCAACAAAGTGAAAGAGGAGGAACACTCAGACAAGAGACCTGAAAACTAACACTCCCCCCCACCCCCCCCAAACAGCAACTTCTTAAATTTTAGGAGATTGCATTTAAGCTTCTCACACACTCCTTCCTAACTAACAGTAATATTTAACTGGATTCATAGGAAATCTTGAAGATAAATCTCCCCATTAATTATTATGGAATCTCTTTCATTTGAAAATAGACTGTGCTGGGTAATGGTGAAGAGGATGAAAGATGTGAAAAAGCACTTGACAGGCAAAACTAAAAATAAAGCCTTAAGTCTGCTCAGATTCTTTACTGGGAGGTTGCAAAACGCAGGATCAAGTTTACTCAAGAAAATAACTCAGGCCTTTTTTACACAGCTCCCGCAGAGTAGGGGGTCCATGGGTGGGCGGGGCGTGCACACGGTCGCACACACATCCCCACGCATAGAGCAACTTCCGTTTTCTCTCTGAGTGGGGATGCGTGTTTCGCGGAAGCGTGCATGCACCCCACTCAGTGCCCACGGCACCCACTCATGTCCATGCAGCGATTCTACGTGGGCATGAGTGGAGCTGTCTCGTGTAAAAAGGGCCTAAGACTCTCCCCTTTATGTGCAGCGTACTTTACAGTGGAAGCATCGTGCTACAACAGGCCTGCACAATATACGGCCCCCAGGCCGCATGCGGCCCACCTATACATATTTTGAGGCCCGCTTTCAAATGGTCTCTGCTAATTGTGTGCGGCCCGCCGAGCTGTCTGCCTCCCCCAACGGCACATAACCTTTCTTCCCGGCAGGAAGATGGCACTTCCTGGGACCCGCCCTGGGTCCCTTCCTCCTCCTGCTTGGATCCAAGTTCCCGTTGCTGCCAATCCCACTGCCCACCCACCTCACCTGCCTCTGCCTCCTAGTAGTGCTGCAGGCCTGTAGCAGCAGCCGCCACCGATCAGACTAGGAGATAAAGCTGTTTGTAAACAAACTCCTCCCCATGCAGTGATCAGAAGGTTGTTGCCTTGTAAAGAAAGTTCTTTGAGATGGTGCCGAACAATCTCATGACTGGGTTGTGCATGGCATGCTCATTGTATTCAAATAATAGACCATATGACGGTCTCAAATAAATTCCTCTACTATAAAAAGCACTCTCCCCCTCAGAATGACAGTTCCTTCCAACCCTTCCCAGGAATATAAGAATATTCCATGCAGGGCTAGAAGGGTGGGTGTTGTGAGCGTGTTTGGAGCCATCTCGAAGAACCTTGTTTACAAGGCAGCAACCTTCTGTTCGTCTTCAAGTGGCTCCCCACAGGCCGTTTTTACACAGCTCTGTTGGGTGTGTGTGTGGGCGGGATATGCACACACATCTCTGCTCACCCCCCACTCATCCGCACCCGCCGTTTTCCCCGGTTGCTCTGTGCGTGGGGATGAGCGGAGGGATGAGTGAGAATGCGTGTTAGGCAGGCTTTCCTTCCCTTGTGGTTTGGTTTGCCCCTGTGCACTCTGCATTTTCATGTTTGGGGTGGGGGTGCATTTTACTGTTACTGAACATTTGACTTGCAGTAGCCCTGATGCTCCTTAAGAACATAAGAAGTGCCATACTGGGTCAGATCCATGTCCATCTAGCCTAGCATCCTGTCTCTGACAGTGGCCAATCACGGTGGCTTGGGAGAAGCACCCAGCAGGTCACAATGGGGGATCCATTCCAGATTGTTTCCCTCCAGCTCCTGTCATGTCCCCTGATACTACTCCTTCCCAGTGTAGTCTTTGGTGTATGTCAGGCTTGAAATTGGACCTACTTTATGTGCGTTTTTACATTCACACAGGCATGCAAATTAGGGGCATGACTATGCAAATTAGAGGCATATCCATGTAAATTCTGTGCAGGGTTATGCAAATTAGGGGCTAGGCCACATGCAGCCCAGGGTTGGGTCCGAACCAAATTTTCCAGCCCTCAGGACAAATCAAGTTGAGCACCCCTGTGCTGGAAGGTGCTTATGAAGGCTACCCCTTTAGCATTATGTCTCCACAAACTACAGCATTAGCAAATATTTAAGTTACCGAGCTAGTGAAATACTCTTGGAATGCTTTTACAATGTTAAGTCTTTTTCATACTACAAGAGATCATTTTCCTAATCCTGATATGTACTGGAGATAAAGACAAATGTTTGCTTTGCTCACAGACTTGAGAAAACATATTTTGTATTGTTGGGGAAAATTTGGATTAGGATACATTCTTTAAATGGTTTTCATGCCAGTTTAAACCTGGATTAGGAGCAAAGATCTGGATGCACTCCAAACTAAAAAAGTAATCCCTATAATTGTCTACATTGGCTAGAACTCCAAACTAAAAAAGCAGGAGCCTATGAAGCCAGGTGTGCTGGCAGTTTAGCGTCTTTCATAGTTTTCAAACAGAAGGCTAGATTAAAATATATCTTCGGATGCTTACAAAATAGCAATGTGATCTACATTTAAAAGGATATGTAGGAAAGAAAGACTTGCACTGGGCAAGAGAAAAATAAATGTGCACAAGGTGTTATTGAGAAATTAGACACTCCTCATAATATTAGGGGGAAAGATATTCCTAGCCTTAAAAGTAAAATTGTTAAACACAATACAAAGCAAGTTCTTCTAATGGTGACTCTGTCAGGAACAATTCTGAGAGGTGCTGGGTGCTGAACAATCTCAAATTTCCAAGAAATTGATGGAGGCGTGAGAGGCTCATGAGGTGCTCAACACTTTGCAGGAGTAGGCCCTGAATGAATATTAACCTGGTTAGCCACTCACCTGCCTCACGGACCAAAGGGAAGATGCTACTACAATGATGGCAACACATGTAACTGGACAAACATGTTAAAAATTAGCAGAACATATGACAGCCAGTTTTCCACAAAGTCAGCAACAGACTTGCCTAAAGGCACTAGTACTTAAGGCAGTTAGTAGAGTCATCTTCCAAATCAAAGTCATAAAAAATAAGTCTTTAGTGGTGGATGACAATTATTAACCTCAACAATACTCAGCTGAGCTTGATCCTTAATGTATTGTTAAGGTCCATAAAGGCAAAAATTGAGAACAAATGCCTTCTTTGAAACTTGTGATACACTAGCATATTAAAGAATTCCAACTATGTCTTTTTAAACATATAGCTGACCGGAAAACAAAAACAAAAAAAGACATGGGTGAAGCATTTAAAAAACATCTACCTCTGTCAAGTAAACAGAATATATGAATGGATAAATTAAACCATTAGAAGAGGCAAGCAAATTAAGAGTCTTCAAAATTAGCCTGCTTTCCTAACTGAATACCAGAGTAGGAGCAACGATCTGCACATGAAAGGAGAAACGCATTTTTGTACTATAAACAACCCACATCAGATGCCATAGGTTATCCCCTAGGTCATCATACGGGGCTTTGTAGCAAATACATTCTATGAACAATTTTATGCAATAATTTTACATATCCCATAAAGCAACGTTAAAGATAGATTGCGATGGAGTAAAGAGATCAATTCCCTTTAAACAAAGTCTTGGAAAGGATGGACACGGGCACACACACGTATATTATTTACGAACAGGAAATCTGCTTTCTTACACCGCGTCAGGCTTATGACAACTTCATAAAAATAATTAAAAAAATAAAATAAAAGAGACACTCCATTGTTACCTAGCACTCCTCTGGGTATTTTCAACATTTTGGCACATTAAAAAGAAAGAGCAAAAGGAAGACTCCAAGAAATAAGAATGAAGGGAACTAAAACAATGAGAAATCACTTTGAAAAACCTTCCTGAAATGAGAAACAACAGAGGTAACGTGAGAAAGACAGAAATTATGCTGGCTGAGTTTCCTGAAATAATGTCACTTGCAACAGACGTATGCCTTGATCACAGGGTGGCTTCTTTTCTAAAGGCAAGGCTTCTCTACCTTGCTGTAGCAGGCTGGACGTGGCCAGGATAAGACCTCCTTGTGCTGGTGGCTTGCCTTTGTCTAGCCAGAAAGGACTGTCCTGAACCCGTACTAGCAAGTCTATCTTCTGCCGCTTTTTTATGCAGAGTCATTCCCTGCATTTGGGGGTGAGGGAGGAGAAAAAAAGCACATAAACAAACTAAGTGCATTATATTTTAAATGCTATTCTTTTCCATTTCTCTACGCAAACGTATCCCTTTGCTTTATCAGGAAAAAACTGTCAATGTCCCTCTGAATACTGATGTGGGATCATCAAATGAGGAGCGAAAACAATATAGAAAGTCATTAGAAACCCATCTTAAATATCAAGAAAGGTTCAGACTACTCAGTTCTTTCTCCTATTCCTGGGTATTATTATTATTATTATTATTTATTATTATTATAAGCATTTATATAGCGCCAGCGATGTCCCTGGCGCTTACAAAGAATAAGATAGACACGGTCCCTGCTCGAGAGCTTACAATCTAAAGACAGGGGGAGGGGAGACAGGAAAGGGGAGAACCTGTCTCTTATACACATCTAGATGTGTATAAGAGACAGGGATACAGCAGTCATGAGGATGCGAGAGCTCAGGTACACGTTCTTGGCTTGGTTGCAGTAAATTGGGAGTTTGCAGATAACAGGTGGATAACCCTGGGTGGGGATGCTTAGCAGGAGTTAGGAAGGGCGGAGCAGAAGAGGTGGGTTTTGAGGAGGGACTTGAAGGTGTGGAGGGTGGGGGCGAGGCGGAAGTTCCAGGCGTGCGGGGCAGTGAGGGAGAAGGGACGAAGGTGGTTGGGGGAGCAGGGGAGGGGGAGGGAGGGAATGGAGGAGGAGCGGAGTGCTCGAGCAGGGGTTCGGAGGGAGATCAGGGCAGAGAGGTAGGGGGGAGCAAGGTTGTGAAGGGCTTTGTAGGTGAAAATGAGGAGCTTGTGCAGAATATGCTCAGGAAGAGGGAGCCAGTGGAGAGAGGAGAGGATTCACGTGGTCAGAGCAACGGGCTAGGTGGATGATCCTGGCAGCAGAGTTTTGAACAGAGATGAGGGGAGAAAGGTGGGAGCGGGGAAGGCCAGCGAGGAGGAGATTGCAATAGTCAAGGTGTGAGATGACTAGGGCATGGATGAGAGTTTTGGCAGAGGAAACAGACAGAAAAGGGGGGATCTTGACAATGTTGTGGAGGGAGAAGCAGCAGGATTTGGCAACATGCCTTATTGGTAAGGAGAGTAACTACCATGCTGGTCCTCAAAACAGGCTTGGAGAAGCTCAAAATCATGCACGCTCTCACCAACACAAAAGTATTTCAATAAAAGGCATTAAATTATGAATTTAGTCTTCTGCCTCTGATATATTGATGGAAAGAATCCCCCGCCCCTTCCCCCCTGAGGGAAAGGGGTCTGTGAGGGACTCGATCTCTGTTGAAACAGAGACATTTTAACAAAGGCCCATCTTCCTTCTATCAGGAAGTGACCACACTACCTATCAAGAGTTACTCCTGGAAAAAATCACTTAGGGTGACATTCATCTTTACACAGGGGCCAGGAGAAAAGACCTCTCCACTACTGAAGTCCCAACTTTAACTGTGTTTGGCAGACTTACCCAGTACAGAAACAATGTGCTGGCTCTGCACAGAGGTGAATTTTACTCTGATATTTCTTTTTCTATAAACTTAAGGAATGTTCCATTCAAAGACATAACCACTGCCCATATGTTGATTAAATACTTTGGTCTTATCAAAGTGCAGATTGGTTCTCACTGATGAATGTGAAGAAACTGTACCATTCCTATAGAGGGCATGTTAGACGTCGGTCTTCACTATCCTTGCGTGATGAAGGACCCTGTGAGGACTGAAAGCTTCCATGCCTTTACCAACTAGAGTTGGTCCAATAAAAGATATTATCATTGTACTACTTTATCTCTATTCATTATTCTAGTCAACCAAATATTTCTTTTTAATAATCTCAGTCCACTAGCTGCGCTGCTTTTTACCAAGTTAAAAATAACTCGTTTCCCTATTTCTGGATCACAACCTTTAATTTACTGATTCTTCAATAGAGAGCCTGTTGTAAAGTTCCCTTTCCTGCCAGAGAATTTACGAACCTATACATACTTTTAGTCTTCCTTTCAACCTATGTAAATTTTCAAGCCCTCTCCTACTACTCTCTAGATCTTTCTGGCACTGGAGGTCCTTACAACTGAACAGAATATGGTTACTCTATAAATACAGCCCATCATCTCTGTGCTTCATGAAGCCATGCTTCTGTCTTTGCCGTTTATATTCCCTTGGCTTTTATGCTGCTCTGTCACACTACAAGCTCGCTATTAAGTTGCTGGTCTAGTCTGACCATGACCTCTTTCAGCATGTTACAATATTTGATGTGTCTGTTTAAGCTAGGTCAAGAATGCCTAAAAACAGACAGGCAGTGCAGATTGCTTTCCCAAATGTACTTGCCTGCCCTTGTCTGGACATGTTAAGTTTCCCCCAAGCTTTCTAAGCAGCTATACTTTATTTGTGTGGCATTTATCATGAGCTTTCCACATTTATGTAGATTACATTCAGTTTCTTACCATATTGTACCAGGCACTAACAATGAATTTCTCCTCCATTTCTCTTTGAGTCTTCGTTTTCTCATATTCTTTCTAATTAAAAACAAACAAGAGCAAGGACAAACAAAACAGAAGTTTAAAGTTGACTGACATGAGTGGATAAGAATTATGCTGAACAGTAGCACTAAATAAAGCTATGCAGAAGTGGGCTGTAACCTCTAAAGAGTGGAACATTCTGTCACGCTCTTGTAGTTGATTCTTCAGAGCCTGAATCTCGGGAGCCGAGCCCTGGTTCTGTTTAGGATCTAACGTACGAATAACCTGTAAGGAGACAACAAGCACACATTACATATACACTTGGGAGTCATTTTATAGGATATATCCACAGGAAAAAGCACCAAGAGTCAAAGGATTGTTATCGTCTAGGTCACGTGAGAGACAGATCTGCAAACATACTTGTAATAATAATAAAAAAGCCTTAACACAGCATGGAGTGAGAGGAACAGACCATTTTTGAGATGGTGAATCATTTAATCGACATTTTTCCACCCCCACATTTGCTAACATGGTGGTAGTGACTATTCTGTCAATGCCTGCAACCCCCCTGCAGCAAGATATAGAGGATACCATTGAACCCTGTAGTAAGAAGTGCTCCCGCATGCTTCTGACCCCCTCATGCTGAATGTGCAGATTACAGAAAGTGAAAGCTCAACAGTTTGATGTGCCTGGTTTGGACACTTTAGTGGAAAGAACCAGTTCCTTAGATGTTGCAGGGTGAGTGTGGGGTATGCAACTATCTAGCCCCTCTCCTCTCAGTGGCAAGAGATGCCTGTGTAAAAGATTTCTCCCACTCCCTTCCCTGCACTCATCATCAGTCTGGAAAGCAATGCTAAGCAGAAGCCAGGGCTCAGGGACTTGGGATCAGTTTAACTTGGCAGCTGTGTTGAAATCTAGTACTGGGATTCAAGGGACCAACACAGAGGACAAAGATTCCCTGATCAAATATGAGCTATCAGAGTCCTGTGTGGTGTCCATTTAAACTAGAAAGAAAGAAAAAGAAAGTCCAGCAAGTGGCCTAGATTTCTCACTCCTTCCCCAGAAGTTTGCAAGAAATAAATAAGTTTAATAAAACCAGAGTATATTTTCCTGTAGGAGCTTCACCCCTTCCTCTTGCCTTCTCTACCTCAGAACATGTTATAAGGAACAAATACCGAGACATCAGATACCAAGATGTCAATTAGAACATACTAATTAATTAAAAATTTTAACAGCCAGCTTTGAAAAATGGGGTTCAACCAAGAACTGCATTAACAACAAAAAGGTTGAGCTCCTAAGAAAATACACAGACTGTCAAATTCAGCTGCTACGTTGGAGGGTAGCTCTTTAGAATGCATTGGGGATGCATCAGAGAAACATAAGTAACCTCATTTCAGTACATGGTCAAATTAGTTCAAATATATGATAGCGTTATCAACAATAGAATAATCTTAATGTGATCAGGACAAACCAACCCAGCTTATGTAAAAGGAAATCATTCCTCTACGGCATGTAATTATGTTTTAAGAGTGTCTACAAAATAGCACATAAGGGAAGATCATAAAAATTGACTTTGTTGGGATTTACAGAAAAGCTTTCAATGAAATTCCGCATAAGAGACTATTAAGAAACGATGTAGTTGTAATAAAGTGCTGCCATGGAGCGCAATTACTTTTATTTTCCTAAAAGGGCGCTCAACTTTCAGAGTTTGGAGAAACTAGCGTGTGGTGATGCCTATATTGGTTTTCCTTTCGGTGGGGGCATGGATGCGAGTATCAACTTAGAGCAAAATGAACTTACACTCTTGGCCTTTTCCAGGTATTTTTTGTAGCGTTCCTCCATTTGCTTCATTTCTTCCTCTTTTTTCCGCAAAGCTTCTTGTAACTCTTCAATTTTGAGTGCTTCATTAGGAGAAAACACACACATTTCAGAAAACTGCTTATACTTAAACACACAATATTAGACCAAACCCACAAGTAGTACCAATTCTTTTTAGTTATACAAAGTCCAAATCAGCAGAACAAAGTTTTCTATTCCACTGTTTTTTGACTACTGTATAAGTCACCTTGTACACAATAGCACCTCCAGATAAGTGTTGCCATTTTGGTTTGAGATATGGCGGCAGGGGCACTTTTTCAATCATTATTTTTCACGCTCATTAAACACAGTGGAAAATTCAAACTATGGAGACTCACAACTGTTGTTATATCTTGGTTCCAAATCTTCAATAATAGCTCTTTTCTTCTGCAGCTCATTGTTAGCTTCATGCAGCTTCTCACTGTTATAAATTGTGAAACCAAAATGTGAAGTTATTGTCCACGCACTTCTCTCCAGCTCAAAAGAAAATCAAACAAGAAAATTCAGGAGGCACATTTCTGAGAGATCACAGCACAGCTGGGTTTTTTTCTTTTTCTAAAATGTGAGACACAGGGCAAGTGAAAAGAGACTTCACTGATCCAAGACATGGAAAGGTTTAAAAACTAAAGTATGCAGCTGTATAACCAGCTTTAACATCAGAAAGTTCCATTCTCTATCCAAATTCAACAATTACTTTTACAATTAGCTACAAGACAGCATACGTTAAGTTAACTTTGATAGATGTGATAGTGCAATAGTGGCTTAAAAACAGCAGTTGATACACCAAGATTTGATCGGTTGCTTACATGGACCGTGATTCAGCTATGGTGGAATTTATGATTGCAGTGTGAGCGAGTGGCGACTAGTGTAAACTGTGTCAAATAAATTCACCTAACAGGCGGCTATGGCAGTTACGAGCTGAAGTGCACACCCAGGAGTCCGGGCAGGAATCATCAGGGAAGGATGGAGAGGAGAGGTGGTTGCTATGTGGGCAGGTGGAGGGCACGACAGCGGGCAGGGGAGCAGGAGCCAAGCCTGATCAGTGTGCAGAATAACTGGGATGCTTGGGAGCAGACCTGGCCTGGCTAGAACGCACACTGGCTTTGCAGGTGGGCCTGGCCATTGTCCTGCGCCTTGGTAAAAGCTGGGCTCTCTTCCTTGCTCCCTAATATGCCCGATATCTGCGGCCGCCCATGTCAATATTGCAGCGCTCCTCAAACACCCTCCTTATGTGCCTTGATACTCACACCTGCACACCAGCACTCCATGTATCTCCAGACTCCCTTCTCCCTGCCCACTGACATGCGCTGTGCTGTGCCTGCTCGGACCAGATGCACGGGCGCTGCGCACCCAACAAATTTGACAAATAAATATAAAAAAACATGGGATGTACCAATCTCATGAGATGGGGTGTTGGGACATGGAGTTTTGCACAAAGGGGCACCCATGTGCCATGGCAACCCTGTGAGGTGCTGGGGTACACTTACTCAAAGTTCCATCCCCCCCAGTGCAGGGGGTGTGACCAATGTTGTCAACTGGGGGCTTAACCTATTCCGGGCACCAGCATTAGGCTGGTTGCTCTGGTGAAGGCAGCACGCAATGTCAAGGAATAAGGGGTTCACCAGTGACCCCCTGAACATGACTGATGCCCATATTACATGTTATAATGCTATCCACTTAGAGAATTGCAACGCCCGATTTTAATTAAAACATGAATACTTCTAAGCTGTCTGTCTCTTATAGATCTTCTCAATATCTTAACATGCATAGATCATTTTATTTCCGTTACTGGTGGCTAACTATTTTACAGTGGACACAAAAGAGGTATTTCTTTTATCTTACGTTAAAACCATGATGGAAAAGATTTATTACTTACAGATGTTCCTCAAGCTTCTTTTTCAGAAGAATTGACTAAAATGGAAAGTTAAGTGTATTAGTTAAATCTCCAAAGCATTTTAAAGTAACTATCAGTTCTAGTGAAACACAATTTTACGTCTATACAGAAAACTCATGTTTTTCATTTTGTTTTGGTTCATACTACATTTACAACATTCATCTATGGCATTATACCAATTACTCATTTTTTGACAATTATACTATCTTATTCAAGTTAGAATGCATCACAACCATATTTTATTTTTACACAAACCAAGAAGGAAAACTACAGAATAGATCTATTCATTACAGATTAAATTCTATTTAATGTTTTTATTTTTACTCATGACTTGGTTTCTTTGCCGCCTATCCCAAGTATTTCATCTGTGTGCGCAAACTGGCCTAAAATGCTGCTTCGCCAACAAATTCTGGTTACAACTTCTGTATTATATTATTGGATTACAGACATGTAAATGTGATACACTGATACGTTCCAGCTTTTGGTAAGGCACAATTGGATAAACACTTATAGTTTAAAGTGTAATTTTTCATCTGTGACAAAAAATTAAAACTTTGTACTATATACATTTAAACATCTAATCTTTAATCAGAACTCTAGATGCCTACACAGTGACAGAGTAGTGTTAAGTAAATAGAAGCCATACTCACAATAGCCTTGAGCAGAAACCCATGCCAAGAGACAGAGACGACATATTAGTAGGAAGCAAAAACAGCAGCCAAGAGAAGAAACTAGTAACTCAAAAAGTTAAAGCTCTGATTTTTCAGACGAGCACATTTTGGTTGTTCTGGGTTCTCAGTGGTCTCATCCTGTTTCATTCTCTGGAGAAGATTATAAAGTGAACACAGCATGGATAATTTGTTCTAAAGTACATGAATGCTTTCCCACCTCCACACTAAAAACAAATGACATAACAGCAGTAAAGAAACAAATACGTAAACCAGTGTACCTGAATAAGAAATTTCAAAGGTGGATAAATGGCTGTCACTTTCAAGCACAGGCCATGTTAGTCACTAAGCAGTAAGTGTGTGCTGTGTGGATCCTAGTGGTTGTGTGGAAATATGTAGTCAGCCCAGCAATAGTTGGGAGGAGCGCAATTGTACATAGCTTCTGGCAGAGGGGTGCAGCAGACTGACTAAATTAATACTTTACCCCTCATCAAATGCCAACCCTTGCATAATCTCAAGCAAACCCAGGCCACGCTGCTCAACCTTGATGTGTCTGTGGAACACAGCATTATTTCTGAGGTGAAATAACGTTTTCTTCCCTGGAAGTACTCTCCCCATAGGGTAACTCTGACTTCGTTGGAATCAGGGGTAAGCCCTTCATTCACAGAGTTTGTTCACATAAGATGCTCTCCCAGTGAAACTACATGAATGGTTTGAATAGAATGACAGAGTTCCCATCTCTCTCATCACACCTAGTCTGCCTAGGTTTTAACATCCATCCCATGGAGCTGGCTTCCAATACATATGGGAGGTATGACCACCTCTCTCTTCATTCCAGGAAAAAATAGCTGCTGCCCAAACCACTTTGCCCCCTTGGCCCTCTCTCATTCCCTCCTGAAAAACTATCAATGTCATCTTTGCTGGACCTCTGCTGTTCCCTCCTTCAAAGAGGTCAGAGTCTGAACAGGACAGAGTGGGAGAAAGGAAGTAGTACACCCAAATTATAAGCCAGGAAATGAGGCCAAGAGAAATTAACAGATTTGCCAAAAATCAGACAGGAAGCCTGGCAGAGCTGCGAAATGAACCAGGTTTTTCAAGTTCCAGTCCAGACATCCTTCTCATTGTCTTGTTTATAAGGTTCTTATTAAGAACAGAAAACCCCTTTGTAAAGTATCATTAAAAGGGTTACCATCTGGAAAATTGCTATTTAAAAAATTTAAAATGGATGATTTTTTAAAAATTGAGGTTAATGGTGTTCCTTTACTTTTCTGAAATTCTCACAACTGTGTGATTTGGCCTTGCTCAAACCTCCCTACTTGTGGCTGATGAAAATTCCCATATAAAGTTACAACTTTCCACAAGTTATTCTCCCCCCTTGACCCCATGACAATTGGGAAAAGTGTATTTGTTTATGATCAGGGACCCCATTCACTGCATTTCCCCTATGGGGTCCCCAGTTTATGATATTCATTTAGCGCACTCCTGCAGATCTTTGTAACTTTTAAAACACATTTCAAACTAACTTCAAAAAGAAATTCCGGCAAAAATAGTCTTACAATGAATTATTTTTAATTTGCATATTCAACTTGGGTTTTTTTTAACTTCAAAAAGAAATTAGGGGAAGAGCACTGCTGTGTCATCAATTTAATAGGCATGTCAGCATAGAACTACTTCTGATTCCTTGGATTCTTGCTGATATACCACCTGTGCTTAAAACAGAATATGTGGGTTTAGATGCTACTACTACTACTAAGCATTGCTGCAATGCTACTAGCTGTATGCAGCAGTGTACAGATACACATAACATAAAGACTGTCCCTGCTCCATGGAGCTTACAATCTAATCTAGACATACGCAAGACGCAAAAGGAACTTGTACTGGTGTGTGGCCTGTTCATATAGTGCCCAAGGGGCTTACAATCTAGAAAAGACAAGGGAGAGGGAAATGCAGAGTGACACAGGGATACATTAATGAAGCTGAGAAGTTGCAGGTGCATGTGCTTAGCTTACCAAATGGGGAGAAGGGGTGCTGAGTGAAAGGACAGATTTGGTGAGCAGTTGGTGTGGGGTAAGTAGCTAGGGAAGGCCTAATGGACAAGGTAGGTTTTTAGGAGGGATTTGAAGGTTGGGAGCAGATCAAATGCATTCAGGTAGGAAGGGCCAGGCATAAGGAGCAAGATGGGAGATCTTCAGAATTACAACTATTAAAAAAAAAAATAAAAAAAAAATAGCCACCACTTATTTCCTGATGGCCTAGCTTTCCAAGTTAGTTATTATGCAAGCACTGTAAAGATGCATATAAAATTAAGTTTCAGCGAACACTGGAGTTTTGTGAAAATCAAAATCCATTACTAATGAAACTATATTTGGCTAAACACCATAAATAAAATAATAATGCTACTAATGAAACTGCTTTAACACGTGAGCATAACATTCTTGCAGTGTTATTTTTAAGCAGCACAATATGAGGCAGTAACTGAGGTTCTGCTTTCTGTTTTCAGTACCCTTTTTATCATCCTTTGGAGAAGTATTTTTTGTCAAGTTAAACTCTCCTGCTCTCCGAGCTGTAGAAAATGTTTTTAGCACTTGTTCAAACTTAAGACAAACTAACATGCATCCTATGAATACTAATTTGTCCCTCAACAAAAAAGCAGTATTTATAGGACTTGACCCCTACAAGTCAGAGTGTAGACCAAGGTCTTACCAAAGCACACAGGAAATTTGGAGTGACAATAAGGAATGAAAGGAGTTGGATGACCATTTGCAGTAGGACTAACTTCTGGGAATCATTTTCATCAATATTAATTTGTTGAAGCTATTTTGTTAAATTCTGAAAATACTAAGGAAATTTTAACTATGGAGAATGAATATGAGTAAATCATATGTAAAACATATTGTGCTGCATAGTGGGTTGGTTTTTTTTTTGTTTTTTTTTTGTTTTTTTTAAAAGACCACCACATCTCTCCATATTTCTCACTTATGCCTGTATGTCATATAAACAAGTGCATTGAGGTTGTCAAGACTAAAGTTAATTTTTTGAATTGTAGTGTGTCATTGTTTTACTGTGTGGGATTATAGAGTTTACAGAACAGAATCTCTCAATGATCTGGGGTACAAGGATAAGACATAACGATTAAGGACCACTTTACTGGAAGCTTCATTCCAATTGGGTGATTTTGCCCTTACTCAACATTTATTGGTATTTAAACAAAGTTTTCTTTTTGTAGGCATATTAATAAATTAATCAAAATCACCTGGACAAGTGTATGCATAAATGCAAAGTTCATATTTTGTCCAACTCCACACTATGGTTTTAGTGCCCTTGATTGAATCATGAAAACTTGTGATGCTGTTCTAAAACACGCATTATGCAGCAAAATACGATACAAATTAGACTGATGGTAAAGAAAGCTGTATTTGCCAAAGCAACAGGGACAGAAGAAAACAAGAGAAGGCATGTCATTTTTTCTTCCCATAAAACATAAAAAACAATTTTTTATTTTAATACGAATCATTCTTGCTAAGAGTCTGATTTCACACACGCTACACTGTTTCTCCATGACAGTACATGAAGCTAGTACAATAAAGAAGGCAACCCAGGTTAAACTGTGGTTACTTGAATACACATTTTTCTACTTACATCTTCTGCTTTTGAACCTTGATCCTGCAAAGACTTCTGAAGTTCTTCAACCTGGGACTGTACTTCCAGAAGCCTCTGATTTACAAGCCTTAAGAGAAGATACATATTTTTCAGAGGCAATAAGTAATTAGAGCTGATTTGTCTCTGAAAATGTATTTTTCTGTATGTTGTATACTGCGAATTCTAAAGGTGTTGACAGATCAGTACATTTCAAAGTCAGATACAAATGTTGTGGAGCTCAATATTGGCTCATTTACAAAAGTGATGCATAGCAACATTGATTTATACGAAGTACACAACAGCTGTTACCAAGTGACACACACTTTGGCCCATTTTACACAGGCGGCACCCACGCATGAACACCAAGAAATCTGGGTGTTCATGCGTGGGTGCCGCCTGAATAAATTCCACAGGGTTGGGCGTGCGCGGTCCCGTGCATATGTATGAACACCCATCCCCATGCACAGAGGCACCAGACAAAATGGAGGTTCCTCCATGCATGGGAATGGGCGGGGGTGGGTGCGTCCCTGTCTACACCCTCCCCTCATCCAGCACACACGGACTGCAGCGCACAAGGAGCTCCCTTCCACCCCTGTGCCATGGCCCATGTAAAAAGGGCCTTTGTCTTGTTCAAATATGCTGTTGTGGACACTGAAGCGTGTCTGGCTAACCCTGCCCAAAGGATGAGAGGACTGTTACAATGCAATGCATGTGTCTGCTAACAAAACCACACTATACACTATCATTTAAGCGGCTCGGCATTCCAGCACCTGTCCAGGTAGGCAAAGGTTTGCAGGACAGGTCCATAGAACGGGCTGATTAAGATACTGGATCAGTATAATGGGGACTACAATATTTAATGTCTCTTACGGACTCTCCCATTCCTTCCAGGGGAGAGGACAATGATATGGATTTTACCCAGTTTGGTGGGAAGAGGGGGTACTGTGTGAGAGACAGGAAGGCAGTACATTAAAGCAGCTCTGGTTAAAGGGAAGAAGAGAAGTATGAATTAGCCAGTGCTGGTTTCCCCAACGGGCATTGGAGCAGACAACCCCGATGCTGCAGCGTGGCTGCCCCCCAGCGCTGCCTTCCCCCACCGGCTCTGTGTTCAGCTTGGGGGGAAGTGCTGCCCTGCTTACACTTAGCTATTGGCTTTTGGTTGCCTGCCAGAGCCGAAGTCGACAGCCAAAAACTAACAGCTGAATGAAAGCAGCATTTCTTTCCCACTCTGCAAAGTGTCTGCTGCGAGGGGAGGCAGAGAAGGGGACACACAACTGCCTCCTGCTGATCCCCCATCCCCACAACTCCTCACTCACTGGCCAGAGAGCCAGAGGGAGCGGGGACTTTGGAGAAGTCACCCTTCCCACCTCCCGAAGCTCCCAGGGAGCATGTGCTGGGTGCCAGCCCAGGAAAGAGATGCTCTCTGGGGTACTGGGGAAGGAACAGGGGCTCCTTGACTGGGTTCCTATGGAGGAAGCCCTTCAGTTCAGGGCAGTTCAGGACATCTTTTCCAGATGCCCTGGCTGCCATGAGCCTCCTGCAGTCCAGCCTGAAGAGCTCTCCCCCAGCTACCCTCTGGACAGAGGGAAGGGGTAGGAGAGAGGGAATGTTGTTGGTACCTTGTAAACAAGGTTCTTTAAGATTGCTCCATACATTCTCACAACTAGGTGTTGTGAGAACGAACTGAGCCATCTCGAACAGTACGACACTCTCCTTCCCCCTTTTCCAGAAGTAGGAGGGGGAGAGAGATGAGGAGGGAAGAGTCAGCAATCTCTCCCCACCCAAACTCTGCCTTCCCCATTCCGAAGGGAGGGGTAAGAGAATGCTTTTTTCCTTCCTTCTCTCTTGGGGGAGGGGAGAGAGGAGGGGGAAGAATCAGTTCTCTCTCCCCTCCCCCCCGCCAACTCTGCCCTCTCGCTGTGGGCTTTTAGCCCACAGAGCCTGAGCCTCGCTCTCTCCCCCATCCCTCCTCTCCTCTTTACCAGAAGGGGTTGGGAGGGGGAGGGGGGAGAACTCAATATTTGGCTCAGCTTGCAGCAAGCTGCTGCAGACGACAACCTTCTTTGGGTGATTAATACTAAAACTATTTTTTATTTTTATGTTTTTATTTCTTCTTTAATTCTTTTAAATCTATTTTTATTTTATTGGATTTTTCTTTTAGGTTATTTTTTGGGTGGTGGTGGTGATGGTATTTTGCTTGAATTTTCCCTGCATTTAAAAATGGTCCCTTTTGCATGGTTTTCAGTTTGGTGGGATGTGGCTTTTCGGCAAGAATGCCATGACACGTGTTCTGGTGTGCATTTTAGGACTTCATGTAATATTTCTGCATTTTCCATGTGTTTTGGCTGTGCCTAGAGGCTTTTTTTTCTTTTTAACAAACTTAAGATGGTTTGCTTGCTTGCTCTGTGTGTGTGCGTGTGCTGGTACACAGTGCTGCTTTCCCCCCTCCAGACTCCCAGGCATACAGGGGTTATTTTGTGTGCCCAACTGGGCATGGGTACTTTTATTTGTTGCTTTTACTTTATGGTTACTTTTATTGCCCTGTTTCTCTGACTGTGACACTTAACATCTGTGTGTTTCTCCTATTATCTTCTTCCCTGAGGGTTGGATTTTAAGGATGTTAAAGTAATGGGGGGTTATTTGAAAATTGAGAATTTTTATGATTGTTTGTTTTTTGTTGTAAGCCGCCCCGAGATGCTGCAGGCATGAGGATAAAATAAATAAATAAATAATTTTTATACCTCTGGCTAGGCTCTGCCTAATGTAAGCCAGGTTTTGCCTACCGTTGGCCACACCCACTTCTGGCCCTGCCCTGCCCCCCACCAGCCTTAGAACCCACCAGCCGCCACTGGAATAAGCCAGAGTATTTTGAACTCAAAGGAAGGGCTGGAGATAATGGACACATGATAGGGATTCTTAGGGGTAAGCTTTAGCGCAGGGGTAAAGTGTGCAGCAGACTCTCCTGCAGTGTTGTGCTTTCTTGATTTACAAGTAAATGTATCTGTTTTTTAAAGAACACTGGGAAAAATTCTATGTCTATTATTTAAACTGCTGCTTTGGGAGGCAGCATGAAATACATCTTGGGGTGCCAGAGAGCAGGGAGTCTTGACCGACATTCTTTGGTGCTGGGTAGTCTTGGAGTGCTAAACTGTGGCAGCCAACATTCAAGAGGCTCTGTAAGGCCAGTGTTTGGAGGACAGACCTGGACCCAAACATTAAAAGCAAAACTCTTTCTGAAAAAGGGGTGGGTGGGAATAGTTTGTGCTAACCGGCACCAGTTTGTTACATCATTATTCCTCTGTAATTTCTGAGTGCGCTTTCATCCATTAATATTTCAGGCATGGATCTATTTCAGCTATCAGCACCTTGACTAACCAGACTTCATAGATGGACTGAATGAGAAGCTGCAATGCTCATTACTAAGACGCTAGGTATGAAGCTGAATGTGAAGGTAAAAATGAGTGCATTCTTTCAAATGGGGTATGCACTGTTAAGAGACTTTATTTAGCAGTCAGCTGAAGATAAGCCAGTGTTCGTATTCTACCTGTTCTCTGTCTCCAGTTCATTCTTTCGTAGATTTGCATCATCTAACAGGCTCTGCAACAGGGCAATCTTTTCATTGTCGGAGCCCTCTTGGTTAAGCTTAAGCATTTTGTTTTCATGTTGCAGACGTATGAGTTTCTCCCTTCAAAAATAAAATGGATGCTGTTATACAAGGATCTAAGAGATCTCTTAAAGGAGCAAAATAATTTACATAGAAAGAATGAATGTGCAAGAATCCCAGGGGGGAAAAGTGCCGTTTCTTCCCTGAAAGACTCCAAGATACAAAGTCAGAAGCTTTTGGTGTCAAATATGAAGATTGACTTCATGGACTTTCCTGTGCCTCAGAAAGTAAAATTTGATTTGGCTGAAGGACAAGGCTTAGAACAAAGGGCTGGAATTGGCTGAGATTCTATTGTAGATGATTTTTAATAGCTTTTCATATATGAAGAGATTGGAACAGAAACACAAAAGTACTTATGCACCCAAGAGCATCAACTGAGCAAATATTATGTATTTATATAGTCCCAGCAATGTATCTGGCACCGACCAATCATTAGAGATAGGTCCCTGCCCTGAGGAGCAAACAATCTAGGATGGACAAGAGAAGGAGAGACACGGATATACAAAGGCATTATTTGTGTGTTCTCTGACACATCTTTACAACAAGAGCAGGCTTGACAAATCTGGTCTTCCTGCCTCCATCTGTCAGCATGACAGAAATAGTCTCCTGGATAACCAAAACAACTCATTCCCTGAGAAACCTGCAATAGGAAAGACTAATTTCACTATGTTCAGCTAAAACCCACATCCTAATGAAGCATAAGATACACAGGAAAATCTCCAGTGAAATAAGAAGGAATTCTGGGTTGTTGATTTGAAAATTGGAAGGAATGGGAGGTGGATGAAAGGTTACCTGGAGCCGGAGACATATTTTTATCTAAGCCATAACATACTGGTTACAATGTTAAAAAAGGAGATTTTCCCCACAATTCTCCAATTTTGGCAGCATGAACTGAGATGCCAAGTGGATAGCCACTAAGTGAGTGGGACATATTAAATGAACGTGTGGGTGCGATCCTGCCAGAGACTCAAACTGAAAAGTGTTTTAAAAAGAATAGAAATAAAAAAAGACAGCTACAGTTTCTTTTGTGTTATATTTTCCATATGATGTCAAGCACAAATCAAATTCTGATGAGCCCTTTACCAATATCTACATGGGGATTTCTCAACTTGGAGCTCTGAGTCAATAAAGTAGTAAAAGATCCTGAAAGAAAGTCATTTAAGGAACCAGTCTTGAGAACTCTACTAGGTATGGTGCTTTGCTTAATGTCATGCCACTTACTCTGCTAGAATTACTCAAAGTAATAAGCATTTGAAGAGCAGGCCCTTACATTAAAAGGATCACATCTCTTAATTGTCTGTAGAGTTCTCAGCACACTTTGGGTATTATATAAATAATAAATTCTGGATTCCAGTTAATGACCAACAAAATTCACTAAGTTGTCAGCATTTACCATCTCCTAGTCATATTACATTGTGTTACCTAAAAATGTTAGGATGTACAATATTATCTCTAAGGCTGTCTCTCTACTGACTTTCACAAGGCAAAGTGCTTGCACAACTGTACAACTGTGCATAAAACAGCAAACATTGTCTCTGGATCCTCAGGTTTATTTATGCAGCTTTTTCTGGTACAACAAAAAAAATGGTAAAGTCTGTAGCTACGTTTCCTTCATGTATTTTACACGCACATAGTATAAGAAAAAATAAAGCAATATAAACATATGGCCTCCAAGGTCCCTGACCTGCTTTCTGTCAATAAGCCTCTTCTCTTGCAAGATCAGACACTATTCAGTCATGGGAATATTAGTGTAGCATCACTTCAGAAGTAAAAAATTACTTTATTGGAAACTACAGTGCATTTTTGAAAAGAGAGTGGTCTACTGATCACTCCAGTTACAAAGAGGAGTGTGAGGGTGAAAAAAAGCCTCCACTCACCTCCAGAGCTCCACTCCTGCCTATGGCCTGATTTTCTAGTTCTTTGGGGGAATTAGCTTGTTCAATGGGATATAGCCCTGCCCTAGGACTTTCCCACTCAGCACCCTGGACAGCTCTGAGCAGGAGTTTGCTTGGCCAGGGGTCTTGCCCCACAGGCAACCAGTCACAGACTGACTAACTTTTTCAAGCCTGCCTTAACGATAGCACCAGAGAGGGTGGGACAGAGTGAGGAGCAAGCAGTTCTTAAAGGGACCATGCCTGCTCCATCACACATAATTGTATGTTCTTAAGCCACAGAGATTTCAGCGTTTTTGTTCTCCTCATTCTCCCACTTTTGTACCATTTCTTTTAAGGACACAAAAAATATAAGTAGTTCGGCCTATGTTTAATACTTTCCCCTTCAGCAATAAAGTGTTGTCCCATTGTTATTCATTTTATTTCCATTATTGACACATCTTAAAATATTAAACTATTTAGAAAAGAACAAACTTGAGTACTTCTTAGTTTAGTTTTCCCAACTGTGATGTAAACTGATGACAGGCCAAACAAACTGGGCATCATGTGAAAGTGAAACTGTTTTACAGAACTTTAAAAGGAAGAGGAAAGAACAAGTGCGAGTCTAGTGATAAGTTTTTAACACAAATCTGTATACACAAAACACACTCATCCCAAAGACCACACAGAATGTAAACATGCTTCAGCTTACTTGATTTCTGGTGTAATAATTTCTGCTGCTAGACTGTCAGAAGACTCTTGACTTCCCAGTGGCAACAATCCTGCTGTTGAGGGAGGGAGGGACACAAAATCAGAAAGAGCTCAACACAAATGTGTAGTCATAATATTTACCATAATTATGCCCCCACCTCTTACTTTCAATGGGAGGGCTGATTGTGGGGGAGAAACATGGAGTGATAGCAGCTTTCCATAGCTACTGCTGGACTACTCTGAAGCATCCTGGAGAGGTCCAGTTGCACACACTACCCATAGCATCACACAGCAAGGCAGGGAGGACAGAAAGGGAGATGCATTTATGCTCACCCCGATTACAAATGGACCCATGAAGGCACTCTGTTGGGCAGCCAGTTAGGACCAACCAGACAGTAAACTGACCCATGGATAGCCTGGTGCTGGGGGGATTCAAACCCCGCATCCCAGCTTTCCTGGTTCATCAGGCTTCTTCACCCTTCAGCCCTGCCAGGATTTGGTTAAAGGTGGGTTACCTGCTAGTGTATGAAAACACTCTGGTTTTGGCTAGTTGCTCCTCTGCCTCTAGATTAGCCAAAATAGGTAGAGGTTTTTTTAGCCTTCTCCAAGGCACATGTTGAGTTAACAAAACAGAGTACCCTGTATTCTAGTATGTGTTCACAACCTGGTAGAACCTGCTGGCAGAAATTATGAGATCTTAAGACTTTCTGGTTGGGGACTCCTGCACCTGCTCCACAGGACAGCCTGCTCAAGGCTTGTGTGTGCAAGCACAGGGGTGGCTTTGGCCTGTGTGTACAATTCACGTAAACCTTGGATTGGGACCCATATGTGCATCATCTCACTGAAGAGCTTGCAATATCAAGGCCTAAGTATTCACGAACCTGATCCTGCACTACTAATATAATGGGAGCTTTACTATAAATATCAGTGAGTATAAGAACAAGACAGGTCATTTTTTCAGTCTTTACAATGAAATGAACGTTGACATTTAAGTTACAAGCATCTGAAAACAGTTTAAAGGAAGCTAGCTGCTTGGCTACCACAACGATAGTAGAGGTTACCCATTTTTGCTGAGGCCTCTGTAGAAGCTTTTTAGAAAAAGTTGAAGAGGAAAGCTAATGGCTCTTCTTTTTTCTTTACCTGTAGTGGTGAGTTGCCCCTCTTGTGCTTGTACACATCGAAGCTCTTCAATTGTTTCTTTTAAGGAATCTCTTTCTGTTCTTAACCTCTGAATGAGCACAGGAGAAGATATTAATCTCAGTTCAATACATACATTTTGGATTCTAGCTAACTGGCACCAGGGCACATCATCAGCACTTTAATACTGTCCATATCTACAAGTGCCTCTAACACTAAAGAATCTCAAGAGACTGAATGGACAGGATGAAAAAAAGGAGGTGAATTACCAATAATTATAGCATTATTTACTCTGCATACTCATCATACTTGTAGATTCATGGTATTTGTGGCATGAACTTCTGGAATCTTCTAGGCAGCAATGGGGCCGATCCTAAGCCTTGTACGTGCAAACATTTATGGGGTATTTCATGTGTGCACAAACTGTGTGCAACTTGCATGCACGTGCAAGCAAACTGCGTGTTGGGATTTAGGAGTGGCCCAAATGTCTACTGCAACCACTCATTCCTTCTCCTTTTCTCATAGAGAGTTTGAGGGGTACAAGATAAGTTGTGACAAAAAGCCTTTGCCTCTAGAGGGGCCTTGGTATGACAGCACTACATTCCTGAATAGGGTGGGAACTGCCCTCTTTTCTCTGTGACCACATGGCAATCTAGTCACATTCCTGAACTGGTTTTTCCACTACGTGGCTGCACAGACAGCCCTTCCCCTGACTGGGACATCGACCATGTGACCTCCCACAAGCCAATCCCAGCAGAGGGGGACAGGACTTTAAAAGGGACAGAGACTGCCCCTTTTGCATTTTCTCTCTCTTTCTCTGACCTTTGCAACCCCTGGACCTCTGCCAGATGGAACTAAGGATTGTGCCCCACGCTGCTAAGGAATCATCTGTCTCTATAGCACGTGGTGAAGAAACTGTAAGTAAAGGATCTGCTACCTGCCAATTACCAGCGAAGGAACAGTTATAGGCAGTCACGATCCAAAAGGGTCCACGCATCCACTGAATTGGACTCTGGAACTGGCTCAAGGACTTATCCTAACTTCTTACCCTTTAGTACCTGTTCGTACCTTTCTTTTTTGAGCCGTACCAGTAAAGTCTAAGCTTATTTTCTCTCTTTACCCTACTGAGAGTGTGATCGTGTGCTCTCTGTCGAAAAGACGTCTCTCTAGGCTTGCTAAAGCACAGCTACAAAGGGGGTACAAGAGTCACCCTAAAAGGGGGAATCCTCGCTGGCTTTTCCAGCCAGGGCAGCTTCTGACAAAGATAAGCACCCTTGAGTTACTCCAAAGGCTTCTGCCTCCTGTAAGGGGAGAACGCCCAATAAAGAGAACCAGGGAAAGAGGTGCCCTTGGGAAGTTGCAAGCAGGTAACAACCTGGGGTTTGCAAAACTCTGACTATGTGGACTCTAGAGGGGAACTGTTAGTCTGAGTGGTGGCAGCCGAACCGAGGTTTTCTGTGGTTTGCAAGCTGTTGGGGCCCCAGGGTCAGAGTTTTTGATCAACACAGTGAGGTGGGTGGCTCAGCCTTGTAGCGCCCCCTCGTGTTTAGTCACAGAAGTCACCCCAACAAATCATTTCATAATTCTGGAATCATTAACCCAAGTCTCCAAAGACTTGGAAATGATACAAGGAGAACACTCTTGATGAACCAGTCATCTGTTAAGTAACTTCTCCTCCTCCAGCACAGTCTCTGCATATTCCCAGTAATGGATGATTGGCAATCATACAACGTTCTGGAAACGTGTTTACCCTACCTAGCATTTGGTTGAGATGGAAGAAACCTCAACCCCAACAAGAATGAGGCAATGCTGGATGAGAGGAGACTTTAGGAAAGGGGCATAAAATCTCCTCTAAGACTGGTATCTCATTAACACATTGTTGCTCCGCCATTGCTTCAAAGTAATGGATAATTTGCACACACTACCCTGGAAAAACTTCATAATTGTCCCAGAGCAAATAGCTCTTCGTTACTCATTCAATGAACAACTTCATTTGCTTCCCCCACTGCCAAAAAAGCAGCATCTACATACTTACATCTTTTTCTTTTTGGAGACTATCTACTTTTTCTTTCAGCAATTTGTATTCAAATTCTAATTTATCTGCTTTCTTTGATTCTTCAGACAATCTGTTTTGTAGTTCAACTACCTGAAAGAACAAGAAGAATAGTTTGTCTATCAGTACTAGCACATTAAACTTATATGTCCCAAAGCGCTATTAAATTGCCCTGGAATCTGAGATCTGTGGTAAAAATGAAACAGAATATCCTTAGCACTAAATCTATTGCTTTAATTATTGGTATAACTGAAGTCATCAAAATAACACAGCCTAAATGCAAGTAAAATCCAAGACAGTAAAGCTGTGCAGGGGCTGCAGATTTGTCTCTCTCCACATTCAACCTTAGAAACAGTGGCAGTTTTAAGATTGGGGCACTGGGGGCAGTGACCCCCACCCCGCCCCCGAGCCTGATACTTGCTCCTTTTGACTCCCATTGTGTCCCTCTGCTGGTGGCACTGCTGCTGTCAGTCTCCTTGCAGGAACTAGTGTGTGCGCAGAAGTACATGGCACTCCAGTGCTTCTGCGCATGTCCCCAGGTGCCATTTTATGCATGTGCAGAGTGCACAATGTGACCAGCATTGAGTGTTTCTGTGCATACGTAAAATGGTGCCTGGGAACAGGTGCAGACGGGCACAATTCAGGCAATGGGTGGGGGGAGCAGGAAGACATGGCGCATGCATGGCTCATGCTGCACCATTTGAATTGAGGTTGCTGCTGGGGAAGAGAGCTTAGGGAGGCCTCCGGAGGAGGGCAGTCTGCAGGCAGTGCACAGATGCAGCTTGGGGCTGGTAGGGTACTGGGCATCAGCGCACTGCCCAATCAGGAGGGAGAGGAGGCGCAGAGTTCAATGGCTAGGTTCCTATGCAGGAACCTGGCCAGTCAAGAGGGCTGCAAGGACGCTTGGAAATGCACCCCCAGCCAACTAGGAGTCTGGAGATGGGAGGAACTACAGCTCGGGGGGAGGTTTGTTCCCTCCCTCTTGAGCTTGCCTGATGCTCAGCTAAGTAGCTCCTCCTCCTTTGTTTATCTGTTCAGCAGGCTTCTAAAACACTTCCAGCAAGAATCTCCTGCTTTGGCTCTGGACCTCCTCCAAACTTTGTGAGTTATTGATGGAAAGGAGGTTGTTGCAGCTGAGCCCAGCATCCATGAGTGGTCAATTTGGATATTTAAATTAAAAACAAACAAACAAACACGTTACTTACAAGAATGGAGTTTTAGTGAGAGTTTTCTTTGCTATTGCTTCTTCTGGTGTGGCCCAGGCAAGAGGGGGAAAAGGGGGATGAATCCATCTTCTTAGCTGGGGCATTGCTGTATTGAGTAAAATGGCCAATTTGTGGGGTTTCCCCCCCTTGCTTTTTAGACCTTTTCTTACAAGAATGGGGTTTCTCCTGCTTGCTTCTCCTGTTTCTGATTTTGCCCAGGCAAGAAAGAAATGCATCTATCCTGTGAGCTGAGCCATTGCTGTGTTGTGTAAAATCTACTGGGAGACCCAGTAGATATAGCGTACCTGGATTTCCAGAAAGCATTTGATAAGGTCCCTCATGAGAGACTCTTGAGAAAATTAAAAAGTCATGGGATAGGAGGTAGTGTTTTACTATGGATCAGAAACTGGTTGACAGATAGAAAGCAAAGGGTAGGACTAAATGGTCAGTTTTCACAATGGAGAGATGTAAAAAGTGGTGTGCCTCAGGGGTCTGTATTGGGACTGATGCTGTTGAATGTATTCATTAATGATTTGGAAAAGGGCTTTAAGAGTGAGGTGATCAAATCTGCAGACGACACCAAGGTATTCAAGGTAGTTAAAACATGAGCAGACTGTGAGGAACTGCAACGGGATCTTACGACACTGGGTGCCTGGGCATCTAAATGGCAAATGAGATTTAATGTGGACAAGTGCAAAGTAAGGCACGTAGGAAAAAATAATCCAAACTACGCATACACAATGCTGGGTACTAAGCTAGGAGTTACCACTCAGGAAAAGGATCTGGGGGTGGTTGTGGACAATACAATGAAATCCCCAGTGCAGTGCACAGTAGCAGTCAAAAAAGCAAACAGAACATTAGGAATTATTCGGAAGCGGATAGAGAATAAAACTGAGGTCATAATGCCTCTATGCAAATCAATGGTGCGACCGCACCTCGAATATTGTGCGCAGTTCTAGTCACCCCATCTCAAAAAAGACACAGCTGAACTAGAAAAGGTACAGAGAAGGGCAACAAAAATGATCAAGGGCATGGAAGGGCTCCTGTATGAGGAGAGGCTTGGTAGGTTGGAGCTCTTCAGTTTGGAGAAGAGATGACTAAGAGGAGATATGACAGAGGTCTATCAAATCATGAGTGGTGTGGAACTAATAAAAAGGAGCAGTTAGTTACCCTCTCAGCTAGTACTAGAACTAGGGGACACTCCATGAAACTCATTGGTGACAAGTTTAAAACAAATAAAAGAAAATATTTTTTCACTCAGTGTATAATTGGGTTGTGAAATCTACTGCCAGAGGCTGTGGTAAGGGCCAGTACTATAGCTGAGTTTAAAAGAGGTTTGGACAAGTTTCTGGAAAATAGGTCCGTTAGCAGCTATTAGCCAGACAGGATCAGGGAACATGATGGGAGCTGGGGGAAAACAGGGAATGGATCCCCCATTGTGACCTGTTGGGAGCTTCTCCAAGCCACTGTCATTGGCCACTGTCAGAGACAGGATGCTAGGCTAGATGGACCATTGGTTTGACCCAGTATGGCACTTCTTATGTTCTTAAAATGGCCAATTTTGAGGTTTATTTTCCCCTTGCTTTTTAAACCTTTCCTTATAATGGGTTTTATGGGGTGACTGAATGTAGTGAAAAAAAACACCACAATCTAAAAGCCTCCCCCAAACCTTGTACTTGTCCTTCTGCAGCAGCAAGGAAACTTCAAAAAGTGCAAGCTCTTAATACATGAAAAAGGCTGGTGAGGCAAGGGAGATGGGAAGATAAGGAGAGTTTGCTAGTTGAGTTCTTGGCTTGTTTGTTCTGTGTGGGTGTTTTTGGTTGTGTTTGAGGGAGTGTTTGGTTGCAGTTTAATAAACCCTTACCTTGAGTCCAAGATCTTTATTCAGTGTGGATTTTCTTTTACTGCATATTATTATTAAGCACGGATATAGCACCAGTAATGTACCTGGCGCTTTACAATTGTTGTTGGAGACAGGTCCCTGGCCCAGTGGGCTTACAATCTAAAGACAAGGGTGAGGGGAACACAGGGAAAGACACACAGTCCCATTTTTACAGATGGAAAAGGGAGGCTATAAAATTGCATATTGATTTCAAAATTCTGGTTGCCCCTGCCCACTGCTGGCCTGGCTCTGCCCACCAGCCTTAGAACCCACCAGCCACCACTGCTTGGAAGTATACTTGAATTCTGCTAATTACCACCTGAAATTTAAAAATGACTCACCAAGGCTGATCAATCTCAGGTGGAAAAAGGGGAATGGGTCTTGGACAACAGCTCCATACAGAATGACCGTTAACAGCAAGAGCAAGGGTGGCCAAGAGGTAGATTGTGATCTACTGGTAGATCGCAAGCTATCATTCAGTAGATGACGACGTGGGGACGGGGACCAAACCCTCAGAAATTGCCTCTGGGAGGAGAGCAGAACTAGTGCACCAGGAAGTGTCTCTGGGAAGAAGATCGGGTAGGAGAGCTCCTCCAGTGAGGCAGGGAAGGCTGTCTCTAAAGGAGACTCAGAGCTAAGACACAGTAGAAACGCTCCCAGCCTGGAACACCAGAGTCAGCTGGAAGAGTCCTGGTAGATTGCCGGAGGTTGACACCTGAACCAAGTGGATCACAAGCACCAGAAGTCTAAGCTAGAAAGAAGAAAGGGAAGCTTGGGGCTTGTCCACATAGTACGTGGACAGAGGGAGACTATACACACAGCACAATGAAGGGTTTGGCTGCTCTAGCAAGCCTGTGCTCGACAGGAAAAGGCAGCACAGGCTGTGCGCCATGTGGCTTTCCCAAACTGTCCGAGTGTTGTGTGAATGAGCCCTTACAAGAAAAACAACCTTTCTACAGATTGTTTACTGATGCTTCTCCTTACATGCCCAGGACATCCTTGCTCTCCTTGTAACTAAGCTAAGCAAGTGCAGCTTCATGAATGTATCTGTCTCTCCATAGGTTTTCCCCTCTCCCTTGTTGTAGAGGCCTGCAGCTTGAGCCTGACAGTCTGGGGTCAGGTCAGACACTCTCTCTCTGCTCAAGCCCCTTGGGCTTCCTATCTGTGGAAGCCCCATTCCTTTCAAAGCACCACAACACCACAGTACTCCAAAGGGTGTGTGGCCACAGTGGAAAGAGGCAGGGAATGCCTTAATTCCTCCTCTTTTCTGATGTAGCCCTGCTCCTTATGGAGCACATGGCACTCTGCAGTGGGTCAGGCTTATGAGAGCACAGGCTGCTGCACTGAGCCCAGGCTTGGGTTGGGCACAATGCAGTTGGGCTAACTTTCTGGCCCAAGCAAGGCTCTGCCTTGTCCATCGTAGATTGTAAGCTCCTCAGGGCAGGAACTGGTCTCTAATCATGACTGTTTAGCACTAGGTACATTGCTGGCGCTATTTAAATTAAAGGGCCACGGTTGTGGCCATATAGTTACGGCGGCAGCAAACTCTCATTGAACAGTGCCTTACTGTTCAATGGTAGTCAGTAGAGCAAAAACTTCTGGTCGGCGACTATTCTAGCTTTCTTCCAGCAACACGTGTTCTCTGATTACAAACAATGAAGGGGAGTCAAGGGGCAGGGTGGGGGCTTAAGGTGTGTGTGTGGGGGTCCCCATCCTGCACCTGCCTCTGCCTGCTAGTAGTGCTGTAGCAGCAGCCGCACGGGACACTGATCAGACTGGGAGATAAAGTTGTTTGTTTACAAACAACTCCTCCCCATGTGAGTGATCAGAAGGTTGTTGCCTTGTAAAGAAGGTTCTTCGAGATGGCTCCTAACATTCTCATAACTGGGTTGTGCATGCTCATCATATTCAAACAACAGCCACACGATGGGCTCAAACTCCTGTAGTATAAAAAGTGCACTCCCCCACTCAGAATGACAGTTCCTTCCAACCCTTTCTAGGCATATAAGAAAATTCCATGCGGGGTTGGAAGAGTGGGTGTTGTGAGAATGTTGGGAGCCATCTCAAAGAACCTTGTTTACAAGGCAGCCTTCTGTTCTTCTTCGAGTGGCTCCTCACAGGCTGTTTTTACACGGCTCTATGGGCGTGCCGGTGCATGGGTGGTGCATGCACACGCATCCCCACTCACCCCCCACTCATCTGCACCCACGGAGCAATCACCGTTTCCTCCGGTTGCTCCGTGTGTGGGGACGCGTGTTTCTTATTCATTAATAAAAAAAAATTATGACAACTGAAATTAAACTATATACATTCCTCATCACATATAAGTGTTGTTCAGTCACCATACCACACATATGCAGCTTAATTTCAGTCAATTTTTTTTAAATGAATGAATAAGAAAAATGCATAGACTGGTCTGATATTTAATAAAGTTGCCTTAACATACAATTTACTGTCATGTTAACGTTTGAGTACAATTTGTAATGCCGCCTTAACAAGCTTCTTAAACCTAAGTTTTTTTGTCTAGGTAATAATTGTAAAAAATAATATGATCCTGAATGAGTTCTTTAACCCACGTGGCATAATACCAAAAACATTGCTACTATAAGTGATAAGAAATGTACAAGCACTTCCATTCTCACCTGTCGCTTATATGTTTCCAGCTGACTACGAGCTGCATTGGCTTTCCTCAGTTCTTCTTCCAAGCTTACAGTGTTTTGCATGTACATGGTGTTCTTCTCCTCTAGGAGCTTCACCTGCCGCCGTAGATCCCCAAGATCTTCCAGTTTCTTTTTGTAAGATTCTACTTGGCTTTCTAACTTTGATACTTTATCAGAAGAGTGCCTGGGTGACAAAAGAGATGGAAAATTGAAAGCTCAAAGAGGTGTTCTAACAAAGCAGCTTAAATCTGCTGCTAATGGAGACAATTTAAGTGGCTTAGATTAAAAATTCTAGGAGTGCAGAGGGAAGATGGGGTCCAGTTTATGAAACTCACATTTGTCATGAATGTGATTTCAAAATATGTGCAAACACAATTTTACTAAAGCCTTAGGTGCCCTAGAGCTAGGACACAGTGGGAGGGCTCCCAGCCTGGAGTCAGCTGGAGGGGCCCTGGTAGATCGCTGGAGGTTGACACCTAAATCAAGTGGATCACAAGCACCAGAAGTCTAAGCTAGAAAGAAGAGAGGGGATCTTGGGGCTCGTCCACACAGCATGCAGACAGAGGGAAACCATACACACAGCACAATGAAGAGGCTGACTGCTCTAGCAAACCTGTGCTCAAGAGGAAAAGGCAGCACACTTTGGGAACAAAGAAGGAAATGAAGATTCAGCCCAAAGGATAATTTTTAGGTATAAATGCCTAAAAAACAGGGGCTTAATATGAAAGTGTTCCACAACTACAGGATGGATAATATGACAAGATAATGAATAGTTTATACAGTATAAGAATACCACAAAGCGCGTTGCTTAGTGATCTGAGAACAGACTACTTGATCGGAGAACAAATTGCTTGACAGGCAGATGTTTTTAACTTTACTAATTTTGATAATAATTGCATGCACATGTTTGCTGATAAGTCATTTTAAAGACAACATATGCAAAATATGGAAACTAGGGACAAGGGCTAACACAGAGGTAGTCTATATATATTTTAGTTTAGGAAGAAAAAAAGCCTCCTAAAGGCTTGAAGAGCATATTCTACCTGAGTACATCCATCTCATCCTTTAGAGACTGTGCTTCATCTGCTAAAGTGGTTAGCTCTTCATTTTGCTGTCGCAATTCTGCAATTTCCTTTTCCAGCTCTTCACAGCGTATTCGATAATCATCTTTTGCTGCCTCTAGCCTATAAGAGTGAAAACAAACACAATGGCAGGTAAAAAACAGCTTCTAACAATAGGCCACTGCTTCCTTCCTTTTTAACAGCCAGTCTTACAGTCAACAAAAACCAGGGATAGGAAACAGCTGCTACCCAATGGAATGCTATACCGGCACTTTTCTGAACTACTGTATTGTGTGCCAGAACCTTAGTTCTGAAAATCTCCAGAAATGAGACCTGAGTAAATTACCTAACCATGGCACAGCACCTGGAAAATTGCTCTAAAGAGATATTAACTCCCTCATTCATCTTGGTGTTCTATTAACTCAGATGCCCAACGGTGACAAGATAGATGTTGGCTTTGTTAACTATTTCATTCCTCATGTAAAGAGGAGAGTGACAGTCATGGATCTACACAATTTTACGTGATAGTGCCAAAGCAAGGTGGTGGCTGGGAAATACCCACCACTGTTCTCCTCACAATCCAGTAGCACAATCAAGTAGCTAAGCCCAAGGAGACTAACAGACAGGGCTTAATTTGTTTGTGAGGGGTTGGGGGGGTTGGGAAGACAACTTGCCAGGAGCCAGACCGAGCAATTAAATTCAAGGGGGAGTTGAGCCCTGGGAAATGTTCCCAATAAGAGTGTGCACCCCAACATGTGAAAGACAGGAAAAGGCTGATATCGAAAACAAAAGGCTAGAGAAAACCTGGCTTATTTGGCTTTCATTAATGATCTTCCTGTCCCACTTACTGCATTGGTCATAATATAGATTAAATCACAAGATCTGCTCTTTTATATTCAGCTCTAGAGGCGCAGTCCAGTGGGGCTGGGTTGTTATAGTTGGAGACTAGGGTTCAGTACCCTGCTTTGACAAGCTCTGGGACAGGGTGCATACATAGCTCCTAGGGCCTAGTCATCTCACACCTTGACTATTGTAACCTCCTCCTCGCTGGCCTTCCCCACTCTCACCTTGCTTCCCTCATCTCTGTTCAAAACTCTGCTGCCAGGATCATCCACCTAGCCTGTCGCTCTGACCATGTGCAGCCTCTCCTCCCTTCCCTCCACTGGCTCCCTCTTTCTGAGCATATTCTGCACGAGCTCCTCATCTTCACCTACAAAGCCCTTCACAACCTTGTTCCCCCTACCTCTCTGTCCTGATCTCCCTCCGAACCCCTGTTCGAGCACTCCGCTCCTCTTCCATCCCCCCCTCACCCTCCCACGCCTCCCCTGTTCCCCCAACCGCCGTCGTCCCTTCTCCCTCGCTGCCCCGCATGCCTGGAACTCCCTCCCTGCCCTCGTCCGCCTTGCCCCCACCCTCCACACCTTCAAGTCCGTCCTCAAAACCCACCTCTTCCGTTCTGCCCTTCCTGACTCCTGCTAATCATCCCCACCCAGGACTATCCCCCACCTGTTATCTGCAAACTCCTAATTTACTGTAACCAAACCAAGAACGTGTACCTGAGTTCTCGCGTCCTCATGAACGTTGCATCCCTTCTCTTTCCCTCTGTTCCCCTTTCCCTGTCTCTCCTTCCCCTGTCTTTAGATTGTAAGCTCTCAGGCAGGGACCATGTCTATTTTATTCTCTGTAAAGCACCAGGTACATCGCTGGTGCTATACATATGCTAATAATAATAATAATAATAAATAAGCTTGAGCCCTGGCTTTTAAAAAACAAAGCAAACCAGCCACCTAATTAAGTACAACTAAAAGAGCGATGAATATTCAAACTTCAAAAGAGGAGAGGAAGAATGGCAAAATTGTGAGCAGACACATGAAAGGTAAAGTAGGAGGCTTCAAAAAGTGCAAGTGGTGCTAAAGTTAACAAACGAGACATAAAGGAGATGAAGGAAGAGAAACAACTGTTTGGAAACAATGGAAGCAGAGCAGGGTCAGGAAAGAATTTGTAGGGAAGAAACTCTCTAATGTAATGAAGGCAGGTACAGTGGAACACGTGAGCTACAGGTAACAGCAGCTAATTTGTTTTCAAACTTGACAAAGCAAAGAGCCTTTGTTATTCAGGGTTACACTTATGCCATACTTTCAACTGGAAATGTCATTGTACTGCAATCTAAAAACATTCTTTAGGTTATTAAAGTGTATATTTTTCATACTCACTGATAAAAAAACAGGCTAAAAAAAAGACTGTTCAGACATTTCAAAAGTTTCTCCTTTGGTCAAAGAAAACTTTAGGTCTAAAAGTGAACATTAGGAAGCTGGTGTTGTAAACACCATTACCCACTTCCATTTTGAGGAATACGGCGTTTACTTCCTAGTTTACCCACTTTACCTTTATTTTAACCACGTTTTAACCACTACATTAGCGGAGATGGTGTGCAAAACCATGGACCTTAATGAAAGCTTCACTGCAAGTTTAACTTAATTATGGTAGTCATTTTTGTGCATAGACTGATTCAGCATTGCTGCAAAGGAGAATAAAATATGTGCTTGTTAAAAACAAGTTATCAAGCACTCTGGAAGAAAATGGCTGTCAATTCTAACAGACATTATTATTGAATCATGGACCAATTACCTGAACGTTTCCTCCTGGAGCTGTTCTAATTGTGTCTGCAGTTGCAGATGCCTACGCCCTGCAGGGCTATTGGGATCCTCTATGGAATCAGATTGATTCAAGCGTTCCATCAAGATCTGGTTTTCAGCGAGTAAACTACTCTTCTCCTCTTGCAGTGCTGCAACCTGTTACCAAAAAAAAGAGAAAGCAAAACTGGAGCAGAACTATGAAACTGAGCACTCTCAATAACTTGCTCAGGGCCTCCAATAAATTTGAGTACATCTTACAGCTTCACTGTATTATCTGTTGCATGATTTTATGGTGACAAAAAATGAAAGATACAGGACACTTAAAAGTTAATTCAGAGCATTTCTTGTCATGTGGTTTGGACAAGTTTCTGGAAGATAGATCCACTAGCAGCTATTAGCCAGACAGGATCAGGGAACATGACGGGAGCTGGGGGAAAACAACAGGGAATGGATCCCCCATTGTGACCTGTTGGGTGCTTCTCCCAAGCCACCGTGATTGGCCACTGTTGGAGACAGGATGCTGGGCTAGATGGACCATTGGTCTGACCCAGTATGGCACTTATGTTCTTAAGTGTGTCTAAAAGCAAATAGCTTAGACAGTTATTAAAAACAAGACTTTTACATGCTACTGTATAAATCAATTTTTCAAATAAAAAAAATCTAGTATTCTGTAGCATGGCTGACAACAGCGTGTCTGGGCTAGATCATCTACTCTTTCATGTCTAGATTAGATTTGTTTACAAGTAAAAAGAGGACTTTTCTGTCAGCCCTGAAAATTCAACCTGGGATCTGGAAAAAAAATAAATCAGTTTGTGCACCCTCTTGTTCCAACAGTACCATCATAACAATACAGCAATTGGGCATTCGTTGAAGATATTTGGGAAGAAACAAGATGGATTTTTTTCTTGCATAGCTGCACAGGTTCAACCATGCTGACTGACAAGGGTACACAAGAAGTACTACTTATTTTTGTCACTAAGAGATAACACCTGGTGTGAATCCAAATGTATACACTACAAGATAAATTTTGACCTATATAGGTCGTATATAAATATCTATCTATCTATCTATCTATCACTACACGATACTTGGATATTACAGTAATGAAGGATGCAGGTGACTAGATAAAGCTAGATAGGTTTGAACAAACACACCTTTATTTTTAAAACACTCCCACAAAATTACTTGATACCAATTAGAGATTGGTCTCTACTAGGACTGAAACAAGACACATTTTAGCTTCTTGTGAGAAATACTGAGAATTTAAGACCGAACTCTCTCTCTCGGTCCTGGTATGAATTCTCTGTTTTTCTCTGTATTAAAAAAAATAAACACAATTACTGTGCATGCACAAAATGACCACTAGGCCATTCTGCATGTGTGCAGCCCTTTTCCAAACGGCAGCAGCAACATGGCCACCATTTTGGAAATTGTCAGCTCATCTACGCATGCACAAAATGACCGCTGCATATGTGCAGATCGGTTGTAACGTTGCCACTAGCATTTTGACAAAGGGCTGAAAATGCACAGAACAGTCTGGTGGGCATTTTGTGCATATGCAGTGATTTTAAAAAAAAAATGTTTTCATTCTCATCAAGAATTAAGCTGAGACACTGCTTGTTCTTGGTTCATTCTCGGATCTCTGAACAAACTGAGTATGGAGAAGTACAAGTTCCCTATTCTTTTCCCAGGTAAAAGAAAAATGAACTCTAGTACTCCCTAAAGCACCCTTCGTCCAAAGGCTGCAGAGTCCAAGACATCTATTCTATAGTGTCTTGCAGATGTGTGCAAAACAGACCACACAGCAGCTTTGCAAATTTCAGAATATGAGGCTCTGGCCTTAAAGACCCGAATTGCAGCCACTCCTCTGGTAGACCGAGGAACTCCCTGGGAGGAGGAAGATTAATGACTATGTAAGCGTGTTCAATGCAAGCGGCTACCCAGGGCGCAACAACAGCCTTAGAGTCCTTAAGGCCTTTGCGTCTAGGGTCATAAATGACAAATAAGGTGGAGGACTTTTTAAATGACTCTGTTCTGCTTATGTAGATTTTAAGAGTCCTGCGCACATCCAAGGTATGCCACGAATGTTCTAGGGCATACTTGGGCAAGGACAAAAAGATGGCAAATTAATTTCCTGCTCTCTATGGAAAAGGGAATTAACCTTAGGGATGAAAGCTGGATCCAACCTAAGGACCACTGCCTCCCTTTTGAAAATACATAAGAAGGAATGGATAGAACGAGACCCCAACTCAGATATCCTTCTAGCAGAGCTGATTGAAACAAGGAATGTCAACTTAATAAATAAATAATAAAGAGACACCACGGTGAGGGATTCAAAGGAAGGTCTAGTCAAAGATCTGAGAACTATGTTTAGCTTCCAAGTGGGGAATCTATGGACCACTGGAGGGGAAATGATCCTAGAACCCCTTAAAAATCTGCAAATGGTCAGAAATTCTAATGCCCCTGATAACACCTAAGATTCTCTCTAGAGCAGAGACGTGTGTGACTTGTCTTTTGGACAGAGGCCCTTGTCAAGTCCCTCCTGGAGAAACTGAAGAATGTCCTTGATTCTTGGCTTCTGAGGATCAACAAACTTGTCAGCACACCACTTAATGAAAATTTTCTAAGTGCCCTGGTAAATTCTTCTACTGGAAAGTCTTTTAGCTGAAAGTAGTGTCTCCAATACTTCCTCTGAATATCCCAGAGCCTTTAATGCTGACTGCTCAAGAGCCATGCTGTCAAGCACAGAAATTCCAGATTCTGATATCGGATGGGCCCCTGAGATAGCATGTCCAGGGAGGGAAGAAGATGTAGCAGCTGTAACTGAGCTAGGTTCAGCAGATCTGTGAACCAAGGTCTTCTTGGCCAAAAGGGGCAACCAAGATGACTGTTGCTTGGTCTCTGTGAATCTTGGCGAGCACCCTGCTTAGCAGAAGGAATAGAGGAAACGCATAAATGAGACCCTTCGGCCATGGATGGTTCAATGCATATAGAGCCTTCACTTTCGGATGTCGGATTGGAAACATTAAACAAGGAACTTTGGTGTTGAGTGGAGAGGCAAATACATCTATTATCGGTTGACCAAAGTTGAGCACTGTGCGGTTGAAGTTGTGGACACTGAGGGACCACTCCCCTGGATCCACCTTTTTTCTGCTGAGTCAGTCCGCAGTTTGGTTGTTCGTTCCGCAGATGTGAAGAGTGGAGATGGACAGCAGGTTCAATTCTGCTCACTGCAGAAGTTGTATGGCCTCCTTGTTCACGGACTTGGACCTGGAGCCTCCCTGGCTCCTGATGTAGGCCAGGGCGGTTGTGTTGTCTGAGTAAACGAGCAAGTGAGTTCCCTTTAGACTTTGAGCAAAATGGGGTACTGCTAAGTGTATCGCTTGCTAGCTCCAGTCAGTTCATGCTGTGACAAAGACCGGTAAGGGACCAGGATCCCGGAGCGTAGGCATCTGCTAAGCGAGCTCCCGAGTCATGGAGACTTGTGTCTGTTGAAATGATCACTCTTGTGGGGTCAGAGAGAGGCACCCCAATTGAGAAGTGGTGATCGGTCATCCACCACTAGAGAGATGTTTGTACTGCAGGGGGAACAGCAATGGCGATCTGAGTGCCCTCCATGATCTGGCGCTGCCAATGTCTGAGGAGTTCCTGGAGAGGATGAAGATGGAATTGTGCCCAGGTGAGATGTTGGATGCAGGCGACCATTAAGCCCAATAGGCTGGCAAGCTGCTGAAGTGATGTTGTTGTCTGGGATTGAACCTTTCATATCAGATGAGTGATTTTCAGTTGTCTCGCCTGAGGGATGAATATGCAATCTGAGACAGGATTCAAGAGTACCCCTTGGTGCTACAGTGTTTGAGAGGGCATTAGATTACTCTTTTCACTGTTTATGATGAAACCATTGTCTCTAGGCAATGAATAGTTGTCTGAACCCCATCGTGAGCTCAGAGAAGAGACGGGGTCCTTACCAGGATGTCATCAAGGTAAGGGTGGATTGTGACTCCTTTAAGTCAAAGAATGGCTATGATGGACACGAAAACCTTTGTAAAGTTTCGGGGAGTGGTGGGCATAGCCAAGCCGAATGGGCGAGCCTGGACTTGCCAGCGGGTGTCCTTGTATTGGAAGCGAAGCCATCTCCTGTGAGGGGGGCGAATGGGAATGTGAAGATAGGCCTCTCGGAGGTCTAGGGAGGCTAGCCAGTCTCCCTTTGAGATACAAAGACAGATGGACTGAATGGTCTCCATCTTGAATTTCTTGCACTGAAGGGACCTGTTTAGCATTTAGAAGTCTAGAACAGCCCTCTAGTCACCTAACTTCTTTTTGACTAAAAATAAAATTGAATCGGAGACCTCTCCTGGGTTCTAGGTAAAGGACAGGCTCTATAGCTTCAATCTTGGCCAGTCTGTATATTTCGAGAGACAATGCCTGGTGTTTTTCTGGATTGTTTGACTTTGGAGATATGCGCTAGAACTCCCCTGGAATTTTCATAAATTCTATCACATATCTCTTGGGTATAGTCTCTCTTACTCATAAGTCTGTAGTTGACGCTTCCCAGATGTGGGCAAATTGCATCAGTCTTTCTCCTATGAGATCATAACAGAGAGGAATAATATCTAAAGATTCAGGAGTCTTGTCTATCTGAGGAGTTCCCAGGTTCTGGCTTGGAGCGCTGCTGCTGTGCAGGTAATCTTCCCTGGCGATGCCAGCGACCCCTAGATCCACAGCCTCTGGGCTTGTAAGGGGAATCCCTCTGGTTGTAAGAGTATTGCTGAGGATACCTGGAGTAGGTGTGAAAAGGCTCGATATTGAGAAACTGTTGTAAAGTTTGCTTCTTCTCTTTGTTAGCAGCGTCTGCTAATACCTTATCCAAAGACATGCCAAAAAGTTTCTCCCCTTGGAAAGGGGCAGATACCAGCAGATTCTTTGCATGTGGATCCACTTTCCATGAGGAAAGTCACAATCTTCTTCTTGCTGTTACGTTTGCAGCAATAGCTCTGGCAGACCAGGTGATAGTGTCAACAGATGCATCTGCAAGTAAGGCATGTGCTATAGAGACGTTAGTAGATGATTTCCTGGAGGCTTTTTCCTGAATGCCAGGGAACTTGCCCATCTGGAACCATTTCAAAATTGGTCTGGCAATGTAAGAAGACACAGTGGAAATGCGTAAGACTGCTGAAATGGCCTCAAAATTCTTGTGCAGGCCAGAATCAATTCCACGATCAGTAGAATCCTTAGGGAAAACATCCCCCTCAGCTGGAAAGACAGATTGACGCGCCAGAGAGGCTGCAGCACTGTCAACCTTTGGAGTTTGAAAAATAGAAGACTTTTGTTTGGAAAAGACATGATTATTTATTTATTTTATTGTATTTTTATGCCGCCGCATCCTGCTTATGCATCTTGGGGCAACTAACAACGTAATAAAACCATATAAAATCTTAAGGCATAAGCAGACATTAAATCATCCCAACCAAAAAGAGCTCCCAACCTTACCCAACCCACCCATCACCCGTCTCCCTCAGCAAAGGCCTGGCGGAACAGCCAGGTCTTACACTGTCTACAGAAAGAGTGGAGGTCTGAGGCCAGGTGGACCTCCAAAGGGAGGGAGTTCCACAGCCGCGAAGTGGTCACCGAGAACGCCCTCCTCATGGTCGGCACCCGGGAAACCTGGGGGACCTCAAGGAGGGCGCCCCCGGTCAACCGTAGAGGCTGATCCAGGACCCGGAGGACGAGGGGGTCCTGCAGATGGGTGGGATCCACACCGTTCAGGACTTTAAAGGTCAAAACTAACACCCTGAATTGGGCCCGAAAGATTATCAACAGCCAGTGCAGACAGTGGAGCACTGAAGTAATGTGCTTGCGCCGGCCCATCCCCCTAAGGACACGAACCACCGCATTCTGCACCAGCTGCAGTCTCCGGACTGTCACCAGGGGTAATCCCACGTAGAGCGCGTTACAGTAGTCCAGTCTTGAGGTAATAAAAGCATGGATGACCATGGCAAGGTCCGAGTCAGAGACATACGGCTTAAGCCGTCATACCAGATGCAATTGGCAGAATGTGCCCTTCGCCACAGCCGCCACCTGAGCATTCAGGCGAAGCTGTGGGTCTAGAAACACCCCGACTACGGACCTGATACACCAGGGGGGGATGGGGCCATCACTCTCCTGACTTTTTCCACAACCATCACCTCCATCTTGTTGGGATTCAACTTCAGGCAGCTTGCCCCCATCCAGTCTCCCACAGCTGACAAACATATAGAGCCTCCAGGTTCCTGGGGAGCCTCATAGACTTGTCACGGTGTTTCCATTGTGAACAAATGTGTTCAAAAGCCCTGTCTAAAGGGTAGCCCTGGTCAGACTCGTCTGAAGAGTTTGAATTTTTCTTTTTACTAGCCTTTTCTTTCAGTCCTAAAGCTCTTAAAGAGGGTCTCCTTAAAGAGTCTTTGTAAACAAAAGAAAATTCACGGCCCTGTTCTTTGGAGTCATAAACAGGGAGAGGAGCAGGCTCTGCAAGGCTGGGTTCAGCGTTATCAAAATGCTCAGAATCCTCTCAGAGTTAGAGGACTCATCCTCTTCAGAGAGAAAAATCTCTGCTAGGGATTTCTTTCTAGGTTGGCGAGGAGGAGGAGACCCTTCCTCATCTGAAAAGGATTCCTCCTAAGGGACAACCTCTCCCTCACTAAGGTTAGAACTCTTGTTAATATTTTCCTCCTCAGAGCAGGAGTCCAGCTATTCTGGCAAAAAAGCTTTTTGGGGCTTTTTTGACAGTGGCTGCTTTTCCTTGATAGTCGCTTTAGACCTGCCCTTGAAAAAACCCTTCCTCCCTGATGACTTGGAGGGAGGGGCCCTGGGCCTCTTTTTTGATTTTTTTAAGACAACTTCTCCTCATGAAGACAGTCTAGAGAGACCAGAATTTTATTAAGGGCTTCGATGTGTAGGGACTCAATAGAAGAAAAATTATCTACTTCCCTTTGAGAAGACTGGAAGCGTGCTGGCATCTCGCTATCCTGAGTTTCCCCCTCACGTAGTCTCTTAGTAGGCGCCTTGGGCTTTTGGCACGGCTGGAGGCTGAGTGTGCTGCTGCTTACAGATGGAAAAAGCTGGCCTCTGAGGCGCTGAGGGACCAAACAGCAGCAGACAGGAGCAGCGAGAAGAGAAGCCTGTCAGGAACTCTCTCATGCTTGCCCTTGTCTCCAAGCCGTGCCCGCAGGGGCGGCAAGGCAGAGGAAGTTGGGGGCAAAGCCTCAGAGAAAGCAAGGAACTCAAATGAGGGTCTGGGAGCTGAGCCCCCACCTACAGTAATACTAAATTGTCCCAGGTGGCCAGAGTTAAAATTTTCCACCTGGGGAAGGAAAACTGCCTAAGAGAGTGCAGAGCACTCTCTATTACCTCCTAAAGCTACAAGGCAGAAATCCAACTGGAAAAATGGAGGGTGGTCCCCTCAGAGCATGCCCAGTTTGGAACTTTTTCTGCCTCCTAGTGATAGTGGTGGGGATCTTGCCCAGTGTCTGGAACCTCCATTCTGTGAGGATCAGGAGAATTGGCACTCTTGACGAGATGGAAAAACCCCCCGAGAATGAACTTTCAGCCCTAGTCTCTACGTTGTCTCCTGTATTTAAATGACACGTTCAATAAACCCCTTCCTCAATCTTAATCACATGCTTATACATTTATTATGTAACATCTAATAAATTACCAACCTGCATGTCTAATTCGTGGCATCTCTGAGCAATTTCTTCTTTGGTTGCTAAGGCTTCATTTAATTCTTCGGTTGTTTTCTTCAACTGTTTGAAAACAATTAAGTATTTTCACATGGTAACATTACTGTCATATATTTAATGCCCTATAACCATAAATGTAGCAAAAAGACTAATTATATCATGTCTAGTTTTGCATTCATTTAACACTGGTTTTGAATTCTAGGTTCTAATAATATGACAAAGGGGCATCTACAGACGTTAAGGTCATTTGAGCAAGATAAACATAACTGAAGGTAATATCCTGAAAGTATTAGGGAAGACATTTATTCTATATGTTGAATCCCAGAACCTGCACATTGTGGAAAAAAAATACCACTCTGTACATTTAAAAGCTTGTCAATACCACTTTTCTTTACAGATGCAAAGAGTGAATCCTCTCAGTGTGAACTATGTTGCATATACACAAAGGACTGGGGGGAGGGGGGATGGAATACAAGGAATAGACAATTAAGGTAAAACCTTCCTGGGTACTACTCTTGCTCTGGATAGGGGAAATAATTGCTGTGGTTGTGGAAAAGTCAAGCAGTATAAAAAAGCCATGTATACCATGTTTTAAACCTATTCAGTTACACCTCTTTAGAGGATTTCATGATAAATGAATGCTTTATATATTCCAATTTCTTGAGGAATGTAGATTTCAAATCAATACAATAAAACAGACAAATTACAAGATATCATATATGTATAAATACTGTAAGTATTTATTGCAATATCGTGAGGAATTCTTGATGATTTAGGAAGGTCTCATACTTCTGCCTAAGATTTAATCTACTGCAGAGAATGGTCTGTTTTCAAATTCATAAAGAGCGTCTGGCATGTAAAAATTGACTCCATCTATTAGACTTTATATACTTTCCTAAGAGGGAATAGTAAATGCATACTCTATTACTTCTCTACCTTCTTAGAGAATGGCTTGAGAATGCAAAATTGCAACTTAAGTAGCAGAATGTGCTCTCGAAATAGACACGCACATCTGTTTAGTTCAGCCGATCATTCCCTCCCCCCTCAATATATTCAATATTTCAACCACTGGAGAATTTCCCCAACATATAACAAGCTATGAAATTCACAACAGCGTTCAGGACAACAGCAAAGACTTTTGAGCCTGATCCAAGTCAATGCTGCAATCAACTGGTGTCTACTGTTCATCAACAGCTAAAAATATTATTAGCTGTCCTTCTGATTATTTTAAGATATCTTCTGTTTTGTTAAACAATAAATAAACCCCTAGCTTTAAGCACAGTATCTATGAATGATTGATAGTACTCACAGTGCTTATTTTAGAATAAAGAAATGGGCTAAAAATACACTGTGAATTATCACTTTAAGATGTATAAAAACAACTTTGGTTTATACAGTAACACATGCACATGTTTACAGACGGCATATTTCTGTAAATAAGTGATTGCTTCTTTGGATTGACTGTTTTCTTTTTTTAAAATGCTGTTTTACAAAAAAAACAAAAAACATTTGAACTCTATTGCTGTTGCTTAGTTTGTTCTTTTCCCAGTAGATTTCCACACGCATAAAAAACGGAAGCAGCAGACTGTTTACAATAAACCAGAATGACTGCACAATGATTTCCTCTAATTCAAGAAAAAGAAACATCTAGTCTTAGATACCTGACGATCAAGGTCAACGTAAGCATCATTTCCAACAGAGACTGGAGATTCTTTACTCATCAACTGCAATTAGATTACACTGGATTAGAAAAAGCAAAAGATTTATTTGTATATTAAGAGCTAAGCTTTCACTTAAGAAAAAAACCAGAACAGGCTGGACTTAAAGTTTAAGGAAGCTTGGTTTTGACAACTAAACTTTAACTTTTTTAGTTCATCTATGTAGGGTGTGCGCGCAAAAAATATGAATATTAGGAGTTATGACAATGGCACAAACTCAATTGGTCATGACCCACAGATTGTGAACCTCTGGCATAATAAATTTTAAAAGCATAGATGATGCTAACCAATGTGTTCATTTTCCTCAGATGATGTATATATACACACCATTTATCAGAAAAGCCGGGGCTGTTCGCAGTCAAGTACTGGTAGAAGCTACCAATTTGTGGGGATTACATGGCAGTAAAGATCTAGCCCACCCTGTATGGATCTCCACAGCACTGGAACCTGGGTGGGGGTGTGTGCTAAAGCCTCCGCTTCCAGAAAATTCTACTCTTTAAGCTCATGCAAACTGCAGAGGAGGAGACAAAACTCTTCCCGGAAACACCTGAAGGCTGTACGTGATCCATGAGTGAGAATCATAGAGCCACCTGAAGAAGCTACATTTCAGCTAGATTTTAATAATTTCAAAAATAAAGCCTACAAGTGAACGCACAGACAAAAATCTATGATCAACCAGAATTAAGGCTGAAAATAGACATCAGTAATTTAATACATTGCAGGAATGTTGCAATTATTTCTCAAGCAAGCATTTTACACTCTCAGTAAATTCAGAGTTCTGATTAAACTTAAAAGAAACTACAGTTGTTAAAGTATTTGAATGCTCCTGTAAGGTGATCAGACACCCTTATTGACTCAATATAAGGAAAACAATGAAAGGTTATTTTTTTTTTCTAAAACACCCCCCCAAAACAATTTAATCTGGGACCACAGACTTAAATGCCTGAATGATGATAATATAATTGAACGCTGTCAGAATGAAAGTATTCCTTGATATTCCTATTCCAAGTGAAACTACTCCTTGATAAAAGAAGGGACGAGACTTCACAAGTAGTGGTGGCCAGTTCCCTGCGCAGCCTCATGCTGGGCAATTGCCTCTGCCATACAGTGGCGCAAGTGTAGGAAGCCAGTCAGATGGTTCTGGGGAAGGCGGGTGGGCTGACCTGTCGGAGCTCCCGCTGCCATGGCTGCGGAGAGTTGCGGCACTGGCTGCACAAGGGCATGCCTGGCTCTGCCCTGCCTCTCCCCCCTGGCTGGGCTTACAGCTTGCCCCAAGCCAAGGGTGGTCGAGCACAACAGGCACCAGTGCCTGTCACTCGCAGCCCCACTGGGTTGCCCCACCTGCGACGTTTCCTTGGAATTTTTCTGAGGGTGCAGCAGGCAGCTGTTTGCCCTGGGGCGGGGGGAACATTTGGCTGCCACTGGCCACATGAGCCACTGCATTGCATAGCTCATGTGCCCAGGGAGCGGTAAGGCTACCCAAGGCATAGTAGCCTCCCCTCCCTGTCTCATGTAGCCTCACCCAATGAGAACTGATTGCTTTTCCTAAAACAGCAAGTGAAACAATAATTTAACCTAAATGACAATTTGTCCTTTCAGTGTGTATTTTAGTATTTTAAAACAAGCACACCTTGCATCATTCCGACTTGCGCTTTATAATTAAGCCTTGTCAAGCAAAACAACTGACCAACCCAATTACTAAAACTACAGTCTGCTCGCTCTTTGTTATTAAAACTTTAACTCATTTTTAACTGGTTTGGCTCACCAGGGTTGAATTTGTGTTGTCACTGACATGATCATGGTAGTTAAGATTATCATCACTTGTGTGTGATGATCCTGAAAGTATGTACTTGATTTTTCTTTGTTAACTATGAGCTTTTCTTCATGCGTAGCTTAGAACATATGTAAATTTCAAGATGTCTGACCATAGTACTGCATTATATACAATGGCTCCTTGGGAGACGGAGGTTTCTCTTTTCATACGTTTTACAATTTTCCAAAGCAGGTTCAAGACATGCCCGACATCATCTACACCTTTTTATACAATTAGAACTTTTTGTCCATTACTGAGAGACCTCTTAAACGGTTTTCCATATAGTGAGTCTCTACAAAGAACAGTTTTTACAAAAAACTAAGCTTTCAACTAAAAGTAGTCTTAACATTTTTTAGGAAAATTAATACTGCTTGCTCTCTGGACACATTTTTGGGACCAAGCCAAGGAACAGGTTCTTCCTGCTATACAGTCACAAACCCCGTGCATTAAAAACTCTGAGCTAAGTTATTAGGAAATAAAGGAACTTTCCTTATTGTCAATCAAAAAAATGACAATTTGCTCTCTCAAATACCTATCTATCTATAAAAGCTTAGGAAAAGACTAGTATAATTTGCTAGCGCATACTGAGGTTTCCACTTCCCCAGAAGAAATATGCATATGCATAGGGAAAGCCATAATAAATTCGTATCACAACTCCTCTTCAAATTTCATTTTCCTGAATGAAATTTTATGCTTCAACTTAACTTCATAAAAACTATTTTTCTGTATGAAAGGATATCAAAGGCATAGTCCCCTATAAGATCTCAGAATGTAGGGGTCATCTGCTGTTTGAAAAGATGTTCCTATAAAGAACATTATTGTAATATGTATATTAAGACTATTGTCTAACTGCACTCATATACTAACTGTTGACCCCCACCCCAACCACACACACACCTTTCCACTCTAACAGGTCTTTTCATGTACCCAATGACCCAACTGCATTCAAAATGTTTTGCAATGCTTCGATTAAATGGGTGTATTATACAAAACAGTCCTCACCTTTTTCCCACACTCAAAATAACTAGCACTTTTCTTTGATGACTCTACCATATGCATAAAACTAGGTTATCAGGTTCCTGCTGCACAGGTGTGTTTCAATCAGCCACCAGTGCAAAAAACCAATACCCTAGTTCCAAGGAAGTCCATAAAACATTTGATTTCTTAAGCATCCAGGGAGGCCACTTGCTCTGAGGCACAATCAGACCACATTTCTCAATACTAATTTTGCCTGACTCAGAATTCTGGTGTCTCCCACAGAAACCTCCCATGGTGCATGGCTTTTCTCCAAAACTGCAGACTAGAGTTCTGAAGATTATCTTGGCATCTGAACTATTAAGCGAGAAGGATTCAAAGCTCTGAACAGCATGTGTGGTTGCCACCTAGTATATTTACCACCTTGAGTGAGTCCACATTCCTACTACTCCTACGGTGAAGTTCTGCAGAGACACTCATGAGAGAGAACTGGAACTTCATTGTCTCTACATAATAAATTTCCTCCAGAAGGATGTAGTATGAAAACTGCAGTGTCACTGCAGTTAGTAGGCAAAAGCTATCATCCTGAAGCCAGTGTAATGCTGTATGACTGACTTCCCAGAGGGGATCTCCCTCGCCAGCTGGGCGGGACAGCTGGGGGGTGGGGGAAGGGTGGTTGGGGGGAGGACCGCAGCCACTGGGGTCATGATGGGATGGGGGAAGTATGGTCCCTTCGGAGGGTATATTCGACCTGTGCAATGGGACAGGTGCTTGGTACCTGTCCCTCTCACTACCCTCCAAGGAGGCAGCCAGGTGGTTCACAATCAGAGGGCCCCTGGCCCGAATTGGATGCTGTTAAACACAAGGTCAGTTGTTAATAAAGCAACAACTGTCCAGGAGTTGATCCTGGACCATGCGGATGACCTTGTGTGCACTACGGAGGCCTGGCTGGACACTGAGTCAGTGCCTATTTTGGATGACCTTGTTCCAGCTGGGTACTCTGTGCAGCAAAGCCATGGTCAGAGAAACCGGGAGGGGGCGGGGGCACTGTAGCCATTGTTTTTAGGGCTTCATGGTCCGTTAGGAAGTATCTGGTGCAGTCTATGTTGGGTATTGAGGGCCTCCATCTTGTGATCGATCTGGTAGGGAAAGCCATAATAAATTGGGACAGACGGAGTGCTGCTGATATACCATGCACCCACTTGTACAGCAGCACCCCTGCACACTCTAGCAGAGATGGTGTCGGAGGTGGTGTTGTGGTCCTCAAAGAAATTAATCTTGGGGAACTTCAACATCCATGCCAACGCCTGTCTTGGAGAGGCGGAGCATGAGTTCATGGCTGCCATGGCAACCACGGGCCTGTCCCAAGTACTCATCAGCCTGACACATGATGGGGGACATACCTTTGAACTGATTTTTTTGTACCCGCCTTGAGGTGGGGGATCCGTTAGTGGGGGAGGTGTCAGCAGTGCCCTTGTCATGGACGGATCATTACCTCCCGCGAGCCAGTCTCCCGGAGCAGGTCTGCCCCTGGAGAGGTGCGGGACAAGTTTGGTTGGCTCACCCTCGGAGACTAATGGAACCAGAGGTTTCGGAATGCTCTAAGGGAGTTGCCCTCTGATCTTGACAGCCGTTCGCTCGATGACCTCGTTGCTCTTTGGAACACCTTATTGGCTGAGGCCATCAACAGGACAGCTCCTAGGTATCCACTCCCTGCACGCACAGGCCACTGTGGTTTATGGAGGGTCTCTGGCAGCTGAAGCAGGAAGGGTGGCAGTTAGAGTGACGAAGCTGCCGTTCTCATGCTGAAGCCAACAGATTGTGGCATACAGCCAGTTTAAGATCTATGCTGTGCGGAGAGTGAAGGAGGAATTCTTCGCTGCACTCATACCATCTGCAAAGTCTCGTCCAGCGAAGCTTTTCTGGGTGGTGAGGGGTCTGGTTGGTCCAGCCTCCCGCCGCCTGGAACTGGACTCGTCCACTGTCTGCTGTGACATGTTTGTTGATTACTTAGTGGATAAAATTGCTCAGTCACCATGACTTCAATACTGCACTTATTACGATAGGAGAACCAGAGGTTATGGAAGCCCTGCCTTGTCTGGTTTTGTGGGACTGGTTTCAGTGGGTGTTGCCCACTGACATGGGGGATGTTCTTGGGGCGGTCAAAGCCACTTTTTGTGAACTAGACCCGTACCCGTCCTGGCTGGTCAAGGCCAGCCGGGAGATGTTGGGGCCGCTTCTGGCTGGGGTGGTCAATGCCTCCCTTAGAGAGGGCAGGGTGCTGAGCTGCCTCAAACAGGCGGTGGTGCGGTCCCTGCTCAAAAAGCCATCACTTGTAATTGACTCCCATGACAGTTATCGGCCAGTCTCTAACCTTCTCTTTTTAGGGTAGGTTATTGAATGGGTAGTGGCTCGGCAGCTTCAGAAGCATCTGGACTGCATCAGTTTTCTAGATCCCTCGCAGTCTGGCTTTCATACAGGTTACGGCACGGAGACTGCACTTGTGGCTTTGGTCGACAACCTTGGTCGCAAATTAGATCAGGGTCGAGCAACCCTGCTGATTCTGTTAGATCTGTTGGCTGCTTTTGATATCGTTGACCACGATATGTTGGTGACTTGCTTGCGGGACCAATGTGGAGTGGGCGGAATCATTCTCAAATGGTTCCGCTCTTTCCTGGCCAGGAGAACTCAGTCGGTGGTACTCAGAGATTGTTTCATCACGAGAGGTCCCTGGGACCTGTCGTGTGGAGTCTCACAACATTCTATTCTGTACCCTTTCCTGTTCAATGTGTATACGCAAGCGCTGGGCAAGGTTGTGAGAAGGTTTGATGTTCAATATCATCAATATGCTGATGACACACCCAACTCTACCTCTCCTTTTCAACCAACCCAGACCCGGCAGTCTCAGTGCTTATTCGGTGTCTGGCGGCTGTGGGGGACTGGATGAGAGCGAGCTGACTGAAGCTGAATCCTGACAAAGCAGGAGGTGATGTTGGGTGAGTAGGGTGGTGGGAGTGGCATTCCCCCATCATTGATGGGGTTCGTTCTCTACTGGTCCCTCAGGTTCAGAATCTAAGATGTTCCCCAATTCCCAGCTCCACCTGCATGTCCAGGTGGATGCTGTGGCGGGAAGCGCTTTCCGCCAGTTACATCCGATGCAGCGTCTTCAGCCGTATGTCTCGGACTCTGACCTGGCCACTATCATTCATGCTTTCATCACCTCTAGACTAGATTACTGTAATGCACTCTACGTGGGGCTACCTTTGGGGACAGTTTGGAGACTGCAGTTGGGATAGAATGCGGCAGCCCGCCTCTTTATGGGGACGGACCACCGCGAGCACATTACACTGGTGCTCCATTCTCTGCACCTGCTGCCTATAGTGTTCTGGGCCAGACTTAAGGTGCTGGTGCTTACCTATAAAGTCTAGGTCCTACCTACCTGTGGGACCGCCTCACCCCCCTGTCTCTGGATTGAACCCTGCGGTTGACTGGGAGCGGCTGTCTTGAAGTCCCCCGGGTATCTGGGGGGGGGGGGCGATGATGGAGAGGGCATTCTCAGTGGCCATACCTAAGCTGTGGAACTCCCTCCCGGCAGATGCCCAGGTGGCCCGGACCTCTCCTCTTTTTGTCGACAATGCAAGACCTGGCTGTTCTGCCAGATTTTTGGTGAGGGAGATGGGTGGAGGGTGGTAGATGGGTGTGGGCTAGGGTGGTAGGGTTTTTGTACATTCTTTTTGTGACCTTCCCCATGTTGTTTTATATCATTATGATAGTTTTATTTATATTATTGTATTTTGTACTCTTTTAAAATTGTTAGCCACCCCAAGCTGTTTTTATAGGAGGGGCGGGGAATAAACTGATATATAAATAAATAAAATGGGGCTAGGTTTTTCACCATAGTGATCCTTACTCACATTTGCAGAATTATAATGATCAACAATTATGGGGCTGAAGGGAAAGCCATACCAGTAAAAACTTTAGCAGATTTTGCCCCCCTCCTCCCCCCATGGAAGTGCTTATTAACCGATCTTTCCCTTGTTAAATTGTCCCATGTTAGGCAACCACCTATGAAACCAGTGCTACTGGCCATAAAAAGATCAACCCATATACTCTAGTGGCTCTGAGATTGAAAGTGGTTTGTCCTGAAACTCCAAATGAATGAATCCAGAAGCAGAGTTAAAACTTTTTCAAGTGCTGGGCACTGGCTACGGCACTTTTAGTTTGATACCCAAGTCTGAAGTTCCTTAGCAGAGATCTAGAATAAAAGTATTTACATCTTATCTTGTACTAGTCAGACACACATTTCAGCAACCAAAAACTGGGAATGGTAAAGGTTACATTACGAAAACAAGTTTCACTGTATTCATTTCCCTTTTGCTGTGCTTCCATTTTGTTTCTACGTCTGACTCATAAATTAAAATCGACATTAAGAAATCATTCTTTGCACTAAAAAGCCCTGCTGCTGTACATTCTGAGAAAAATGGAAATGGGATCGTTCCCCACTTTTCATAGTTTGAACAATAAATAAATAAATAAATCTTCTAGTAGATCACACATTACAAAAAGTGTCATAAACATACAACACAGCATTATCACAATTAAATTACAACTGTGAAGATGAAAATATATTTTTCAAAACATTGCCTTTTTAAAAAAAAATATTGTTTGTTCGTTCACATACAAAGTTCAGCAATTTATTGCGAGCCACACTTATTAGGGAAAATAAAGCTCTACCACAGTATCTGGTTTGCTACTTATACCAATTATGATCTATTTTTAGGAACCACAGGGGAGGGAAAAAAGGAAAGGGAGCCTAGTATCAGTATCTAGAAGTTTAAATCTTCTAGATTTAAAGAAAAGTGGGATGTTTGAATGGATTCTATTACCTAAACGAGGCTTGTCTAACAAAACCTTGTTTTCCCTGCATGAATAAGAGAAAACAATATTCCTTACTCTAACTTGGTAAGTTTTGTATGCTGTAGCCCTTCTTTTAATTGCTTCTTCCTACTGTAGTTAAAGCTAAAATAAACTGTCCTGGTAGATAAACTGTTACATATTCCGGGCACCTCAGCATACCTCCTGGATGGCTGTCATGACGACATGTTGAACAGACTCCTCCATCATCATAATGGTCTGGATGTATTCTGCAGGGGAAAGCATTCCAGCATGTTATTATTTAAACTATAGACAATCAAACAAGAGTCCTGCAATTTGCTTCATTGTAGTATTATTACAGAAATAGGGAATTCATTTTTAATATAAATCAGCCTGGGAAAGATTTCAAACACTTTACAGTAGAGTGTTTTCTTAACTCCTTTTGGCTACTAATTCATTTCTTGTCACAGCGGTGAAATTCATGGAAACTGGATACAGGATGTTCTCAGTGGAACAGATCCAAATCCTGGTTGTTATCCAACACACCTATTCTACATTAAATATATATGCTTGTGAATTGGTAATCGCCCAAAGAACCTACTACTTAGCTACTTCACAGCAGAGAAATACCCAATATTGCACTCAATAGTCTTCTTCAGTGGGGACATACTATTTTGACTCGAGGAACTAAGAAGAAATAGATACACTGGAGACAGAACGGGCTGAACAGTTTCACTTTGATGCGCAGTGATGTATGTAATATGAAAGGAAGCATGAACGCACAAAGGCATCCTCTCAAACAACTTCCTCTCTTTATGGAACCCCTGTTATACACGTTACTGGGTTGCTTTGCAGAGAACACCTTTAAGATGTGCAAGGTGGTTTCCCCAGAGAAAAATCTGAGGTCTGAAGAACATCATTGGAAAGATCATAAATCAATCTAGATCAAACAAACATAGCCTTTAGCATGCAGTCAGGATGAGGTTGCATGATCTTATCTACGTGCATCATCCCTAAAGAGAGATGTTGCCACAAGAGCTTGAAACTCACTCTCCTTGACTGATGAGAAGAGTATTAAGAAGACTGCTTCAACAGAAGCCCCATAGGCATAAGGCTTTTCCTTAAGCCTAACCAGTACCGTGCTAAGATCCAACAAAGGAGTGATTTTCTTACCTAGAGGGGGAAACATTTAATAAATCTATCAGACTTGGGAAATGGTAGGGTGTGGACAGACTCATTCTGAACACACACATGAAAGGCTGATATCTCAGGAAGATGCATCTTAAAGGCTGCTATGGGCAATCCTTTCAATTAAGATGTCCAGAATTGCAGAGATACACTCTCAGTGTTGAGTAAGATCTCAGGAATGAGTCCTTTTGAAAAAAGGGTCAATTTTAGTCTGTAACAGCTTTTGACTTTGTGCCAGGACAACCTGTACCCCTTCTCAACAGAGCTTATCCTCAAAAGTCTAGGCATAACCATTAGCCCCAACATAGCCAGGTGCTGCAAGATGAAGTTAGAATGCACAATCCAACCCTGCTATCGAGAAAGCAGATCTAGATAGTGGGGCATGATCCAATGGGCTTCGGCAGAACAATAAAGCAAGTCCAGATACAAACGCTGCCTTGGCCAAACGAGTGAGATCAGAATTTCTGCACTGTTCATCTTGACCTCTCTCAGGACCCTGAGAATGGGAGGAAACTGGAACAGATGAGTGCTCCCATAGGAAGATGTCTGTCAGCAAACCCTCATTCAGTTCAGAGGGCACCTGGAATGTTATGCTGAAGCAAAGAGATCAACAAAAGACTGACTCCACCTGTGAAAGACTCCCCATTACAGACTGTTTCAGGGACAATTTGTGTTGAGCGAGCTGCCTGACAAGCGTGCGCACTTGCTTAGTAAATCGAAAGAGACTACTACAGATCTGAATGCACAACTGCCAGAGTTTGGTTGTTTCCAGGGTCAGGGACTCCTCCTTGTGTGGTGCTGTAATACACCACTGATTACAAGTAGTTGGGGCTGTCTGATGTTCCAAAGACTAATGAAAGGCCCTGAGGGCTTTCACACTTTGTCTGACTGACATGGAGCTTGGATTCCCTGATGTTCCAGAGGCCATATCGCTACGCGCTGTCAAAATGAATACCTTCGTCTATCATTTGTTGTGACGATGGCAGTGGGAACTCAGAAATATTACACTGCATGTAGTTTTTCATCAGGAAAGTTGGTTTACCACAGAATGACAGATCCTGAGAAATCCAAGAGAGTCTTTGGCCATTTGGGATGTAATGAGTCAATGCTGAAGCAGTCTCATGTTCAGTCTGGATTGGGTACTGAAAGTTGAATGAAGCTGTTAGACTCAGTAGCTTTACGAAGTGGGCTACCGAGGGAGATGCTAAGTAATCTTACTGAAATGCTCACCCAGAGATCTGAGAGAAAATACCTCCATTCTGAGAAGTCCAGGATTGCCCCTTTGTGGTTAGCAAGGGTCTAGATGGACTTCTTTATGATGCCAAAGCACTGGAGTAGTGCCAATATATACTAAATAGCTTTCCAGAGCTGCGGCTCTAAGGATGTTTTCATGAGTCAGTTTTCAATGTAGGGGAAAGAGGTGCCTCCAAATCTGAATGAGATTTCCACCACTGCAAGGTGTCACCATTCATTAAGTCATGTGGGACAAGGGACATCACTTTTGAGACCACAAAGCCCATCAGCTTTCTGGCACCATCTTTACAGGTCTTTTGGGTGAAGGACTAACAGATTGCACAATGGAATGCCTTATTCAAAGAGCCTCAAAAAATAAACACTTCCTGTAAATATCTTAGCTGAGGATCAACCCAAGCACTCCACATACCACTTAAAACCTTTTTTATTTTTAGGCTGAGCCATGGAACAAGGAAATGGGGAAGCAGTATTCTCCATGGTCATGTTGACCCTACCCAACTATGATCTATAGACAAGTAGCTCTCTGTTCAGTGGTGAAGATGCAACTAGTCAGATGAACCACTCCCAGCCATGCAAGTGAGGGAATTGGAGAGCATCCAAGTGTGGGGTGAGAGGGGGTTTGGAGCAAGGTCTGGGGAAGTGCCCGTAGGCTAGAAGAGCAAAGGGGGGGATTCACACTACCTTGCCCTAGGAGCGCAGCGAGGCACCGGGGGAAAAACACGCCCTCAGGGTGGAATAGGGCTAACAGGATTAGTAGTCCCCAGCCTGACTCATCATCGGGCATCTGGGTCTCGCATGCCCTTGTTGCTGCGTTCCCTACACACACACGGGATTCAGGAAGGAGCGGGGGTAGGGGCGGAGAAGGGAGAGTGAGATTGGTGGGGAACGGGGGTGCAACAGCCCAGGAGGGGGAAGGCTGGTGGATAGGGCTTACACGCCAGGGAAGGACCCAGGCTAGGGTGCTCCCCGGATCCCCGTAGGGCGACACACTCACCTGCAGGCTCACGTTACCTATCACTCACGCACACACACTCTCGTTCGCTTCCAGACACGCTGCTCGCTCCTCCAGTCACAAGGCTCTCAAGTCACGCACAGAAAAAGGGGGGGGCCAGTCTCACGGGCACAAGGCTCGATCACCAGCAAGGTGGTCAGCCCTGCCATGAGCTTTTATCCCCCTGCGGGGGGTGTGGCCGCAGCCGCGCTGAGCGGCGCAATTGCGGGGGCGGGGTTGCTTCCGGCGGGGAGTTCTGCTTGGCCCCGCCCCCTGGGGCTGAATCGGAGCGCGGCGGCGTGGTTTCTGGTGGCCTGGCCGGCGGCCGCCTGTCAGGGAGTTCGGCGAGGGAAGCGGCAGGTGGATTCCTGTCGGGGACGGGGGTGCGAGGGCTGGGGAGTTCCCCTGGCGGGGCGGAAGTCCCCGCCGGCGCTGTGGGTTGCCGCGAGGCACTGGGGGGCGGGGCCTCGGGCCCCCTAGTCCTTACAGCACCCCCCCTCAAAGGCCGATGTAAGAACGTAGGTCGTGGTTTGAGGGGGTAGCGCATGTGAAAAAGGCGTACTAGGTGAGGTGCGTGGACATCTGTCGCCTTTTCCCAGGAACGCTCTGCTGGTCCAAATCCTTTCCAATCGAGGAAATACCATAGACGGCCGCGACGTCGCCGGGCATCAAGGATCTGACGAACTTCGAACTCTTGGGAAGTTGGCACGGGTCCGACTCGTTTGTTTTCCTGGGGTGGCGGGGTTTCCGCCGTCTTAAGTTGGGAGACGTGAAACGTCGGATGAATACGGTACTGAGCTGGTAGCCGTACGCGATACGCGACGTCATTGATCTTTCGGCAGATGGGGAAGGGGCCGATATACCGATGGTCCAGTTTAGCGGATGGGCGTGCAGAAGGATACTTGCGGCGATCGACCCAGACCCAATCCCCTGGTGCATATTGGGGTGCTTCTTGCCGATGACGATCTGCATATAGCTTGTACTGTTGGCGGGCGTGTTGGAGATTGGCACGTGCGACGTGTTGCGCTTTACGAATACGGGCGACGAGTGCGCCTGCGGCGGGGACGGAGCATGCGGTTACCTCGGGAAGGCAGAGAGGCGGGTGGTACCCGTAGCTAACAAAAAAGGGTGAGTTACCAAGGGAGGCATTGAGGGTATTATTGTACGTAAACTCGGCCAGAGGCAAGAGGTCGAACCAATCATCTTGGTGGTACCCCGTGTAGCAACGCAGATACTGCTCAAGCGTCTGGTTCACCCGCTCTACCTGTCCGTTGGCCTGAGGATGATATCCGGAGGTTAGACTGCGCTTTATTTGAAGGCTATGTAAGAGTTCTTTCCATAGTCGTGAGGTGAACTGGGACCCTCTGTCGGAGACGATCTCCAAAGGGATTCCATGAAGCTTAATCACATGATGGAGAAGCAATTGGGCTGTGCCGCTTGCGGTCGGCAGACCTGTGGTAGCAACAAAGTGCCCCATCTTCGTGAAGTGATCCACAATCACAAGGATGGTCGTGTATGTCGAGGAAGGGGGCAACTCTACAATAAAATCGAGGCCGATACGTTGCCAGGGCCCTTGTGGCATGGGGGCCAATTGTAGTAGTCCCTGGGGTCGGTGCCGTGGAACCTTTGTTTGGGCACACGTAGCACACTGCTTTACATACCGGGTGACGTCCCGGCCCAACGTGGGCCACCAAAAATGTCGTTGGAGTACAGCAAGAGTTCGCCGCACCCCCGGGTGCCCAGCCAGGGGGGCGTCGTGATGTCCCCAGAGCAGGGCCTTTCGGGCTTGTGGGGGGACCACGATGCGCTGTTGGTAATACGACAGCCCGTGGCGCCCCTGTTGGATCTTTGGGGCCAGGCCGGCTTGGAGAGGGTTGGGATATCGAAGAAATTGGGAGGTGGTGAGGAGGTTTGCGGACATCGCCCGAGCTTCCAGAATGGGCTCGCCCCTCAGATCTGGGGGGTCCCCTGCCTCGGTGCACCGGGAGAGCGCGTCTGCTAAGATGTTTTGGTTCCCAGGACGATAGCGTATCTGGAAATGGAACCGGGTGAAAAAGAGGGCCCAGCGCCCATGGCGTGCGTTCGTGATTCGAGTGGTATGCAAATATGTGAGATTTCGATGGTCCGTCACTACGGTGACGGGATGCTTGGCTCCTTCGAGGTAATGCCTCCAGGATTCAAAGGCGGCCTTGATCGCCAAAAGCTCGCGGTCCAAGACCGTGTAATTTTTTTCGGCGCTGTTGAGCTGACGAGAGTAAAACGCACAGGGTAGTAAGCGTTCTCCTCCAGGTTCTTGTTGCAACAGGGCGGCTCCTATGGCAATGCTGGAGGCGTCTGTTTCCACTGTAAAGGGTTGGTCGAATCGTGGATGCTGTAAAATGGGGGCCCGAGTGAAGGTGGTCTTTACGTTCTCAAACGCTTGTTGCTGCGCCGGACCCCACTCGTAGGCTATGCCTTTGCGTAGCAGGCCCGTCAGGGGGGCCGTCATTTTGGCATAATTTGCGATATACTGACGGTAATAGTTCGCCGTCCCTAGAAATCGCTGCAGGGCCTTGATGGACCGAGGTGGGGCCCATTGCATGATTGCACTCACCTTCCGGGGGTCCATCTTGATTCCTTGAGGGGAAATGATGAAGCCAAGGAACTCAATGGTCGTCACATGAAATGCACATTTCTCTTGTTTGCAGAACAAGTGGTTCTGTCGTAGTCGTTGCAACACCTTCTGTACCTGGGGAATGTGCTCTGCTATGGTGTGGGAAAAGATGAGAATGTCATCTAGGTAGGCGACCACGCATGTATCCAGCATGTCGCGAAGCACATCGTTTATTAGATGCTGGAAGGTGGCCGGAGCATTTGCCAAGCCAAACGGCATCACGCAGTATTCAAAATGCCCGTAACGGGTTCGGAACGCAGTCTTCCATTCGTCCCCAGGACGAATGCGTAGAAGGTTGTACGCCCCCCGGAGATCGAGCTTAGTGAAGATCTTCGCCCCGTGAAGGCGATCCAAGAGTTCAGGGATCAAGGGCAAGGGGTAACGGTTCTTTATGGTCACCGCGTTAAGCCCCCGGTAGTCGATGCAAGGGCGCAGACCCCCATCCTTTTTGGGGACAAAGAATATCGGGGCTCCCGCTGGCGACGTGGAGTGCTGGATAAACCCTCGCTGGAGGTTATCCTCGATGTATTCCTTTAAGGTCTCCAATTCCGGCGCGGACAAGGCATAAATCCGGCCATACGGGGGTTCGGTGCCCGGCATCAGCTCGATGGGGCAATCGTAGGCCCGGTGCGGTGGGAGGTTCTCTGCCGCCTGTTTACTGAAGACGTCCTGAAAGGAGGCGTACGGTGCGGGGAGTCCCCCTTCGGCCTCTTTGCTTCCGGTGGCCAACAATGGTCGGAAGGGAGACCCTCGGTTGCAGGTGTTGGCACAATATTCTGCTCTGAAGGTTAGGGTTCGCCGACCCCAATGAATCTCGGGGTTATGTTTGTGGAGCCAGGGCATTCCCAAGACTACCTCGAACATTGGAGAGGCCACGAGATCAAAGCACATCCGTTCGTGGTGGGCCCCTATGGCCACCTGGAAGGGGGGCGTTTGCCACACCAGGGGCCCTGAACTAAGAGGGGACCCGTCGATGGTGTGTACCTGTTCTGCAGACGATCGAGGGGCCCGGGGAAGGTGGTAGCGATGCAAGAACCCTTGGTCCATGAAGTTGCCGGAGGCTCCTGAGTCGATGAGCGCCCAGGCCACCACGCTATGGGAAGTGTCGCCCCTTAAGGTGATGGGGATCCGCAGATGGCGCCCTTCCGCTAGGTTCGCCCCCAAAACTTGGGGGTCTCTTGATGGGGTGATGGATCTTATCCCCGGGGGCCCCCCTAAAGCTCCCGGGGTCGACCTTTTCCCAGGTCCCGTCGAGGGGGAGGCAGAGCTGGGCACTCCCGAGCGAAGTGCGAGGACTCTCCGCAGTAGAAACAGAGCCGAGAGGCTCGTCGGCGTTCTCTTTCCGCGGCGGTCAACGGTCCCCGCGCGACCCCGATTTGCATGGGTTCCCCCTCGGGTTCTCGACTCGTCTCACCCCGGGCGGGGGAAGGCGGAATGCGAGGGCCTAGGGCTCGGAAAGGTTCTTGCCGCCTCTCTCGTCGCCGTTCCCCCAAACGTTCATCAATCTGGATGGTAAGGTTGACCAAGTCTCCCCATGCCTCCGGCAGGGAAGTAACTGCGAGCTGATCTTTTAACTCCTCGCTCAACCCTCGTCGGTACATCACTCGGAGGACATGGTCGGGCCAGTTTAGGTCTACGGCGAGTTGTTGAAACTTGGTTACGTACTCAAGCAAGGGCCCTTTCCCTTGCTTGAGTCCCAGGATGGCTGCTTCGGCGTCCTTCACCCTGTGAGGATAATCGAAGAGAAAAGAAAACTCTTTGACAAACCTGTCATAGTCCTGTAACAAGGGGCTCTTGCTAGTGAGTAGAGGCGTCGCCCAGGCCAGGGCATGACCTTCCAAGAGTCCTATGATGAAGGCAACCTTACGGGCGTCGGTGTTATAAGTGGAAGGTTGCATGGTGAAGGCCAACTCACACAAAGCAAGAAAACCTCTAAATTGTCGTCGGTCCCCGGCATATTTCGTAATTTTGGGCCCCTTTGGCTCCCGGGACAGGGGGGCCGGGGCATCAGCGGGTGCTGCTGCCGCCCCTTGGGGCTCGAATGCATCGGGGTTACCCCCCCCGGCCTGCTGCTCTTTTAAATCCCTCACTTCCATTGCGAGGGACTTGACTATCCGGGATAGCTCTTGAACCTCGGCTGCAAGCTGCTCCATGGCTGACAACCCCCTGAAGGGGGGGTAAGAGGGGAAAGTTTTAGAAGCTGGTGATTCTGTGGGGTGAGAGGGGGTTTGGAGCAAGGTCTGGGGAAGTGCCCGTAGGCTAGAAGAGCAAAGGGGGGGATTCACACTACCTTGCCCTAGGAGCGCAGCGAGGCACCGGGGGAAAAACACGCCCTCAGGGTGGAATAGGGCTAACAGGATTAGTAGTCCCCAGCCTGACTCATCATCGGGCATCTGGGTCTCGCATGCCCTTGTTGCTGCGTTCCCTACACACACACGGGATTCAGGAAGGAGCGGGGGTAGGAGTGGAGAAGGGAGAGTGAGATTGGTGGGGAACGGGGGTGCAACAGCCCTGGGGGGGGAAGGCCGGTGGATAGGGCTTACACGCCAGGGAAGGGCCCAGGCTATAGTGCTCCCCGGATCCCCGTAGGGCGACACACTTACCTGCAGGCTCACGTTACCTATCACTCACACACACACACGCACTCGTTCGCTTCCAGACACACTGCTCGCTCCTCCAGTCACAAGGCTCTCAAGTTCACGCACAGAAAAAAGGGGGGGCCAGTCTCACGGGCACAAGGCTCGATCACCAGCAAGGTGGTCAGCCCTGCCGTGAGCTTTTATCCCCCTGCTGGGGGCGTTGCCGCAGCCGCGCTGAGCGGCGCAATCGCGGGGGCGGGGTTGCTTCCGGCGGGGAGTTCTGCTTGGCCCCGCCCCCTGGGGCCGAATCGGAGCGCGGCGGCGTGTTTTCTGGTGGCCTGGCCGGCGGCCGCCGGTCAGGGAGTTCGGCGAGGGAAGCGGCAGGTGGATTCCTGTCGGGGACGGGGGTGCGAGGGCTGGGGAGTTCCCCTGGCGGGGCGGAGGTCCCTGCCGGCGCTGCGGGTTGCCGCGAGGCACTGGGGGGCGGGGCTTCGGGCCCCCTAGTCCTTACACCAAGGGACACACCAATATATATATATATATATATATATATATATATATATATATATATATATATTGATCCAATTACAATGTAGTTTGCCCCCCATCAGCTCTGGAGCTCTATGGTGGGAGGTGCAGCATCCAGCATGAATGTACAAAAGTCGTCAAAGAACATCATTTTCATCAGATGATTTACCCACAAAATCTAACTACCATTAATTGCCTCAAGAGCAACATATACATTTTAAACTGGTTACCTTGCTTCTGTTCACAATTCACAGCACATCCCAAAATAAGCTGAAGCATTCTTCCAAGTTCTGCAACATCTGAGTGCTCCCCAATCAAGTTGACATCAGGAAGGATGAAGTCATTGATTTGCTGCCCTAAAACCTGCACAGATGCAATTAGTATATACACCAAAATATAGTAATGACAGATCATCAGTGGACGAAAGCTCATCTTTTATCCTTAATAATTGTCAAACCCAGCTTTGAGGTCTAAGATGAGAGAGCTGGATAACCTCAACTTTTTAATCTATGGATAGGATTCCCTAATTCAAAACCTTTCATATCAACTGACAACCGTCATTTCACCAAAACCTCACTAAGGGCATGTGAAGCAGCATTCTCCAATTCTCACTTCATATTTTTTTAAAATGTAATAAGCCACTACCAGTAACATAAGGAATCTTAAAAAGCAGCTAACCAATAATAATTGGCTAGTGAGTATTTTAAAACAGTAATTTTCCATATCCCCATCAATAATTCTTAAAATATAAAACATTCTAATGGGGGTATTGTGATTTAAACATCTGGATGATAGTCTAAAAATCACACCACTGGAAAACTAGTATTCCAAGTAATCAAGTTATATGAAGCATTGTCTGCCCCTGATGTATTAAAGAATACAGAGGAGTAAATCTGTCACATATCCTTTGTGGATTTATGGTCTTGTTCAGTGATATTTAGCATGCTCCAGTCCTAACAAAAATAACTTCCAGCCTATAAACTGGTTCTTAAAACACTGGAGCAGAACATAAATTGAACAAAACAATGGTCATAAAAGGTGGAATTGTTCTGAATAGCTTCAGGAAAAAAAAAGAAATAAACATGGTAATTATTGTATGCAGCCAACTTCTGAGATGTAAATTGCACATAGTATAAAACCGCTCCTTCAGTACACAAAAAATGCAAAGATATAAACAAGAGTGACTTTGAAAAGAATCTGCAATTTATTGGCTAAATGTGTCTATTAAAATGCTTAAATGGTAGCTTCGGAAGAGATATTTCCATTGTATTGTTTAGCAAAGGTACATGAAAAATGATACCTGACTGCCATGCAAATCACATTGTTAAACATATTGAAGACTTACCCAAAGGAAGGGTAATTATATGTACTTAATGAAATCCTCTACTGGAGAAATAGCAGGTGTTTATTTCCATTGGAAGAAAGAGGCAGTCTATAAGGAGTAGGAAATGGAGATAAAGTAATTCAAATGATATCTTTTATTGGGACAATGACGGTTGGTGAGTGTGCGCAGGCTTTTGGGTCACACAGGGCCCTTCCGCAGGCATAGAACAAATCAAAATTAGAGAGAGTAAATTCAGGACAGGTATATTTATATGAAGGGAACAACTTGGTATGGAGCTGTTAGGAAGAAAAAACACAGGCTTCCAATAAAAGATATAATATGAACTACTTTGTCTCCATCTCTTATATTTGGATCTAACATAGGGTGAAAACAGACATGATACTAACCACCCTTTAACCACCCTTGGTGGTCATGTATGCATGTTGCAGGGCTGCATAGGGCACCAATACAGCCCTGCAACATGCATAAACAACTACCAAGGGTGGTTAGCGTCATGTCTGTTTTCACCCATAGTAACCACCCAATCTCTCTACAAAGTAACTCAGTGCAGCTTTGTGATTGCTGTAAACATTCAACTCCAAAATCAACTGTCAAAAGACATCTACTACCTTAATATCAAGAGACTTGACAAGAATTCTGGTTTTATTTTCAATCCAGTTTAGAGGATGAGTTTGCTTCAGAATGGAATATTTGATGAAACATATAGTTAGATTTTAAAGATACCTCAGAATGGCTGTTTGTCCTTTTTTCAAACTTCATTTTTAAATTACAAGTTACGGACCAGGTTTTTCAAAGGCAGTTGAAATCTATGCTAGTCTTCTAAATGAAGTGGCTAAATTTTTAAAAGTACTGAACACACAACAATGAGAGAAATAGCAGGGGGAACAGTTATGAAAAATTTGATCCTAGATGCATTATTTTGTAATAAATGTTTAATAAGAAGAATCAGTTCATGATTACCTCATGATTATAATCCAAGATTCCTTTTAAAATTTTCTTCAGATTACTTATCTGTTTGCAGGCCGAGAAAGAGAGAGAGAAAGATAGAGATTAAAATATATTTAAAACTGCAATTTTTAAATTTAATTTTTTTGTTTGGAAATGAAGCAAAAATCACTAGCAATATTCTAACCACAAACACTTTAAAGTTAATTTGTATTTTTATTAAGAGCTATCTCACTTGAAGAAACTAGGATTGTTAAATCATAATTTTATGATTGTCCAATTTTTATGATTTGCCCCTATAAGTCAGATTTAAAGCCATGTAAAATCAATGAGAGAACAGCTACTTATATTAGTGGAATCAGGGCCAGGCCCTATAGTCTCATGTTTCCACGACATGGTAGCAATTTGTTTTTAAAACAGCATTTACTTACTGCGTTAATTGTAAAACATGTCTATGCATTTGTTTTCCTCCCTCTATTCCATTTTATATCTGTTTGGACCATAATTCCTCTCACTTCCCTGGCCTTTATAACTTCAAAAAGAAATGGCAAACAGCTATCCTATTTCATTGCTAAAATGTCATTTCCTCAAAACAGTTTCCTCAAACTATTCCAGTTTATTTTTCACTAGTCATCTTCTCACAAGCCAATCTTTCCAGTCCCTTCATTTTGTTGTTCATCTCTGAACTCTTACATTTTAAGATCTTTCAAATACACTGGTGCAAACAACTATATTCAACTATAACTAAACAAATAACATTGCCATGTGCCCAATGTGTGACAAATACTTCTGTATGCTGTGAAAAGGAGCTTAAGGTAATCTGCAGTACTAACATATCAATTCACTTCGTGCTGCAAAAACATTCAGAACAGCAGAAGAGATTAACGTGGTAGAACAGGCAAAAGATACAATGCAGAACCCACGGCTTCACCAAATTATAGTTGATAGGGACAGAGATTTTGCAGTTAAATGGTCCAGTCATTGCAGAAAATCACAGCCTAGCAGAATTATAAAGAACCCAAGGGATTTGGGCAATTGACACTGAACTCCTTATCAAATGAGACTGCATCTTCAGGGCAGAGCATCTTTTAAATGCATGGCGTATGAATAGGTATCTTGAGCAGAGAAGCTGTCAAATCATATCAGACCTGTACCCAAGAGAAATGTTAGTATCAGCACAGGTGGAAGTTTGAATGAGTAGCATACCTGACTATGGGCACCCATATGTCCATGGGTCATATGCCCACTATGGGAATGGCACCCAGTAAAAACAAGAGATTAGAAAAGACCATAATCCTGCATCCAAGAAAGAAGTCAGCCTGGCTGGGGATTTTACATATGACACTTTCTGCAGCTTCAGTGGGCAAACTGTGGGTACTTTATATCATACTTCGGCCGTGTCCTATTTTTGCCATTTGACAATTCTGTGCATTGAAAAATAGGTTTGACTAGAATAAAGCATCCTGCATTTCCTCCCTGTGAAAGGAAATTATCTCGAGTTATCCAACTGACTGGAACACAAGTCAGTGAGTGGGCAAGGAAAGAAAAATACGAAGCATTACAGCATCATTGGTTAGTTCTACTCAGCGCAAGTCTATTAGAACTGTAGTTGCTTGTATGCAATATTTCAGTAAAATTATTTTGTAAATGCAGACATGGAATCTGGAAGTACCTCAGTTATTAACAGCTGACATGACCGGGGCAGACAACTTTTTTTTAATTTGGGGAACAATAGTACCCTGTTTCCTTTATTTATGCAATCTTTAAATTAGAACGTTTAGGTCTCCTACTTGAGCTCCCGGTTGTTTCTGCCCATTCATGCTAAGATTTAGTCTTGATGAAGATACTCGAAACACGTTGGCTAGTTAAGGTTTTTGATGAGTATCTTTCTATATAGTGCATTTCAATATTGTAACCATGTGATTTTTCAAGATGTTTTTCATTGCTTTTTCATTTTAGCATATGTTAATTGTACATGTGTGTTCCATTTCATTCCCATTCTCTTTATGCACTATACTTCGTGATTATAAGTTTAGTACAAATTGTCAAGATCAGTTTGGTGATCTCATTTAATTTGTGATTTTTTAATTTTGTGATAGTCCTTTGATAGTTGTTTACACTTGTTTTACGACAGGACTATTTGTTGTGTTCTTTTTGCAGTATTACTGACTCACGATGAGAGACACATCTCACATGGAACCAAAAATTAAGCCAAATGGTTTTGTAGGTAAATCATACATAAAGCTTGACCGTAGCACTGAAAGATCCGATTACACAAAACTAGAAAATAGGTGCATTATAGTTTCCACAACTGGTGCAATAAGCTCTCTACAGACGCACCAACCAAGCAGAGATATTCGACATTAGCTGTAACTTGTAGAGACTGCTCAGGAGTCAAGATCAGCAATGAAGAGAAACAACACCACACCCCCTTCCTCGACTTGATTTTATTAACCAAAAGAAATTGGAGTCTCACTCACAGATGGAAGCTCCTTCACTGTCCACAGAACTTCAGCAAGTTAGACTGGCCAGAACTTTTTTGCTCACAAAACTACTCAATGAGAAACTTTTTCAAAGTAGAGGTAGCTAAGATGTGCCAAATTATCCACTACTCATAGCAGTTCCACAGGTTATGCTTTTGTGGACTCAACATAAACAACACTAGGAAGGAAAATAAATCTTCACCTCCATTAGAACCATAGGATAATATTGTAAACATTACTGCATAATTAGCCTGACACAATCTTTGAGTCTCTGTCAAAAGTCTTTTGTATTCAAACAAGACTTGAGCAGACAATGCAGACTGAACATTTTGGAACCACTACACTAATATTAAAGGGCAAGTAACAATGACATACTTCTTGGACAGGAGGGAAGTCAACTCAAAACTATATCGACTTATCATTTTAGCAGAAATATCCTACAATTGTGTTTATTCTATAATCAAAAACCTCCTCCAATGCGTATTCCCCAATGATTTTCTAATCATCTGCCAAAAATCAAGTACACACAACCCCAGAAAAGTTTTCAGTGTAATTACATACTATCATTGCAAAAAATCTAGTTAATTTAAGTTAATGGACATAAAATAACTTGATTTTAATATCAAATCAACCACTTCAAAGAAAGTTGTACTGATTTGATTATTAATTTCTTATATTTCTCTCAAGAAAGTTCTTTAATTTTGAATTTACCTGAGGCTGTTGTAGAATTTCCAGTCTGCTGCACCAGAGTGCTGCAGAAACCAAATGGTCCAGCTTACTGTTGTGTACATGGGGGCCTTGAATATAGCTGAAATGTGACAAAAATTAAAGTGACACCTACCACCCTTCTCCCCACAACACCCCAATATCAATCAAACTCCCAAAGAAAGAAAAGAAAGATCATCTTCCCTCCCTACAGATTCCAAACCAGAACCCACCCCTTTGAAGAACAACAGAGTATACCTTCTCGACTCAGTAAGAGAGCACTGTACGACTCCCCTGCCCCCATGCATATACTATGGGCGCTTATACATGAGACACTACCACTCAGGTCCACCCAGCAGACGTGTGGTAGCACTCGTGTAAAAGTGGGGGTGGGTGGGTGGGCATGTGCTCCCATGACCCACTCCTACCTGCACTCATCTCCCCGCATGGAGCAACCTGGAAAATCCCATGCTGCACTGAGCAGGGACATGAGTGACCGGCAGCAGGTGGATGGGTGGGCACTCATGTGCACACCCATCCGCCTCCGGTTTAACCCTGCCCCACCCAACAGAAGCATGCGTGCATTCCATTGAGCACACACGGACCGGGCCTCCACGCCCGTTTAAAAACAGCTTTTGTTCTAACTCAGCTTCTCTCTTTATTCAATAAGCAATAACTTAATACATCCCACTAGTCTAGTGCCTCTCTTTAAACTGTATGTAATCAGCCAAGTATAACAAAAAATCCACCATTATTACAAACACTTCTCTTCAAGTCTAACTACAACCTAACTATAGCTTCTATTCCTTTATTCTATAGCCTAACTATAGCCTTTATTCCTACAGGTAAGACCCAATTTCAAGAGGTACCAACTCTAGCAACTTTACCAAAAATGGATGAAGACAAAGTGGTTCAGATGTCATCTTTTATTGGACCATTGTCTGTTGGCAAGGGTATGCATATCCTCACCAACAGACGTTGGGCCAATAAAATATATCATCTGAACTACTTTGTCTCCATTTATTACTTTGGGGACCAACACTCTCCCTCTACTAACTTTACCAAAAGTCAGGTGATTTTAGTTTTTTTCTTAAAGTCCGAGCCCATGAAGTCATTAGTGTTTTTGTTAAGAAAAACAGTTTATAGCCTTTCATGATGAAGGAAAAATTCTGGGAAATGTGACTGCTGTACATTGTAAAAGCTCAGAAACCAAAACGTGTTTATTTTAAAATCATGTTCTTTTTAAACCACTCATGAATCTTTGGGGTATGACTCAAGATATCTGAAAACAACAAGAAGGACTGGACAATTATATGAAACACCAGAATATAAAAATGAGAATAGCTAATGCTATCAGATTTTGAAAGACTATAAAAACAACCTCACAATTCAAGGGGAAAACACAATCTTTTTTGTTAGCGATTATTATGAAACACTCAGGTGGGAGGCAGGGCATATTATTCCTCATCAGTCTAATGCAGAGGCCTTATACCTTTTATAAAGCATTGAAACTGACCACTGTCAGAGAAAGGATACTGGAGCAGATGGACCAAAGCTCTGATCCACTATGGCAGTTCTTATTATAGAGCCATGTGAGCAGTTCTATAGTTAAGGTAGCTTTGCACTCTGTTAAAATCATTAACATTCTACTTGTTCTAAAATTGAGATATTTATCCTATCATAGTGAAGTTTTGGAGGGAGGGTCGCTTGGGTAGGGGGAACAGCTCTCCAAATTTCTGACTGATCAGGTGAGAAATGACCGAGTTATAAGAATTCGCAAATTGGAGGCAGAACTGTTTTTTCTGGCTTTTGCAACTGGTTTCTCTTGATGCAGAAAAGTGTGTTTAAAGTTATTTGTCAGGAGGTGTCAAGGTCTCAGAAAATTCAAGTGTGCATTGCAATGATTTCCTGAGTTTGAGTTTTTAAAATCTGTCATGTAGTTTTTAAGTTAGGACGTTTTGCAATTCCCATGTTATCCAGTGGAGAGAGTGAACTTGTGAAGTTATGCAATGCAGGCAACGGGGTGGTACCCCAGAAAGTGCCCCAGAGCCGAGCAGCACAAACTTCCCCAGTCCCCAGAGCTCCGTGGCTGCTGCAGGTGCTGCTACTGATATGATAAGAGCGAGCGGTGTGCTGGAAGAGTTCCACAAAGCCACAGCAGCTGCTGCAGCCAAAGTGAAACTGACTAGGTGAATCCCCACTCCACCTGACGCACAGCTGACAGCAGGCATTTGTGCAGAAGGCTGATCTCTGTTTCTGCCTTCTGCGCATGTGACTGCCTTAATGAAGATGTGAGGGCAACCAGCAGGAGCGGGAGGGAGAAGTCTCCCCATGGCTGCTACACTGGTGAAGCCCCAGTGCAGCAGTTCAGTCCAAGGGAGGGGCTGGTGGCAGGGGGCTAAGGGGCTCTCATGGTCCCCTATGGAGCCCCCCAGTCAATTGCCTGCCTGCTAGCCTGACTTTAGGGACAATGGAACCACTGCCCTAGCCAAAAGCAAAAACAAAGAGTAGCAGGAGGGACCGGAACCACACCTCCTGCCTGCCTTCTTCCCCCAGAGCCCAGCCCAGCAAAGAAACAAGATGGCTGCTGGAGCTTTGATAGGGCGAGTCTTCTCTCCTCACTCCTGTTTTAGGCTCCCCCTCCCCTTTGTGCTTCCCTCCTCTTTTGTACTCCCCCTCTCCTTCCCCTTTCTTCCTCCTCCCCCTCCCGTTTATGCTCCCCCTCCTCCTCCTGTTTTGGGCTTCACCTCCCTTCCCAAGGCACGACCCCCTTCTTCTGATGATGGGAGTGCTTAACGGGTACACTTATCATGGCTCTGTACGTATCTTTGTATGCGCTGTTCCCTTACCTTGAGCTCAGTCTTTCAGTGCAGATATTTTTTTATTCTGTCCCGTTTCCAGTTCTGGATCTTGCCCCTGGTTTCTACCCCAGAGCACTGAATGACTGAGCTCCAGGTAAGGGAGCTGAGATGAGGGTATGCACACAGGGGTAGGGGGCAGATCCGTGATCTGGACACTTCTCTTCTTGAATGCAGCTCTTAAGCATCCCTGCCTCTAACTTTTATGCTGGGATGGGGAACCTTTTGCCTCCTGGGGCAACTCTGAAAATTAGTACAAGCTCTGAGGGCCATATAGAAGTTGAGGGTGGGGGCAGGATTACTTAAGGGGTGCACTAAAGAAAAGGAGGGTCCAGATCATGGATCTGCACCGTGGATTTGTCCTTTATCCGCAGGCCCTCATCTCTACTGCCTTCTCCCAAGCTCAGTTTTGCGGCGTTTAGGGGTAGGAAGTGGATCGAGGAGCCAGATGCACTGCACATCTAAGAATGTTTGGGGATGGGGGCTGTGCATGTGAGGGTATGTGTGTATGCACCTATTTGAGTGTATGTACCTCAGCCTTTTTGACAGAAGGGTGGGATAAAAGTTTAAGTAAATAAAATAATGGAGCTGGGAGGGAAGGAACTGTGTGGATGGAACTATGCATACGGCAGCGTGTGTATCTGTGCATCTGGAGCTATGTGAGGGACTCTGTGTGTGTGTGTGTGTGTGTGTGTGTGTGTGTGTGTGTGCGCGTGTGCGTGCGTGCGTGCGTGTCTAGAACTGAGTATGGATCTGCCCATGGGTGTGTGTTTGGGGAACTATGTGTATGGTATGGATCTGTGAATGTGTGTGTGCGCATTAATGGAGACCTGTGTGAGAATACACGCAAGTGCATGCATGCTTGTGTATGTGCGTGAGAGGTGGTTTCCCCTTTTTGATTAGCTCAGAGAGCAATTTGCATTTTGCTCACTACTGCATGGTTGTTAGATCTGCAATCTAAGACCACCAGCGTAAAGGTCCACCAGCTGCCACTGGCTAAAAATGGATTGGGGCACAGCCTGGGGGGGCCCCTATTACTGTAGCTGCTGGATGTCTGTTGGCTTTGTTTCCCTTTTAAATTTGGTAAAAATTGTTTGGGGGGTGGGGGGGGGGGACAAGTGCATGGTTTGGGATTCAATCCCCATTCAGAGGGTGGACTATGTTGGTGCAGCTGCTGAATTTTTGTTTGCTTTATTTCCACTTTTGAAGTTGGTAAAAATAATTTTTGGGGACAAGTGCATGGTTTGGTTTCTATTCCCGAGTGAAGTGGAAAGATGGTTGTTGTCAGAGACAGACAGCTGGGCTGGACGGACCATTGGTTTGATCCAGCAGGAAAGTTATTTTTTCTGTTTGCTTAATGTTTCAGAATTACAGCTTTGCATCTTCACTTGCTTTTTATTTTACTGTATTTTGATGTTTTTGTGAAGTGTTCTGAGTGTCATTGGGAGGGAGCCTATATAAATAAAATTAAGTATTCAGGGTAGTCTTTTAATCACTTTAATAGCAATGTTAAGTTTGGGTGGCTTCAGCCCCTGCTGGTGGGCCCACACCCTACCTCACCAGCCCAAACATTTACCAGCTGCCACTGGCATGCACAGAATGCTGATGTGCAGGTTCAGCTGTTGGGCTGGTCCCTCTATATTGAGGAGGGGGGCTGTTTTTAAAGGGTGTTAACACCAGACACTATATTCACCTGGAGTCTGGGTTTGGACTGTGGACAACCAAGCAGCCGCCATACACGTTTACATGTACAGCCTTAGAAACAGTGGCGGAAAATTGTTGGAAGGTTCCAGGAATAAAGTCCTAAAAAATCCCAGACAGTTCTGTAAAGTCCCAGAGGTTGAGAGAACACGCTGGAAATTGACTCTGTCCATTTTGTGTTAGGGCAGTGACAGAGATAGCAGGCAGACAGACAATATTCAGTGGGGTGTTACAGCTTCCATGCTTTCTGGAGCATGGCTGAATTCACCACGTCCCGATACACTATTTTCTTACTTAACACAAATAGCAGTCAGCAGCTGCTCGACTGTGCATGCGCTAGCCAGCAGAACTGATTAATATTTAATAACTCATTTTTGGCTGCACCAAACCCTATCATACTACAGCAGCACTTGATGGACATCTCAGGCTCCAAGGCTGTGAAGTCTGTTGGCTCAACTCGTCCAGTGGAAGGAGATAGTTCAAAATCATTGGGACGCAGTGAATTTTGACCACTAGCAACTAACATTTAAATAGTTATAACTTTTGAATTTCTGGCTGGATCGTCTTCACTTTTTGCATGTATGATGCTCCCCACAAATATAAGCCTTGGTTAAACTTTCATAAATGTGTGTCAAGTAGCTTTTTCAATATATGGGTTTAATGAGCCGCCGTTTATAATGGAGAGTGGTTCTGCCTTTAACTTTCTGGCTGCTATTGCAGCCAAAAAAATTGTATCATTAGAAAGAACAGGACGTAAGGAAAAACAGGAAGTACTAAAACCACTGATAAATTCTTGAGAAGTCAAATTCCAGGACTGAGATTTATTCAGGAAATTTTATTTCAGAAAAGGAATGAAACATGGACAATATAACTAAAACCTTAACAAGAACAGTATTTCAGAACAAACTATCCACCCTACCAAACTGTCTTCAGAATGAATAAAACTAGCTGCATAGTTAAGGGTTGCACACTCCACCAATTATGAATATCAAAGCTCAAGTCTGAGGTCCCCAAGTAGAAGAACCCAGATCAAAACCAAAAGGAAACTGGCCCATGGTACCCCTTTTTAATGAAAACCAAGGTCCCAATAGCCAGGACGGGTGTTTTTAAATTAAACGGGATGGGGTGGGGGAATCCGTGATCAGTGCAGGGGGCGGGTTCATGGGCGCTGTTCTTGGGGGATCGCTTCAAATGAGTGGCCCCATGCACAGTCGCCTTGTCCACACACCGGGCACTCCAGCTTTTCCCAGAGTGCCCCATGCACGGACTGGGTGGGCGGTGCATGGGTCACAGAAGCACCCCCACCCCCATGTACCTGTATTCAAATGAGACCTCTACCATGTGGGTGCTCATGAGTGGGAGTGTCTTGCTTAAAAACACTCACTGATTGTCCTATTTTTGGTAGTCAACCACCTGAAAAGCTTCAACTACTGAGACAGTGCAAGTTATCACACGACCAAAATCTGAGCTGCAGCTTTCACACACATTAATTGGAGGGCAGGGGTTTACATGGATTACTTAAAATGTTGGGGTTTTGTCCATTCTGTTAGGTGTAACACATGTCAAACTGTTGAGAGGAAAAAATGCCAATAGTCGCATCTCCTGATTCAGCTCTTATATGCAATATATCTCTTGTTATCCAAAAGCCAAGAGAGTCATGACTTAATATTCACTAGGGGAAAAAAATGTAAAGTTATGGGAAAAAATGAAAAGCACTGAAGGGTACACACAATTTGCTGCACAATTCATCTGTAAAGCAGAAAAATGAGATGATAAAAATGGAATCATAAGGGTCAAACTTCATACAAAAAGCAGATTTTTACCCCATTTGTTAAAAGGCTAATTTAAATTTTTTGCTATTATTTAATACAAAAATAATAATTATTATTATTATAAACACTTGTATAGCACCAGCTGTGTACCTGACACTTTACAGAACAATGAGCTGGATGCGGTCCCTGCCTACTGCTTACAATCTAAAAGGCTCGGAGGAGGGAGACAAGGAGAGGGGATATAGGGAGAGACAAGGGACAAAACATTCAAGTGGACGCGAAGTCTCACGTGCACGTGCTTCACTCAAGTATTTTATGAAGAAAACATGATGTGAAACAGGATGGAAATACCTTCAGTAAGGGGGGAGGGTGAGCAGAACTTGGGAGCTTTTCCCTTTAAATTAAGATATTATTAGTATAACAAACATATATGGAATTTTTGTTGTTCCATACTATAATATGGAACAAATCCCATATTATAGTATAACAAAAAATATATGGAATTTGTTTGCTATAAATATGCAGAGAATTCTTACTGTCACGGTATAATGTCACATTTATGCTGTATGTAACAAATTCTATACTTGAATGGAAGTGTTGTAAATGATAAATAGAAGTATTAAAAAAAATACCTTCAATCTCCAATTGTCTCCAACTTCTGTTTTTATTCGGTTTAACCAGTTTTCATCAAAGTATGTTGGATCTCTGAAAAATATATAAACACCACCACCACAAGATCAAATTACATTTTCCAAATAAATTCTATCATTGATGTTAATTTAAATGGACTATACATTTATGTATATTATTTAATATAACGTACTATTCTGCTTCCTTTTACCATCTATATATACACACCATGCTCTCCACCCTTCCTCTAGACGTGCGGCCTCTTTATTACTTGTATTGTTGGAAGGCCAGGAAGAAAAAACTAACTAAAAAAGTGGCTTTTTTTTGTATAATGTATTGCGGGCTAGTGGGTAACAGCACGGGCTGGATTAGATTTTGGTATTAGCATCCCTGATCTCGGGTAAGTAGTTTGGTGTGAGGATGAGTGTATTTAGGAGGCTTTTGATCTATGTATTGTTTGTTATTAGTTATTTATATGTTGAGTTTGTATATATGTATGAATTGCATTTTTTCTGGATTTATCTATTTATCTATTTTTCTGTCGGACCTTATGTTATGGCGTAGGCTAAACATTAACAAACAATAATCTAGATGCTCTCCACCACCTCATCCACGTGCCTCTGATTGTTAGTAACTCTTGGAATCTCTCATGAAACCATAAACACAAAATACATCTATTATACCTTGGAAAATTTGTTTCAGTCCGCTCAAGGTATCAGCTGGTATCTAGAATCATGAGGTTTGTATGCTCTTTAAACATGCTATATTTGGTCTGTAAACTTGAAAATGTTATTACTATTAGAAGTGACCTTTTCCCCCCAAATTCAGAGACATGCACTCATGACCTCGTGTAGCACTAAGGCTGCTTTAAGACAAGCATCTCCCCACCTACCATCTACTCGCTATAAATGTTACAGGGCTGCAGCAGTCTAAAACCATCTAAGTTCCCACTGGCTAACTGTGGATGTTCCTTTTTAACAGTAAAAATAATTTTAAAAAGATGGATCTCAACTTTTGCCTTTTCCAATTCCATTCTCATAATTCTCATGAATTAAATGAGAGCACTCAATATTCCCTACTGTATAGCCTCATCTGTTTTCTTTCCCATCCTAAAAAATCCAGTCTTTTAAAAGCATTTGTTCCTCTAAGCCATAGGAAATTTTAACCTCTTCAATGATACTTTACGATAAGTTTCTACCAACTTCTACTTCTATGGTGAAGCAACCACAACAGAACACATGACTGCATACTATTTGTTTTATAAAATGATATCTTCTGTTTTTAGCGATCAGTAGAACCCCATTTCCTTTATTTATGCAATCCCTAAATTAGGGACTTTAGGCCCCCTTGCTTCAGTTCTTCTGAATTTATAGTTAACTGGATATATATTATTTTTAGTCACTGCTGTACACTGGGGAGATGTCTTCACTAGATTATCAATGACAACTGAGGGTTTTCTCCACTGCGACACTGATTTTTGTGGAAAAGAATATTTCTTAGTAGTGACTCCCTCTCTACTGAAGTCACATTTTCTATTTGACAAGATAGAATTTTGACCATTTCCCCACATACATAGAGAACACTAGCTAAAAAATAACCATCAGTTCAATGATTAAAAAGGCATTCAACTCAAACATTCTCTTCAGTTTGAAAACATTCACAATATCTTCTTGAACACAATCACACATAACACAATCCATCCCTCAGAGGCAAGTACAAAACTAAACAGAATGAAACAAAGAAAATGAAACATGTAGGAAAATGATAATTTAGTAGGTTGCTCCTTTTCTTCATCTGAATGCTAGCTCATGAATGCCCCAGTGTAGCGTAAATGGGTACCACGCTTCATACGAAAACTAAGCGGTAACGTCCTTTAAGTGAGTGTTGTTTAAACCTTATACAAGAAACCATCACTTCATTTATTTACCAATTTCAATTCAAGTCTCAAATCTCCCATCCTACAGAGATTAAATACAGTGCTGTAGGCAGCTATTATCTGGACATGTAACAAGTCACTCATTACCCAATCCAAGTACATAAGAACATAAGTAGTGCCATAGTGGGTCAGACCAATGGTCCATCCAGCCCAGTACCTGTCTCCGACAGTGGTCAATTTCAGTTGCTTGGAAGTACCACCCAACAGATCACAATGGGGACAATCCATTCCCTGATGTTCACACTCCCAGCTCCTGACAGTAAGAGGTTACATTCCCCAAACCTACTTGTCTAATTGGTGCTAATGGATCTATCCTATAGGAACTTGCCCAACCCTTTCTTAAACCCAGCTATACTACTGGTCTTGACCACGGTTTCTGGCAACAAATTTCACAAGTGAATTGTGTGTTGAGTGAAAAAAAATACTTTTTATTGGTTTAAAATCTGCTCTCTCTTAGTTTCATGGTTTATGAAACCTCTTACTTTATTTACTATTTGAGAGGGTAAATAATTTGAGAGGGTAAAATAATTTTCTGACAGCTGCTGCACACTGAACTGACTCTAAGGTCCTTTTCCTGAGGAGTAACGCCTAATTTAGAACCCAGAACTGTGTATATAAATTTTGATTTTTTTCCCCCCCATGCGCATCACTTTGCACTTGCCCACATTAAATTTCATCTGCCATTTAGATGCCCAGTCTCAAGATCCCCCTGCAATTTTCTTCAGTCTGCTCGTGTTTTAACTACCTTGAATAAATTTGTGTTGTCTGCAAATCTGATCACCTCAGTCCTTACTCCCCTTTTCCAGATCATTAATGAATACATTAAACAATACTGGTCCCAGTACAGATCCCTGGGGCACTCCACTATTTACTTCTCTCCATTGTGAAAACTGACCATTTAGTCCTACTCTTTGTTTCCCGTCCTTTAACCAGTTATCGATCCACAATAGGACACAGCCTCCTATCCCATGACCTTTTCATTTCATCAGGTATCTCATGAGGGACCTTACCAAACACTTTTTGAAAATCCAGATATACTATATTGACTGGCTCCCCCTTATCCACATGCTTAGTCACACCCTCAAAAAATTCCAATAGACTAGTGAGACAAAACTTCCCTTTGCTAAATCCATGTTGACTTTTTCTCCTCATTAAGCCATATTTATTAATATGCCCCGTAATTCTGTTTTTAATAATAGTTTCCACCATTTTGCCCAGCACAGATGTCAGGCTTACCAATCTGTAGTTTCCAGGATCACCACTGGAGCCCTTTATAAATATCAGCCTTACATTCGCTACCCTCTAGGTACAGTGGCCAATTTTAGTGATAGTTTACCAGTTACCGGTAGGAGGTCTGCAATTTCATATTTGAGTTCCTTCAGAACTCTGGGGTGTATACCATATGGTCCTGTTATTTGTTACAATTTAGTTTGTCAACTTGCTCTAGAGCATCTTCCAGAGAGCCATGTTGATCTGTGACAGCTGTTCCGATTCATCACCTGCAAAGAACAGTTCTTGTGTGGGTATTACCCCAACATCCTCTGCCGTGAAAACCAAAGTAAAGAATTAATTCAGCTTGTCTGCAATTGCCTTATCCTGTGTCTTTTACCCATGGTCATCTAATGGCCCAACTGAGCAGTCTTTTTGCTTCTGATGTATTTAAAAAAGTTTTTACTATTAGTTTTTGCCTCTTTAGTGAGTCTCTCTCCAAATTCTCTCTTGGTCTGCCTTATTAACATTTTACATCTAATTTGCTAGTGCTTGTGCTCTTTCCTATTTTCCTCATTAGAACTAGCTTTCCATTTATTTATTTTTTAAAAGGATGCCTTTTTGGCTCAAATAGTCTCCTTCGCCTCATCATTTAGCCATGCTGGCAGACTTTTGGTCCCCCTGCTACCTTTTCTAACCCGTGGAATACATTTAATCTGGGCTTCCAAGATGGTGTTTTTAAATAGTCTCCACGCCTCTTGCAGACATTTAATCCTCGCCACTGCTCCTTTTAGTTTCCTTTTAACTAGTTTCCTCATTTTAGCAGAGTCTCACTTTTTAAAGTTAAATGTTACTGTGGTAGTTTTATTTACCATTCTCCCTCCAGTAATTATGTCAAATTTGATTATATTATGATCACTATTGCCAAGCAGCTCCACCACCCTAACCCCTTGCACTAGAGTTCCTGCACTCCACTTAGGACTAGGTCCAAATAGTTCCTCCTCTCGTTGATTCCAGGACCAGCTGCTCCAAGAAGCAGTCATTTATGGCATCTAGAAACTTTACCTCCATATCACACCTGGAAGAGACATTCACCCAGTCAATATTAGGATAACCAGAATCACCCATTATTATTATGTTTTATCTAATCTCTGCTAGCATTTCATAGCCAGTCTCAGTACTGTGGTCAGGGGGACGATAGTACAGCCCCACTGCTGTACATGTACACTTCCCCATTATGCATGGAATTTCTATCCATAGAGATTCCAGAGTAAAGTTCGCTTTCTGTAAAATTTTAATCCAACTTGATTCAATATTGTGTTTAACATACAGAGCCACCCCACCACCAGCTCGATCTACTCTGTCATTTCAATATATTTTGTACCCATGTATTACAGTGTCCCATGGGTTATCCTCATTCCACCAGGTCTCTGAGATGCCTATTATGGCTAGATCTTCATTTAGGATGCTTTCTCATGAGACAAAATGCGCACCATTTGACTCTGGGGAAAACTCCGGGAGGCAAATGCTGCATGGCTTTCGTCACATGGGAAAACAAAGCCGTGCAGATTTGGCCCTAATCATATGAAGGATGCAGAGCTCGATTTTGCAGCTCTGCATCCTTCACATGATCGGAGCCAAAGCTGCACAGCTTTGTTTTCCCACAGGACAAAAGCCATGCAGCATTTGCCTCCTGGAGGTTTTCCCAGAGGCAAATAGTGCACATTGTGTCTTGTGAGAAAGTGGTCCTAATGCCATACGCTCTAATTTTCCCATCTTACTTTTTAGGCTTCTAGCATTTGCACATAGACACTTAAATGTATTATTTTTTATTCTGAGTCTGCTCATTGTAAGTAACTGTTTCAGGTATTTTGGAATCATTTATACTTGTCTGTTCTCTGATTCCATGAACCATGAAAGTTCTATTGGGTGTACACAAACTGGAATGATATCCTTTGTTGCTTCCATTTTTGAAACTAAAAGAACCCCCTCAGGTGGTTATGTTGATCTTGTTAGGTCTTTCAGTGGACTAGCTGAACAAACACACACACTTGTGAGTGAATATGAATGTGCTTCCCTGACAGAAAGGCCCAAAGGACTCCCCTGTTACTTGCTATAGGGTTTTCATCTTCTAATATAAAATAAGGATCATTTTAAACAGCAGCACTTCAATGGGGGGTAAATTTAGTTTTCATTTTGAGGCATCTGGTTTCAAACTGAAGCCAGGTAAAAAATTAGACATTCATGATGTGGGCAAAGTGTTTTTGAAGAGCTTGCTAACATTAATATTGCATACCCATTATTCAGTAAGTATGGCAGTCAATGAAAATTTACAGTATTTAACACTACCCTTTAAAAAAAGTACAACATGGAGGCTGATATTCCAAAAGGGTTCGAGAATGGTGAAACTTTGGAGGAGGATCAAAAAGCCTACCTTATGGTTATCCACAGCCTTGCTCCCCCTGACTACTGTGAAACCTTCCTAAACAGGCATGGAAATTGAACTAGAGATGTTAGCATTTGAATATTAACATTTGCTCTGCAGATAACTGTGAGGAAGACTAACAGTTGCTCTCAGTGATTTACAGTACATTGGCTTTATGAAAGCCAAAAATAGTATTCCAGACCTACCCAAATTGTCATTCCCCATCTCGTCTCCCTATCCAATATTCCTCATTAGCTTGGGTGGATCTGCTTTCAATCTCCAAGCACAATCAAGCCTACACCAGAGGAAATTCTGTGTTGTAGAACTTCTACCTGGAATAGATCCAGAGTGCGCTGATGACTGCCTTATGAGTATGATATAAGTTTTATTTATTTCACTCGTAAACATCAGTTGACTATTTTCTGAAAGGCAGTAGGAGGAAGAGGAATGAAGATAGTATTAAGAGGAAGGAACTCAAACCCAAACTTAGGATCTACTAGTTATGAAGGGTGGGGAAATAGATAATCATTTCACCTCTCTGCTGCATCTTCAGTTTAATTCTATCCAGGCAAGGTGTTATTAAGGTATGTGTACACCGTAATTTAAAAGTGTAACCCACTAAGTGCTTCTTAACCTTTGAATTCTCTTACCCTAGTTTTTGTATCTGCTATGCTTCATTTTTCAACTGTCTTAGTATCGAGAGATGCAACTACTTGACTGCACACCTACCCATCTGTCAGCACCATAGTACTATATTTACAGAACATTAAAGTTCATCATTAGTTTTTGCTTTCTGAAGGAACACAATTGTGATATACCACCGTCCTGTGGATTTTATGCCTATGGCAAATATCAGAATGAGAAGAGCACAGTTCTAAAGCAGACTTTCTTCTTCAGCTCTGGACTGTGCTGGCTCATAATGGAAATTAAGCTTCCAATGAAAATTCCAAGTGCTGCAGAATTGTAAACTTTTAATTTAAAGGCACTCTAAAATCTATTGTGCTGTTCAAGGAATGCCAAAAGCAAGTCCGGCCAGAGCAACTGCCATTCCAAAATTCTTGTGGGTGGAATAGCCAACAGTATCCCAAGAGAAAAAATTACTTTGTTTGACAACAACAGATGTGCCATGAAAACCCACCACACGATTACTAGACGAACCAGAACGCAGAATACTTACACCATCTCATTACATTAAAATGTGTGCCCTGGTACCACAGACTGTTTTGAGATGTAAAAAGGACTCTTTCTTTATCAAGATATAGAAACATTGAATCATCTGGACTAGCACCGACAACATCAATGCACCAGATTTAGAGCCTGGATTATTGAAAGTCAAGCCATCCAGAACCTTGGAAAGATTACTAGAATTACTTGGAGCACTCTCATTACTATGAGAATTACTCAAAGCATTCCCACACACCATTCATGACTCAATTTGCTCACAAACATCACTGCAAGAAAATTTCAGTCAAGTTAATGTTGTTTGTCCATTCAGGACACATCAATTACACAGCATATTTTTCAAGGCCACAGGGCCAATTTCTTTCCATACCTGAAAGACAAGAGACTAAGAAAGCAATAGAACAATGAGGAAAATCACTGATATAAGTCTGAGACCACTAACGTAGTAGATATCTTGGGTCCAAAAGTCCCATGATGTAACTGAAACAAATGGCACTTAGAAAGAAGTTAGAGCATGTTTCAAAGCCAAATCAATAATGCAAGTTCCCCCAATTGTTACTGAAACTGGCTCTTAAAACTCCTTTCAAATCAATTTGCTCAAGAAGCACAAGAGAAAAATATCATGCAAGCCAGACCTTCCCAAAAGGTCTGTGGAACACTGGCAGTCAGAGAGCTAGCTTGCACCATGTTGCGGATTACTTTTGTTTCTAGCTACTAAACTTAAAGATAAAATTAATAGTGAACTTGATCTATTTTCAGTTTAACACTGCTTTCTATGCTAACAATGGTCATGTCCATGGCTGCCAAAGGAACGTTAGCAATTGTGAACGCAAAGCCAGGTGGTCCATGCAATTATAAATGGGAAGAGAGCATCCATGAGACTCTATTACAATGTAGTCCCCAAAGACAAATTCTGAAAAACCTACTTTCACACGGACGCAGGGGTGCACAACCCTGGAGCAAGTCCAGGGGTGCACCCCGTGTCTGCCTGCTTGCAGCTGTGCCTAAGTCCATTTTAAATGGACTCTGAAGCTGCCAGGGCCCCACGGTCCGCCTGTGCGGTGCCCCACCCCACACCATAGTGTTGTAGATTGATTGCCCGCAATATAGCATTGCTGGAGCAATCTCCAGCTGAGAGCAGTGATGCCTTGGCCGTCAGTTGAGCAGACAGATGGAAGCCCTGCCTTTGGCCACTGCCCTGAGGTTGGGTTGCCCACTCTACTGCTGGTGCTCTGGGATGTTCCCGAGCATCGCCAGCAGGGCAGCCACAGAGGAAGGACGGCCTGCCTCAACTGTGCTCTGCCTCCACATCTGGTGGACCGCCTTTAAACAGATGGCCCGTCCAGGGGTTAGGCGGGGCAGAGGTGAGGCAGCTGTCCGTGTGAAGACACCTAATGAAGCAAGGGACCAGCTGACCATACATACATGAGAATCAAATATCCAGTAATGTGAAGGAATTGGTACAGCAACCTTTACAAGGTATTCAATGACTGTGGGCTGAAAAAAATAATAAAAATTTAAAAAGCTGAATGCAGCACTGAGGAATAACTATAGTCCACATGTACAGAGACACACGAGTGCCCCTGCTTGAAAAGTCTGCTTCTCAGAGCTGAGTGTTTTTGCATCTTGGTCATGCATTACAACACAGAACCAAGGATGTAGGATCTATTGCAATTCATATTGTTGGAAACTTCAGACAATGGAGATATTGTCAAAAGGGAAGAAAAAACTGAGTTGGGAGCAAGGAAGAAAAATACAAAAGTAAGGGAATGACACAGAAAATCAGATATTAGGATATACACTTGCCTTGGTAATTGCCACCTTCTGCTCAAGGTGCATTTTGCTCCAGGCTCTGCACTGGCTGCCTATAGTCTTCCGGGCCCGATTCAAGGTATTGGTTTTGACCTATGAAGCCCTATATACAGCCTTGGCCTGGCTTACCTGCGGGACCACCTCACTCTCCACGTTCTGGAGCACCCTCTGCGGTCCGCTGGGGGTGCCCTTCTCGAGGCCCCCCATGTGGGGGCCACTATGGAGAGAGCATTCTCGGTGATTGCACTTAGGCTGTGGAACCCCCTCCCAATGGAGGTCCAGGTGGCCTCAGATCTCCTCTCCTTCTGTCATATCTGCAAAACCTGGCTGTTCTGCCTGGCTTTTGGTGAGGGAGATGGGGTGTAGGGTGGGACAGGGGGAGAGGGATGTTTTGGTTTTGTGCCTTCCCTTTTTATTGTATTTTATGGTTTTATTGATTTTATATGTTTTAATATTGTAAGCCACCTTGGGCTGCTTGGACAAGGAGGGGCGGGGTATAAAATGATCTTATAAATAGATAAATATAAATAAAAATTTTCTGCAGGAAAAAACAACAACCACCTAAAGGGCCACTTTCAGAATTGTGTATGGACTGAACAGTAACTGTCTCTGTAGGTAATAGAACAGTAAAAGGCAGCAAGATCATTTTAAGAAAAAGCTGAGCATGCCAAACCAAAACTGTTAAAATAGCTTGTGATTTGTATTAACCAGTCATGTGTGGCACAATAGCAACCTTCAAAGGTAGGTAGGTGTATCTATATCTATATCTATCTATCTCAATCAAAATATTTATAATACATTAAAAAAAAGATTTCTATGCTTGTGAAGTCTTTCCCCTCAAAAATGGAACTGACCTTCAGCAAAAGCCACTGTGTCAACAGCCGACCCAGCCAGCTGCTGGGGTGCAGTACTCTTAGCTAAGAAATGAGTACAAGAAGAAAATAATTGATAACCTGCTGGTCTTACTTTTGTCAACATCTGTTTAAATTTTGGGGAAAAAAGGTCTGGGGGTGAGACTACATGCTAAATAGTCTCCAGGTGGGGAGAATCCCAGCATGCTGGTGCCATGTTTCCTAGTGTGGCATGCTGGGAAGTGTAGTCTTCCCAAATTGAAAATTGCAGTGGCTAAATAGCCACTATGGATTGCAAAAATTTGTCGTCACTCAATGTATGCAACAGTACCCACTCATCTGAGAGTGGGTATTGTCATGTTTGTTTACATCCTATGCTTCTCCTAACCCTCCTTTTACCCGGGGTGTGTGTGTGTGGGTGTCTCAGGACAGGAAACACCTCCAGTAGTTGGGCTACTACGTATGAGTATTCAATAAAAACAAAAGAAGGATTCCTTTAATCCAAGGAGTAGGAGAACATGGATTTAAAAACTCTAATAAGTCGTGGTGATTATTATTATTATTTACAGAGCTCCAGCAATGTGCCTGGACTGAAAGGTCAATAGAGACAGGTCCCTGTCCCAAGGGGCTTACAATCTACAATGAACAAGGGAGAGAAGAGATATCAAGAACAACAAAACAAATAATAAAGTTCCAAAATACAAGTGACTTTCCCTGAGTTCTAGAAGAGATTCTGTTTTGAAGAAGATATTTTTTGTACCATTCTAGCAACAGTTTCAATATGAATTTCAAGAAGTGCTGGTTTTGGAATTAAAGTAAAAAGATAATGCACCCTGAAAGATTCCAGATTACCAACCAAAGCAAAAACTGCTAAAGTATTCCAGGCTTACTTATATTCCAGGCTTACTTATAATGCGACGGGTATACCTGTTTTTGTGGTTACTCATTTCAGCTCTAATAGAAACTCTATTTTCTAGACATCTGGCATTCTTCTATACCTGTCTCAAATACATTCTTAGAACTTTGAAGCTTTTGTTTGGTACGTACCAGTTAAGGTTCTGAACATTTATTGGTCAGAATATATTCATTTCTATTACCTGAGTACTTAACTAAACCCAATTCTTCTTATTAGTTTTAGATGCAGAGCTTGTTCACTGGAGTAGTGAAATGCCTACTGAACAAAGCAAGATGCTGAGCATCTGGATGCCTGGGTACTATTAAACGCTATACCACCATGTGGCCTTAAGCACATTATTCATTGTACAGTTCACACAAGCATAGATCAGACATAATTATTTCATTTTGGGGGTAGAAAGATTAAGTTTCCTTCATTAGTATCTGTGAAGTGTTTTGAAATTCATAAAAAGGGGCTTACTGTAAATAGAAAATGCCATTTAAATGATACTTGAACAGCAAGTGCATCCTGATGACACTCAGATGTTTCTTTTATTATTATTATTTTTTAATTATCTTTATTAGTTTTTTTCATATAATTCAACCTATAACTATAAACAATTACTAAAACCTACATGGAGCTTTGGGACAGAAACAAGTCCCTTACAGCTATGGTCCATTAGTATTAAAACATGTGTTAATCTTGTTACATCAAATTTCTGTTAAACATATTGTCATCTGGGATTCATTGGGTTTTACATGCTTTTGAATTATATTCCATATATTGTTCCATACTGCGTAAAAACTTTCCATCTCTTCGCGCAACTCAGCTTGTATACGTTCCATTGTGATGCTATACCACAATCTCTGCATCCACTTGTTAACTGAGGGCTTTTTCTTAGGACTTCCAGTTACACACTATTGTATGAATAGCTGCAAGCCTCAACTGTTGACATGCTGTTTGTCTTTCTTTGATAATTTATGTCTCCGGAAAAATTCCCAACAACGCAATGCTAGGTTGGAATGGAATTTCCTGCATTGCCACTTCATTTATATATATCCATATTTTGTTCCAGAAGTCTTTTATATATGGGCAATGCCACCAGCAGTGCATCCAATCAATCACCTGCTTCTTGACAGCCCTGCCAACACGTCTGAGGGTATGCTCGGTTCATGGTATGTAATCTTTGTGGGGTGTAATACATCCTATAAGTGGTTTTGATTTGTGGTTCGTTTACTGTTCGGGATCTAGAGATAGAAAAGATGGAGTTTCACATTGATTCCATTTTTTTTTTTGTCTATTTCCATCTGCAGGTCTTCCTCCCAGCTCTCCATATACCCTGCATCAGGTAAGTTGTAAAGTCCATGAAGTACTTTATAGAGTCTTGAAAGAATATGTAACTGTGAAGAGTCGCCATAGAGAAGTTTCTGCAAGTCTTTGGGTTTTCTTATGTAACACTGTCTATCCATCTTGTTGTTGAACTTACTTTTTAACTTTGCATATAGGAGAAATTCAGGATTCCTTCCAGTGTTTTGCTTAATTGTATTCCTAGTTAACATTTCTTCCCCCACAAACATATGGGAGGCATATCTTAATCCTTTCCCCCCCCCCCACAGTGTTTTGACTGCTTCTGAGACCCCAGCAGGGCATGACCAACGTCCAAAAATAGGTGTGAAAGGGTTTTTCTCCTTTAAGATCTCTGCCTTTCTAATACAACATTCCCAAATTTGTAACGTCATACCAATAAAAGGGTGTTCTATACCTTTTTGTATAGTAATTTTATATTCATCTGTTAGTTGGTTTTTAAAGTTGACACTCAGATGTTTCTGTTGAATTGCCCAATGCAACTACAGAGTGTTTTCCTTTGATCTTTTGTTTCTTCTCCAAAAGGCACACCTCATGGATCTCAGCTGAGGTGCTCCTTCTGGACTCTTGAAGTGACTATTTCCCCTGAACCAAGGATGTCTGGGATTCTGCTCTCTGTCAGACTAGTGTATGTTATCCTTTGCCCCCTTTGGTTCTACTACCGTTTTCCCTGGAGAACACTGATGGCTCTCCCTGACAACAGCCCCTTCAGAAAATCAGAGGCAGACAATCAGAGGCAGACAAACTTAGGAGGGGGCACATACCATATTTGCCCAGAATTCTCAACATGAAATATTACAGCAAGAACAAATGCCATTTTTATGGTCATCAGAGATATGGCCATCTTATTATAATGATGCAGAAAACCAGCATGCTTGGCATCTTCAGATTTCCTTCTAATACTAACCCAGTGAACTATGTTCTTGGGAACTGTGGTTTGGTTACTTTTTAAAAAATTAATCATTTTCTGTTGGAAGTCAAATTCCTCCCTAAATAAAGATTTTAGCTAGTAACGGATGCCTTTTTAGCACTGTTTTCCAGAATGGATTGACTTCTCTGGGTAGCTTCTAGAACGGGGTTGGGGAACATTTCCCTCCCATGGGCCACTTTGAAAATTAGTACAAGCTCTGCAGGTTGGATAGGACCTAGGGGCACGGACAGATCTACATCACTGAACTATGCCATAGATCCATCCCCTATCTTTGAGGGCATGCTCTCATCTCTGCTGAGCTCACTCTTTCATTGTTTGAGGGCAAGAACTTGGTCTGTGGCCCAGATCCAAGAACTGGAAAGGGGCCAAATAAAAAACATTCGCTGGCTTAGCCCACGAGTTAGAGATTCCTCACTCCTGCTATACAAACGGATATATTTTTTCCTTTTCTACTTAGGTATGGTACTGATATGTGAACATATAGGGCAGCAGGTTGACAAAGGGATCAGACATTATACTGGAGATAGCTATGCTGACCAATACTCAAAATTCAAGTGCCACTGTTTTAAAGGTATACAGTTTGTACTTTGTCAAATCAACTGATAAGAAGAAAGCAGTATACAAGTTATTTATCAATTTCATTTTCCATAATAAGCTGTAATTTTAGGCATACATGTTTCAGGATTTCACCTCAAACTCTCAAACCTTTTGAGTCTTTATTGAGATTATGAAGAAACCACAGGATGCAATATTGTGCGAACGGTTCTACGTTGTCTCTAAAGTGAACTTGTTCTTCACTGAATGTGGGAAGGTTGTTGAATTGTTCAAATCTCTCTTAACTTTACTGAATCACTCTTCTGAGTAACTTCTAGCACCCACCTGTCTGCTGCCATGAATTTCTACTCCTGCGACAGCTTTCCCCCAATTAGTTGACTTTCTTGAGACAGCAGTGGGAATCATGCTGCTGATCTAGAAGTGGAGGGTGGACTGGAGAGTCAGCCCTGGTCTCCCTTCCTTTGCTTGAACATTCTCGCCTGCCTCTTGACTAAGTCCTTTCTGTGGTACCTGTTTGAATTGAAGGAGCAAAAGGAAAACTTTATTGGCTGGCTTATATTCGAGGGAGGGGATTCCTTATCACTGTTGGAAACGGATTATTTATTTTGCCTGCATCTCTAAGAGGTTTTGGCCCAACAGTTCCCAGTTTATCCCATGTGTTTAGATGTCGCCATATGCTTGTTACATGTCAGCTATCCATGCTTTGAAAGGAACTCGTTATGTCTGTTTACTGAGTTTGCTATTTTTAATGAGAACCTGCAAGAATCCAATGAAGCATCAGCTATAGGAAGGGTGGCAATCATACTTTTTAAATAATTTCCTACCTGATCCTTGCTCTGAAAAACTGAAGATCAGCTTATTTTTACAACTCTCTCACATTCATGTGTTTCTCAACACAGAAAGAGATTACTGTGACGTCTACACAATAAAATAATAAATAAAATAAGTATACTAATTTCATAAACTTGGTGCTTAGCATCTATACAGCAAAGTACAATTAACAAGAGCTAAGACCAAGACTCATTGTGCTGTGCCCAAATGACTGTGTGGGTCTTATCACCAGAAATTAAGATTGTATAGCTGATCTTCACTATAAACCAAATGTTTCCTATTAAGGAACAAGGGAAAAGCAACTTCACACTAGCATTTACCAAAGATGGGGAGGGAAAAAGACAACAGCCTGGCAATAGTTAAACAAACAGTACTACTTTCAAATACTCTTGTGGAAATCCATATTTTATATTGTACACATTTCACCCATTAAGGCTACTCGTCATAAACTAATGAGTCCATGTCAGTTAGAAAGAGTCTGACAGGGCTGGCTTTTTTGCTCACTTCTAAAAACAGCAGCTCTAGAAATAAGCCCCATTTAAAAAAACAAACAAAAAACCGAACAAACAAAAACAACAAAGGCTAAAAATATCATCAATAAGATAACTGAGCTCACCCTCTACAAGCCATCAACAAATCTCTCTTTAGTAAATGTCAATAAATAATGATCATAGGTCCTTAGAATGGAACGATGGTGGATTAATTTAAGTCATGATTAAAATAAAAAGAATCCTTGATTTAAAATGATCAATTTTAAATCAGGTTTTCTATTTGTACTTGTTACGTTTTGCCTAAAGAAAGATGAATTCTGATCCAATTATTTTACAACTAAAATATAGCCTCTACACTAAATTTGGCACCTTTTGCTAATCAGGAGACAAACTATAACCATGCACGTTTGTGCCATTATATAATTTAATAAGCATTTATTCACATTTTAAATTCCAATTTTTAGGAAGTTAAAAATGGATTTCTGTCAATTTGTATTTGAATGGAAACTAAAATTCCATTAAACTACTTTAACGTTATATAAAATTTCCAGAAGTATTTCTCCTAAAGAAACAATTTAAAAAAGATTTTCCACACAAAAAATATGGAAAGAAAAAAGTAATACCAGCATCTATTCCATTATATAGTCTAAAAATATGTGGTTTAATCCTGTACTCATAGAAGCCAATAAAAAAAGCTCCCATTTACGTTAGTGGTGACTGATCAGTGCAACAGATTGCTCAGGGATCAATCCTGTAAATGCTTAAATCAAAGCGCAGGATTACACAATCGGCCCAACACATACAGCACATGCTATTCTGCACTAACAGGTTTTACATAGCTGGTGGCTTAGGCTTACCCAGGGTTTTCCACAACTGGTGGCAAAGACTTACACAGGGCACTTAACTTTATACAATGCAAGAAGCTTCACTAAAATCAAACCATTTTAAACATTTGCAGGAGCATGACCTGAATGCAGTATATGAATCACCCATATTTATATATCTTGACCTCAAAAGTTACAATGTAGCTTTCCAAGCAGCAAATGAAGTGTCTTGGGAGAGATGCACTGAGGCAGGAAGGGCTGATCAGTGTGCCCACCTACCCACATTTAATCCTCTCCTGCCCTTATTCACACCGGGACACAATTAAAAACAGCGTGGGACACCACTATGCAAAATGCAGACTTTGGGCACAATCTTCTGCCACTAAAATCGACTCCCTGACTTTAATGGCAGAGGATTGTCCTGTGCGTTTACATCGACAATGAAAAAAAAGGAAATTTACATTAGTCAACAATGGGGTAAAAACAGGGAAATTCTCACACAAACACCTATGGTTAATGCTTGCTCTCCCTGTCCCATTTCAAGCATGAACAAGAAAATGTACCAGTTACGACAGAAGGAGTACTCTATCCCCACCCCAACTCCCACCCCTGCTCCTCCACCATACACCCTGCATTCCACTTTCCTCTGTATCTTCCACAAAGTACACATTTCAAAAACTCTGGCTACAAGATTCCATAGAAAAACCAGTTCATACAATAACTTCTCCAAATCCTCCTTACTTTTGTATAAACTGATCTTTTCTGCCATTTTTCTTGCTATCATGAAGTAGTAGAATAATCCTTTCCATCATCAGAATTAAGGTTATAGACATGTAATTTAACTTTTCATTGGGAACAGGATAATTGATATCTGGTTAGAACTGGCGGTGGGTAGATGAAGCAAGAAAGTTGTCTAGCAGGTTATTTAAGTGAATGTGCACACTAATTGTATTTCCATTCTTTTTGTGATTTGGGAAGATACCATATAAGCAGCAAACAACTTGCATACTATGTAGCTTGGGACAGTTTCCTTTTTTCGACACAACTTGCACAATCAATGAACTATTCTTGGAGAATTCATGTTATATTATTTACATGTTCACTGTGCAATGACTTGTGCAATGGATATAAGGTAAAAACAAAAGTGACAGAGGAGCGGCGGCAACCCTGGCCAGGTTGTGCTGCTGCCGTGTCACTGACACGGGGAACTGACCGGACATTACCCTGGCCAGGGAGCCATCCTGGCCCTGCCCTGAGTTGCACCCTGTGCCCCGCCGCCCACTATGATGGGCAGCCATGGCCGCCAATCATGAACTGCCATGATGGTCCCAATTTGGGACGGGTCATGGCAGGTCAGGACATGTTCTACCCTTCTGTGACCCACTTTGCCCAAACCGACCCCAGTGGGGGGATGGAGGGCAGTAGCCCAGGCTGTGACTTCAGCACTTTGCTGAGTAACAGCCTGGGCTAGTCGCCGACACGCTGGGGGGAAAACTTTGGGGGCTTAGGCACAAATGTGACAGTGACCTGTGGGCCACAGTGGAACAAAGCTAGCCAGAGCAGGTCACTGTTACGTTTGTTTTTTACTCCTAGTTATGTACACAGCACAATAAGTCATTGTGCAAACATAACTATGTTTCATATATGCAACCTATAAGCATCTGAGAGGAGAAGAACCAGACTGCAAATTTCCCACAAAACCTCTTAGTGAATTAAGTATACTTGAAAATAAGTGTTTAAAAAGTTTACATTTAAATTGTGCTTAATTCCCAATATTTTAAGGCATGTAAGTATGTATTCAGGGTCCTTTTAAAAAAAACTAAAAAGCTACCATCAGACTTCAGCAGCTACTTCTAAATCAAAAATCAAAGTGTACAGTATCTTCTTAATCCATACTTTGCTCTACCAAAACCCTTTCTCAAAAGATACAGTACAGAGAAGTTCCAAACCATCTAGTCTTTTAAAAGGAAACTTAATGTCATAGAATACTTCGGCTATACTGACACCACTGGAAAACAGCCAAATTGTTTACTGCATGTGTGAACCACAAATGGTTTTCCCACATAGGGGTCGATCCCAAGCCCTGTGCGTGGCATGTGCTGCACCATCTGCACACACCCCCATCACGGGGACATTGTGGCATGCCCAAGCCACACAAACGTGTGTGGGATTCACACGCACAGCATGCATAGGGGGTTTGGGATCACGACCATTGTCTTGACTAAGCCATGACCTAGAGAAGCTGACTCCAGGAATGAAATGGCAATTTGTTATTTCTTCAATAACCGGACTTGCCACTGACATGCTAAGAAGAATAGCAATGTGGCACATTAGTAAATACATTGATAACTATAGGATGCTGTGGTGGTTCTATATTACAATAAGTAGGCAGATTCTTAACATTCTGTGCACTTTCCTTAGATGGCCCTAAATAGACTATTTTGCAAAACCAAACACAAATTAGGGTGTTTTTGTTGTTGTTGTTTATTTTAAAAAGAGTAAACATTTTTCTTAAGTTTTAGTCATTTTATTTCACATTAAGCCTGCAATAATGTGCAGATGCTCTTTTTCAAAATATATTTTTCCACCATAAACAAACTAAAAATGTTAGTTGCTTTTCTCTATTTTCAAAATAACTGTTAGTCATGCCATACACATCGAAAGCAAAGTTTTAACAGATTTAGACTGTGATCTGGCTAGTCCACTGCGCAGGCAGACAGTCATTGGGCACCGCGCTACATCCAGCTCTGGTCCCTCCGCCATGCAGGGAGCAGCTGGAGGAGGTATGACAAAGTAAGAAGCAGCCAGAAGGGGGGCAGGTGGGGGTGCCCTGACCCTTAGAAGCTTAGAAGAAGCAGCAGCCCAGCCAGCCCCCGAACCTGGCCCACAGCACTCACTCTAGATTGTGAGAGTCCTGGACAGTCCCCCGTGAGACCCTGCCCCTCCCGTACCTTTCTGTGTGTCACGGTGCTGGGACAGGAACAGGGTCACATGGGGAATCGTCCAGGGGTCTCACGATCTAGGGTGAGTACCGTAGGCTGGGTTCAGGGGCTGGCTGGGCTGGTGTGCAGCAGCTTCTGAGCATTACGGCGGCCAGTGCCTGTTCCGTTATGGCTGCGCCTGCCTTACACCTGCTCAGAGCAGGCATAAGTCCCTGCAGCTCCAGCAGGTCAGTTTGTTGGGGGCTGGTGGGGTGTCTCATGGGGCAAACCCCCTTGGGATGGCCACCGGCCCTGTGGGGCTTGCCTTGGGATTGTGTACCCCTTGCATGGGCAGTGTTTCTCGCTCCACTGCCAGAGGAGGGGCATGGCCCTCATGGATATGGAGGGGAGGTGGCCATCAGGCTGGCAGAGCTCTGGTTCCGCTTGCGCCCACACACCCTCCCCTTTGTCTGCTTGAGATTCTTTGGCCCTGCACCAGCGCAAAACCCCTTGCGTTGGGAGTTGGGCTTTGCTGGATTGGAGTCTTAGTCTTTATTGGTTAATGGGGTATTTTACATTAAAATACATAAAATAAGAAAAACTATGTACATTTAAAAATTACATATTGTGTGTGTTAAAACAAAAACAAAACAAGTTGTTCTTACATTTTTTGGAGAACCTGGGCCATCACAACCCCACTCGTTAAATCTTCCACAGTCTGGCATGGTGCTTCAACATTAAACGTCTGGATCTGAAGGACATAAATTATTTTCCTGTTAGCCTGCTTTTATTGTTTTATGAAGAGTCAAAGGATTTAAAAGATTTAAAAAGTGATACATTGATAGAGTTACTAAACTACAGCAGATAACACAGATGCAACAAACGCAGAAAAGTCCAGGTTGCGAAATTAAAATTTGCACTAAGGATGGTTCTTGCCTTGCTGAAGCAGCCTACTCATTGCATCACAGATATGGCTGCAACAAAAGATTGCACATTCTTAACAAGACTTTTAAGTATGGGTGCTGAAAATGAAACTCCTAAGTATACGGTCTCCATATAGACACCTAAATAAATGACCGGATCTTCAACGGTGCTTGGTCCTCCAAACTTCTACTGACTTTTATATGAATTATAAATAACTATATTACAAACTTATTTAGGTTGCAAAGTCAGGTAATTAAATTTAAATAGATCATCCCCTAACAAGTTTGATCATGCAACCTAAATTCATCCCCTTTTCAATGTGCGCACTGCACGAAGCAAGGGTACTGTGGAAAATGGGCTCCTTATTATATAACAGTCATTTCATAAGCCACACTCACAAGACAAAATAAAAGGTCAGACATAAAGAACATGGCTATGTATGGCTCTTTAAACTCTTTCCCAGCAGCACATCATCATCAGGGCTTGAATTATGCATTTTCAACATATCAGTACAGACTGCTACCTCAGTAGCTACAGGTCTAAAACCTACTCCTGCTCCCATATAATGTAGTCTCAGAGAACAAAATGGGCCTCTGGCAGCATGACTGGATCCAAATGAGTTCCAAGGGGAACCCAACCCAGCTCTCTCTCTAGGGGGCCTTACCATATGTGGTGCTCCCTGAGTGGGGGAAGGGAGCAGCATGCTGCTGGGGCCGTATGCTGGATTCAGAGTAGTAGAGAGCAATTTATTATATGTAAAGATAAACTCATCGTAACCAAGCCAAGTACGTGCACTTGAGACCTCGCATCTTCATGAATGTTAGACCCCTTGTCTCTCCCTCTGTTCCCCTTCCTTAGTCTCTCCCCCAGCTCCTGTCTCTCAGATTGTAAGCCCTAGGGGCAGGGACCTTGTCTATTTTATTACTTTGTAAAGTGCCAGGTACACTGCTGGCGCTATATAAATGTTTGTTAATAATAATAATAATAATAATAATAAACTAAACCCTCCTTTGTTCTTGAGATCTGGAACTTCTTATTGATAAATAAACCCTTTTCATGGTATTGCTATAAAAGAAACCCACTAACTTAAGCATTTGAGAAGCCTTGCTTCTTAAGTAATGACTGCAGCATATTCCTCTCAAAATTCATTCTTTCACAATGCCATGTCAATAAAATAGTGACTTCTGAAGTAATCAGTCAATTTGAGCTCATCCTAGAAATCCAGCTGATTTTAAATAAGGGCACACTGGGAATATCTGTCGTTAAAAATGCCATTCTCATGGCTGAAAGCTCCCCAAGATACTTTATCATAACACTGGTAGATGCTGCCTCATTCACTAACAGACTATCTTCACACAACTCTTGTATACACATCAGTATAAATTAAACTGACACAAGGTAACCAATCTTGTGCATGTATACATAATTCTGCTGGTCCCTGTAGATAGATTTGCATCCATACAGCTTTCCATAATGCTAGTCTAGGCATACAGAGTACAGGCATAGCTCTGGTATAGCGTACATACACTGAGCTGGCAAAGTGTGTACTAAATTGAGCTGGTGTCCCTCTCAGAAGGGGCGCAAGAAAGCCACCTGTGGACTGCTACTGACACAAGTTTACTGTTTCTCCTTCCTAGCTCCAACTGTAAATTCTAGCTACCTGCACTAAAGGCCCTGGAACAGGGTTTGTGTGTGTGGGGCAGGCAGCCAGACTTTCTGGGGGCAGCACTGAACTCCAAGAAGACTGCCACCCTGGAAAAAGGTAGTCAAAGTCCATTTGTCAGCTCAAAAAATACTCAGGATAAGCAAGAAAGTAGAACAAGTTTCTGCAGACCTGCAAATGAGCCAGCACATCTACACAAGACTGTGTATAGACCAGTCAGTCTTTAATCCAAAGGGCATGAACAGTCTGATCTTCTATTCCTCTATCTATTGCAAAGAAATTAACCATTTGTATTTGAAAAAGTGTGAGCACAAACCATTCAGTGTGTTCACACCAGTCACACTGAATTAGCTTAAGAACAACCACTGCATTTTCTGTCACTGTTTATCGAGAAGCAGTGGATTTGGGGGAGGGAAGGATTTCAAAAGGCTAGTCAGCTTCCTAGTGTGAGAGAGGCTCTGGCTCTTAGAATTTTCACATTTCTGTGAAAATGGAAGGCAAGCACCAGCTCTGCTCCATACCAAGTGATATTGCCTTGGGCGCTCCAGAAAATTCTTGGTCAGATCCCAAATGAATGGAAACACCTAGTATTTTCAAGAGAGGCCCCATTTCTCATTTTTTCACGGGCAAGGCCCGGTGCCCAACTGCTAGTACCTACAAGAACTGATTTTCCCATGGTGGGAAGCGGAGTAGCCTTGGTGGGAATTGCTCAACAACTACAGTCTAAGGATATCCTCAAAACAAAGAGATATGCACAACTTTGCAAGACCCAAGGGAAGAGAAGTGTGTGAAAAGGAATCTTGTATATTTTCAAAGAAACAGAATTTTATAGGTAAGTACTTTCCCCCCATTTTAAGAGATATTAGACACAGGTTTCCCAGGTGTGGCAGAGTGCTGTGGGAGAGTTGCAGCAGGAGCCAGACCACAAGGCATCACCACTCTGCCAAATAAGTTAGACACACAAGGCATGGCAAAGGGCTGCAAGGGGGTGATTGAACAGGCAACCCAGCTGAAGTAAAGGATTTCCAGGGATTGGGGTGGAGGGAGGAGCGGCTGAACCAGCAACCCAAGACTTACAGGGGGCAAAGGAGCCAGTAACCCAGGCCTAGCCATACAGTGGGTGATGAGGCGGTACCACCCAGGAAAAGGTTAATAGCTGGGGCAGCTACGGAGCATAGCAGGTCACATGAGCCACACTGGGGCTGAGAGAGAGAAAGGTGCACGCTCAACCAGAAGGAAGGTGTACAAGCAAAGGAGGCAAACCATCTTGGGAGGCATTGTGGGAAAATCAGGGGCTTCCCTGTCCTGTGAGAGAGGGCAAGGGGGGGCCATGCAAGCCCTGAAGGTGATGGGCTTAGAGATCCAGGGAAGAGATCCAAGGTGCTGGGGAGAGCAGGCTGGACCTGGATGTCCCTAACTAGTCTAGCGCAATTCTGGACTTGAGTGAGAGACAGGCTTAAGGGAGAGTTGGTTGGTATGGGTAAGGGGCCTGAGGGGTAGCCCTCTGATGAGCAATCAGCTGGTAAAAGTTTGGGGCATGAGGATAACCCTTTGATGAGTCAGCAACAATTTCCATCTGTAGCTCAGGGCATAGTTTGGCTAGACCCTGGTATGGTGTGCTGCGGGCTTGTCCTAGAATATAAGTGGGCTGAGCCACGAGCCTGGGCAAAGTCTACAGGGGGCAGAACAGCAAGGTGAACAGCATGGTGGAGAATATGGGTTGTGGAGTGAACCAAGACATCAGTCGGGGCCCATGGATTATATGCAACAGTGTATTCCCCAAGACTGAAAAAGAAGGAACATGGCTGATATGGACCAAGACACTGACTGGGACAAACAAGGCAGACACAGCTGAGTTTGAGGCAGCAAACACCGTGAGTCGATACTGCAATGACTGGGACTACCTGGCAGTGCTGGTGGATAGTGGAAAAAATCTTAAGAACATTTCATTATCAAAGAGAAAATCAGCATTGTGGGATAGCGAGGGGAGGAACTACTGCAGCTTGCTTACACCCATGAAAACAGTTTCAATTCACCAGGTACTTAACCTTGGAAAGCCTCATCTGCTCCAACCAGTTCTTAGAATGCTCAAACAGGTTGGAGCACTTGGGTGGGCACGGAATGCTTTTACAAGCAATTTAAGAACCAGTTTTAAGTCTAAGGGAAGAATGTTTCTCTAGAACAGCCAACTCTGATGACTTCGCCTTGTCTAAACAGCAGCAAGCAGCTCTTCAGATAGCCTAGATGAGCTATCTCACCGCAAAAGAATACCTACAGATCTCTGGGAAAAGTTAGACAGTGATAGCAACTCACTGAAGTTTTCCATTTGCAAGGCCCTTTTACAGTTTCCTATTTTCTGCATCTTTGCTTTGCTCCACGGTTGTTGCTTTCAAAAAAGAAAAAAAGAAAAAAAAGAATGACGTCTGAACAAAAATTATTCAAATACATCAAGAAAGTGATAATCAAATTCACGGGTGTACAGTATCCAAAAATTGCCACTTTTTGCTGGACAGCTCTGTGTGACATGTTTTCATGGAAGCAGGAAAAATCTGTTTTGATTTGGTGAAATGGTAAGTTTCAAAAACAGTTTTGCCCATGTCCCCCCCCCCACCAACAATTTTAAAAAATAAAAAAAATTGAAGCACCAGAGACCAACACTGTGCATTAATGTGCAAGTTAACCAAAATGTCCTATCATTCTGCACAATGTTCAAAAGTCTGTCTGGAAGAGAAAGGATCATGAATGACGTGAGCGAGCTTTTTCCTTACTGAGTCCATCTATATTTGGGATGTAGGTCTATTTTAAGCTTCACTTCATTATATTACCCTCCCCACTTTACCCATAAATCAACCTAGTTCCAGCTGGGGATGGTGCCTATACCAACTTTGCAAATTTGTCCTTAACTTGTCTGCCTTTAGTCTGCATTACATACTGCTTTGTATATAAAACAGTTAGCCCAAATTTGGCAGGATGTTCCCATATGGCCAGCATGAAGGCAGTGAAAGTTCGAATCTAGCACAGAGCTCATGTTAGAGTTGGGTGCTGCAATCACACCAACTTGGCAATTAGTTGAGTGGAGCAAGAATGGTTCTGCACATCTATGTGACTAAGCACAAGTTTCTTTATGTGAGAACAGACATGGATATTGCTATAGACAACACTAGTGTCAGCTGCCCCTCAAAAAATGAGAGCAATTATCCCGCGTTTCCCCTCACACATTGCCAGCATAATAACATGCAAGCACTCACATGTTTCTGATTTTATATAATCCCAGTGATCAGCAAGTCGCAGAGAAATAAGGGCAGAAGCATGCCTTTCCTCAGATTCTCTTTCATCCAGGAAGCTCCAACCCCACATGCACGTTAAAAACATGGCACCTTTTACAAAATTTCATTTTTGCCTGCAACTTGGAGCTTGTCAGGTGGGGCTGTGCCATTTCAAAGAACTCATGCAACCATGTCAGTGCAAAAACAACAAGAGAGCGAGGAATAAACAGAAAAACCATTGTGCTATGGGAGAGCTGGGCTATTCCAGGCATTATCAGTGGCACGTATCCAGACGGCAGAAACCTCTAGGGATTGGCCACTCAATCCCACTGTCCAACAAATGCTGCTGTCATTACCACACCAATGGCAGGTGCTGTGCACTAAATATCTCTCTCACTCTGAGACCATACTCATGCATGCCCCACCCCATGAGACAACAAGGTTGTGAGGCCATGCTGGAATATGCACAGCCAAATCCTCACCCACTGGAGGAGGAGTAAGGTATGCAGACATCATTGCATGGCGCATACACTCCTACAAGACACCTAGGTCCAATTCCTCAAATGCAAGGAGCCCTTGATTCAGTAAAATGCATCCTGGGTAACAGGATGCAAGGGTGGGTGCAGCTACTGGCATAGTTACTCCAGCATACAATAAAACATAGGAGCAAGTGTACATGTGACACAAAGGTTGCCTGAATGGTGGTGACATTACGTACGTGCCACTCCATGCATCACTACACAGAAAATATAACTTGTAAAAACACCCGAAGGCTGACATAAAATGACTTATAAGCTTATCTTATTATACAGCACAGGCTCCCCTCCACTCTGATATTGGGGGGGGGGGGGGGGAAGCCTAGCAGAGCCATGCACGTGCCCTTCTTCCAACTCCCACAAACAGCTAATGGGGGGGGCGCAGGGGGAGAGCAGCAGGCATGCATCTAGGTCTCCTTCCCCTTATCAGCTGTCTGTCTGGGTGGCAAGAGGGGGAAGTGCATGTGGCTCCCCCTGAGGACTCCGGACTCCCACCCTGGCTGTGAAATGGCTGTGAGCGACAGGTGCTGGTGCCCGTTGCTCACAGCATTCCCCCAAGTATAGAGGAGCAAACGTGCCCAGCCATATAGACTTGCTCTGCCCTGGGCAGCCTTACACCATGTTGGGTAAGGCTGCTCCGCGATGCTTCCTCGGGATTTCTCAGAGGACGTGTCGCGACGCAGGCAAATGTTTGCCCCATCCTGGGGCAAGGCAAACCACTGGCAGTCCCTGGACACATGAGCCACAACATCCCATGGCTTGGTTGCGCAGGGAAGGGCAAGCTTCCCTGGGCATCTTGTGTGGTTGCACCCTTTGGATGCTACCCCAGGATGCCTTGTCTGAAGGTTCTGTCTTTCCCCTCTTTTTTAAAACCAAGAAAATTCAATATGTTTAATTCCCAGGTTAATAATACTTCTGTACAAGTCATTCCTTTACCTCCTAAATAACGTCAACAAATTTGTGCATACTTTTCATCCACTAACATGCTTAAACTACATTTTAAAAAATGAAATTGTAATTAAGCAGACATGGTCAGGTCAACAGCTCAGCTCACTCTTATCTAAGACCTTTGTTAAAGCCAACCAAATCACCCGCCTCTAACACTAATTTGTATGCTACAATTCAACTGCTTGTTCTGAATCAGTGCTATGAGGGAGACAGGACTTGCATCAAGAAACACATCACTGTTCTACAAAGGTTCTGAGCTAGGGATGAAATGAGATCTCGCAAAAATAGAAATTCCCGTCGATATCCCAGTTTCCGATACTGTCTTAGATCACATCCACACTTTGGTCCTGGTTCCCAAGATGGTGACATTATTCATGAGTAAAAATGTTGCTGCTTGTTTCAGAACCTTTATAGAACAGTCCCTATTCTGGACCACATACTTGCTTGGACATCTGTACTTGACAGGTTCCCATTGGCTCAGATGCTTTAAACTCTACTGCACACCAGGCAGCACTGTCAGGGGAGCCCCCTGAAGCAGACACATCAACATTCCCGGACTGATACATTTTCTACATCACTACCTGCTAGCTAGCATCTGGTGATTTAAAACCAGAAGACTTTCAATGAGCAGAAAAGCACATTAGCATACAAGCTCAAAAGTGTATTTTATACAAGTTTTATGCAAACTGAAAATATACTGGTTTTAAGTCAAAAGTAAGGGTGTTGGGGGAAAGTAGGGCAGAAGCCATTTTGGGTAATCTGGGGGAAGGGGAGAGGTGGTCTGGAAGGGAAGGGGTATTTGGCAAAACAAAAGGGGGATCCAAGCAGAGGAGTGGAGTGTGTGTCACTGAGGGTGTCTGGTCGAGGTGTGGGGACTGGGAATAGCAGGGTGTCTGGAAGTGATGAGGAGGCAGCCTTAGCAAAAGGAGGAAAGGCTCTTACATCCCTCCTGATTGGTTATCTTCCTCCCCAGGTGGTGGGATAAAGGGGAAGAACAGCCAAGCAGATGGGGGATTTCCCCACATACCAAGATATTTTCTTCATGGGCCTGAAAACAACTAGAATACAGGAAAATCTGTACAGTTAGCAGGTGTGACAACCCCATTGTAAGTTCCCTCACTGCACAGCACTAATCTCCTAAAAAGAACCTTGATCTCCACCCATAGAACCCTGTTTCTCCATCTTGAAGCTCTTGGCTGCCCTAACACCCTGAAGCTGTACTGTGGAAACAGTTATGCCTAAGGAGGGCATTGGGGGCAGCCAAGGATAAGAGAGTTAGAGAAAAGAGCAAGACTACCTACACTAGACCCTACCTCATGTACAGCTCCAATGTCTTGACCTTATTACATATAACTTTTTTGCCCATCTCATGTACATTCCTGGCTCTTTGTAGACACATCCATCCGTATCTTCTCAAACAACCATCCGCGCCCATTCACCCTCAATACCCCCCACTAGATACCCCAGCTACCCAGACTACCTTCAGGTTTTCAGAGATACCCAGAATAAGGACATTAGCAACAAAAGGTATTAACAAAGGAGATGGTAGTCCACGGAGTGTGTGTTTGGTCAATGCAGCCGCCACTCACGTTTTGCATGTACTGCCTAATAAACAGGCAGTCCCTTACGTGTATTCCCTGTGCCTCCGGGCAGCCCACACTGAGCCCCCATTTACAGGTTTAATGTAACAAGCCTAATACATGGGGAGGCATTCTTCACTGCCATGCCCCGGTCTCCCCCAGTATTTTGCCCCCTATAATGACTCACAGGTGCAGCAAACAATGGGAAGAAGCCGCCACACCAGCTGTTTGTTTCTTCTGGGCTATTATGACTCCAGGAGGCGGTCCAGTGCCTGCTATCGCCCCACCCACCAAGGTTTATACCTGCCAGCACTTGGAAGCTGGAAATAACCTTTTGCTATGCACGTAACGCTGAGTTTATTGAGAAAACTACATACTTTATCGAGCGCCTATAGTAAAAACTGAAAGCTATCGCAATCAATCTTTGTAGGTTGTCAACTGGGTTTCTTGCATCCACGGCTCCTAGTGACTTACTGGCAGGTAGGAGCACACAATTTTATTGGGGTCTCACCCACTGTAATGTTAGCAATCCCTCTAGGTTTGCATAAAACTCCCAAACACGCACCTCTTGTACCCCCTTTCTAGCATCTTCTGCATTACCCTACAGTTGGGGCAGAAAACATCCCGAATTGCAAGAGCTCTCTGCACTTCTCCGTGTCCCCAAACCTTATGGGACAACAAGCTCTCCTTCAGTAGGATCACATTTCCTGTACCCCAAGTCATTAAGAGATTAATGTCTGCCATGCGATCAAGGCACTCCCAGTGACCCCGTGGGTATCCTCTCACTATCATAAGGGCTGTGATGAGGAAAAATGGCAAGCAACATCCAGCCTCCATTAGTGACTGTCCTACTTCTGGCAGTGCACAAACTTCCAGAAAAGCCATAATCTTGATCGCATCCCACTCTCTCATCTCATTCAGGTCCCACTTTTCCATTGTGCTGAACTTTGAATTGTAGTAGAGTTGTACATACACAGAACCCCACTGTGTGCATGGGCCACCCTATGAGTGCATCTGCTCCCTCGGAGGACAGGCCTGACAGTTCTCTCTGAACAACAGGCCTCACCAAATGTCCAATACCCCCACCAACCTCTCTGCTCCCCATAACCCGAGCAGCCGCAGCACCCACAGACAAATGCCAAAGGTATTGGGCTTTCCCGGGCAAACAACCCACAGCCAATAGCTTTTTATGACATTATGACCTTTCATGCTCACGGCAAGCAAAAAACCTTACTGTCAAAAGAAAGACACAAAAAGTGGTTCAAATTATATCTTTTATTGGACCAACTGTTGTTGGTGGAAATAAGCAAGCTTTCCTCAGGCATGTAGCACAGTCAGTAGAAATATATAAACTGAGCAAATGTAGAGCACTTATACATGAGGCAGCATGGAATGGGTGGGAGTGGGATAAAGGTGGGAGGAGGATAAAGAGAGAGATGTGCCAGACATTTAAAAACAGCTGTAAGATTATATATTGGTGTAGGAGACAAACTTAAATACAAGAGGTAGTGTTAAACATGAGAGAGGGCAAACGTGTGTTGGGGATATAGTGGGAACACAGATTTCTCTGGATTCAAAACATAAGACAGGAGTTACTTTTAACCAATGCACAGCTCTGCTTCCATATACATTCTGAGCACAGTGACCTTCACTGCCTTGCAGATCCCCCTGCCCCATCTTAACTTCCAGTGATTCCTCCCACCCCAATTAAAAAATTTCATTCTTCCATGGTGTTAACATATGTAACATGTTTAGATGAGTTGTGACAAATGTCTATACAGTTTAACAGGCACCTGGATTGGCAGTGTGCAAAAACACACATACCCAGCACAAGCTTTGTAAAAATGTTTTCAACCAATAGCTGGCCTGTAACCAATAGCAGCTCCTGCTTCACATGCAGCCAGTCCTGTAAGGACACATGACCAATAGTGGGCAATAATTGCTCACGTGCAGCCAATCCTAGGTATGCAGCTGCCCAGCTGTTTAAACTGTTCAGTTGGCATTTGGCATGTGGTCTGCAGAATTCATGGATGTTGATACCGCAGCCACGGAGACACATACCAAGAATTGCCTTGTGCTCATTATCTGTGTGATATGATGACAAGGCACAGAAAGTCTCTTGCTCAATCTGTGGCCAAGGAAGTGGGGCTCACCACTATCAACCTTGGCTCAATTTGTGGCCAGGATGAGCCGTGGAGGTGGCTCCTGCTTCAGCGCTGTGCACTTGCCTATGTCCGGTGACAATGGACTGTGCAAGGAAGCAATGAAACAGTGCAAAGGCAGCTGATGCAAAGGCAGCTGATGCACATAGAGCAGTACCTGTCGGGGGAGATGGCTTCAGCCCTGTGCATGGCGTCAGTGATTTTACCCACCGAGAGACTTGTCTGAGTGAAGGAGAAAAGCACAGACTGGTGGAAAAACATGCTGTCCTTGTGAGGAGACGCTGAGTGGGTCACAAATTTCAGGATACCCTGTCGCCTCTACCTGCAGATACCAAGATCCTCAGGCCATGTTCCGGAGAAACAGAGCATGGTGATGTGGTCACCCATCACAGCATACTGTCATCACTATCTGGAAGCTCGCCACTCCAGACTTCTGCCACTCTGTCAGCCAGCAATTCGGTGTTGGAACCTCCACAGTGGGCACCATACTTGTGGAGGCTTGCACAGTGATTGTGGAAGTGCTGCTGGATGGGGTGGTGTAGTTGGCTGACCCCATGGAGATGATGGGAGGGTTCTGGACCGGAGAAGTTCACAAACTGTATGGGGATAATCGATGAGAGCCATATCACCATAATCTGCCCACCCCATTGCAAGGATGACTACCTGAACTGGAAGAGGTTTTTCTCTGCGTTTCTCCAGGCCACAGTGGACCACTGTGCCCAGTTCGTGGATGTGCTGCCCAGGTGGTCTGGGAAAAACTATGACACTCACATCTTCCATCAAACCCCCTTCTTTGGCCACATGTACACTGGAAACTTTGGACCCTCCACTAAAACAGGCATTGAGGAGGTGCTCATGAGCGTGTTGTTCTCAGGGACCCTGCCTACCCACTAAAGCCCTGGCTCATGAAGGCATACAGCATTGCCCACACCCCAGAGCAAAGGTAGCCAGCAGCTCAGTGCTACCTGCTCCGTTGTAGAGAGAGCTTCTGGACTATTAAAGCAGCATTAGAGATCAAATGCGGCCAGAATTAATTTCCAGTTGGAAACTAGACTACTTCTAACTACCGCTGCCTGTATTCTCCATAACACCTGCGAGACCGGCAGGGCTATGTTGGAGAACCCCTGCCAATTAGCTTTGGTAAGCTAGTGTCCCTGTTCTGGGACCAGCTGAAACGAACAGAGCAGCACATAGCCGGAGAGAGCCAGGACACCTTGTGCCAGCACATCAATCACAATGATAGCCCCAACACCCATCATCAGTGACCTTCTGATAAGCACCAGCGAATGGTTTAAAATGATTTTTGTAATGTCAATAAAGCCTTTAAAAAGGTTTCCTTTGTGTCACTGTTTTCCTCTGGCCCACACACAGAGAGCACTGGGACAGCATACTTTCCCTTCTTGCCCCTCTCCCTGGTGGTATTTCCCACCCAGCAGCCTTTCCCTCTGTGTTTCCTATTGGCATTTGCAGATTAGCCAGCTGCAGGCCTGAACCTCTACATTTCTTATTGGCATCCACAGGGTAGTTGGGTCTGGGAACAGCAACAGGAAGGGCTCCGCGTTCTCCTGGCTGCCTATCAACACAAAAAATAATAAAAAACATAATTAGATAATAAACATAAGCCATTATCATGCAGCAGCGTAAAAGCAAACACCCCCCCCCCACCCCCACCCCTCGTGTGTTAACTTACCGTTCTCCTCGGCCTCCTCTACAAAGGTGACATTAAGGACCTCTGTGACCTCACCTAGAACCTCTGGTGGCACCTCAAACAAGGTCTGGTCTTCAAGCTTGAGAGGATACACTGCGAGAGTCATGGTGTCCTGCTGACCTGTGCCGACTCCAGGGTAGGGGCGAGCATGGAGTGACTCTCTGTTGGCGGTCATGGCTTCCGTGGTGGGACTGGGAGTGGTTGCAGTGGGAGCCATCCATCCACTTCTTTGGCCTCTGCCGAAAGTACAGCCGTATAGGCAGGATGCAACAACGGCTCCATCCACAGGAACCAGTGAAGGAGCTCGTAGTAAGGTGACGTTTGATTCCTGCAGCCAGAGGCGAAGTTGTTGTTCTGAATTTCTTTGTATCCGCACCTCATGTCCTTGGCCCACTGCCAGCACTGGTTCATGTCCCAGGTGTAGCCCTGCTGCACCATTTGAACTAAGATCTCTTGGAACACTGCCTTGCTCCTGTTAACACTTCTCCAGGGCATACTGGACCTTCTGCTCCCCCCATAGAGCGATGAAGGTCTCAATCTCTTCCTTGGTCCAGGGAACGCAGTGTTGGCAGGCAGACTGGTAGGTGGAGAGTGACTACAATTGCACGGTGCTGGTTGTTGCCTGGCTGTCGGTTTGAGTCACGGCCACACTGATGGTAATCCTCTGCAAGCCATTAAGGAGAATGCAACGACTGGGGAAAAAAAGCATGCACCGGGTACATACTGCCAAATAGGAAGTACTGGCAGAACACGTTTGGAAATGGTGCGGTGGGCTTTTAAGGCGGACATTACGTGCGCGCTAATGAGAGCATAAGGGGCTGAAAGTGGTTTCTCCTTGGACACTCTAGGCTTTCAGTCTGGGACTCTATGGTGTTGGCAGACCTGTTGTACGCAAGACTGCATGCAACCTGATGGGACACGGACACGTGGGCACACCTTAGCCTGTATTTGCCCGTATGGCAGGCTCCGACGCCACCACGAGAGAGGACGAATACCTAGTAAATGAGCAGGTGGACACCCACCTAGTGTATGCTACTGTCTCGTTTGTTAACACCCATATACTTTCAACAGCCAAATCTCATATTTTGACGTTTACTAGGTAAATCTGCAAACGTATTAAGAGAATTAAAGGTAAAAATGATTACCCGAATAATTAAGTCATCAACAAACTAAAGGCTAAGTTCACTAGTATTCTATGGCTACGTTACTCCACACCAGCATAAAACAGATACAGCCCACAGGTGATTCTGGCTCCAAAAGTTAAATGTAAAAAGTATTTAAGAACGTAATATGTCTTGCAATTATCAGAAATATAATCTGTAGATTTTTTGTTAAGGGTTAATGTGAGATTTTTCAAAAAGGAAATTTCCATACTACAAAGTAAACTAAAACAGATTAAAGTGGACGTATCCGTAATTTAAGAGTAGAAACAGAGTTTTTTTTAGCGAGGTTATCACAAGAGTAAACTTCACAAACCCAGGAAATGCAATGTTAAAGGTAAATTTAGAAAAAGAAGAAGAAGAAGAAGAAGAAAAACTTGTTCAGGCCACGATCCTTAAGTGTAAATACAAAGAAATTCCCTTGACACAGCAGGGCTTCTCTCTCTCTATGGTTTGAGGAACCCCACCCTCTAGTGACACCATACAACAGCTACAGTTATGATGATGAATGTGCTACAGTGTTAACCCAAACAGCAATGAAACTCAATTTCCCATGGTACCTTTATAGGGCAGCGTTAAGGTTAATCTGAATGCCCTTTGTATTTTCCAGACCTTAAAATAGGCTTGGATTTGCTAGCCTTGTCAGGCAGTGAAAGGTATTGCCGAGCGTGAGGTCCCAGCACAAAGAGCGGTGCCCACATGAAATTGCCTGAGGAAGCAGAGTGTCACCGAGGGAAGCTCATGCCTCCCTTCACCAGTTGTTCTCTAAGGTGCTCTCCTTTCTTTCCTTCTGCCTGGAAGGGGGGAGGCGGCCTCGGAACAAAACAGCCTCATCTCTGCTGGCTGATGACCCTGGCTCAGACAATGACACCAGGGGAGCAGGCGGCTGGAAAGGAAGGGATGATGAGAGGCCTCGGCTGCTCACGGTGACACCGGGGTTGGCTACAGGGGGGGACCCTGACACAGCGACAGCGTCACCCCAGCGGAGGAAGGGGATGACAGGCTCAGCCAGCGATACCAGAGGGGAGCGATCCCTCTGAGGAGGGGACCCGGGGGAGGGAGGAGGCTCCTGCGGGGCTCTCGCCCGGGCGGGATACGAGAAGCTGGGGCTGCCGGCCGGTTGGTCGCTCACCCAAGTAAGCAGGCTCTCCCCGAGCTCGGTCCGCTCCAGGCTCTCCACGGTGAACATGGTCCGGGAGGGCAGGGCGAGGCTAGTGCTGCCGCCTGGGCCGGAGCCGGTCGCTGGCTAAGGCGACGCTTTCCCCAGGCCGGGCAGTGGCGCAGACACGTCACCGGGGCCGCCGCCGGGAACCGCCCGCCCCGGTAGCCACCGCGCAGGCGCTCAGCTCGCGTCACATCGAGGGCGGGGAGAGGCTGGAGAGGCTAGGCCGGCCGAGAGGCTTCGCTTACGCTAGCGACTGAGGTACCGATCCCTCCCTTCCTGCCTCGGGACGCGCCCCCGCGGGGAGAGCCTGCTGCCCCGTTCCCCTCCCCCCGCACCAGCACACTCGGTTCTCGGGCTCCAAGCGCTGCTTCCCTGCCCAGCCCCTTCTTCCTTCCCGCCCCCTGCTCTCCCACCCCGCTTCTTGTCCCTCTCAGGGCACGTTCAGACGAACAGGGTTAAAAAGATGTTATTAAATTTGTCTTATTAAAGTGAAGTAACTACTCCACTTCTGAATTGTTCATAGGAACAGGTAAACTGAAGTAACTACTCCCGGTCTGCTAATTCCTTCCTAGACAGGCTGTGTAGGGGAAATTGAGCTCTCCCTGTCTCTAAAACCCCAAAGTTTAGACAAAAGGTACAGTTGATTTAAAAACCAAAGGGGAGTAGGTACTCCTGATTTTTCCTGAGTACGTATCCCTCTTTTTTCTCTGGTTTAGGTTTAAAGTCTTGTTCCTGTGAACAGTACAGGAGTTAAACTGAGTGGCTGCTTCATGACTTTGGAACTCCCTTCCCTTCACCTAAGCCCTAGCCTGAGCTTCTTCCAAGGCAGTGAAAGACCTATTTATTTGGCCAAACATTCTAACAGGGTTAGGATATGGGAGAGCTTTGGCCAAACATTTTAACAGGGTTAGGATTTGGGAGAGTTTATGGGTATCTTATGCAATTTGGGGTTTTGAATCCTTTGTATTTTATGTGTATGATATATATCCCACCCTATCCCCAAAGACACCCTCAAATACGGTGGCCATATCTCCCCTTTAGAAGAGGATGCTTATGAAAAATACATGGTGCAGGGCTGCACTGGAACCAATGCAGCCCTACAACATGTATTTTTCATAAGTGGCCTCTTTAAAGTGGAGGTTTGACCACCCTACCCTCAAATGGTTATGCCATCTGAGTTCGTCCTGGCCGGAAGAACTCAGGGAGTGGTGCTTGGGGATTATTTTTCATCATACTGAGATCCCTCGTGTGGAGTCCTGCGGGGTTCTGTTTTGTGCCCTCTCCTGTTCAATGTGTATATGCAGCCGCTTGGCGAGGTTGGTCGGAGGTTTGGCGTGCGGTGTCATCAATATGCTGATGACACCCAGCTTTACCTCTCTTTTTCATCAGACCCAGGCCTGGCAGTCTTGGTGCTTACGGTGTGTCTGGCAGCTGTGGGGGATTGGATGAGGGCAAATCAACTGAGGCTGAATCCTGACAAGACAGAGGTGATGCTAGTGGGTAAGGCGACGGGGGTGATGGCCCCCATCATTGATGGGGTCTGCCCTCCGCTGGTTCCCCAAGTACGGAGTTTGGGGGTGCTTCTTGATTTGCAACTCCGCTTGGATGCTCAGGTGGAGGTTGTGGCAAGGAGTACCTTTCGCCAACTACATCTGGTGCATCGGCTTCGGCCGTATGTTTCGGATTCTGACCTGACCACTGTCATCCATGCTTTCATCACCTATAGGTTAGACTACTGTAACACGCTCTACGTGGGGCTACCCGTGGTGACGGTTCGGCGACTGCATCTGGTGCAGAATGCAGTGGCCCGTCTCTTAGTGGGATTTGGCCGCTGGAAACGTATTACTCCAGTTCTTTGGTCGCTGTACTGGCTGCCTATAGTCTTCCAGGTCCAATTCAAGGTGTTGGTACTTGCCTATAAAGCCCTAAACTGCCTTGGCCTGACCTGCCTGCGGGACCGCCTCACCCCTTGAGTCCTGGATTGGCGCTTGCGCTCATCGGGAGGTGCTCTCCTCGAGGTCCCCCAAGTTTTCTGGGGGGCTACAATGGGGGGAGGGCTTTCTCGGTGGCTGTTCCACAGCTGTGAAATTGCCTGCTGTTAGAGGCCCATTTGGCCCTGGATCTCCCTTCTTTTCGATGCAGTTGTAAAACTTGGCTGTTCTGCCTGCCGTTTGGTGGGGCGGATGGGTAGGCTGGGGTGGGATGGTTTGGTTTTGGGATAGGGTTTGGTTTTATTCCTCCTTTTTGATGTTTTATGTTTTGGTGTTTTTAAAGGTTTTATTGTGCTTGTAAGCCGCACTGAGCTGCTGTGCGGGAGGGGCAGGGTATCAGATTTTGAAATAAAATAAATAAATAAATAAATAAATGTTATGCATCAGAAATGTAACACACATAGGTTTAGATGTTGGCTCTTTGGAGAGAGAGAGAGAGAGAAGCTGTTAAGGCAGCCGAGCCCAGTGCTCGCAGCACAGGGTCCCCACTGCAACTGAGCTTTTGATAGCCACAAGGAGCAGGATCTTCCAGACACAATGGGCTATAGTGCTAGCTATGGGACCAATCCAAGGTTCCCACATACATGCACCAAGTACAGGATGTGTGAGCATTCGATGTGTGTTTGGTGTACATGCGGACCTTGGATTGGCCCTAGCATGACTACTTCCACTGACTTCCATGCACTGGTGTAGCTACCATAGGGACAGAAGTGACGTTTGTCCTGGGGCCCAAGCTGGATGGGGGGTTCCGCAAATGATCCCTCCTGTCCTATTGCAGCACGCGGCACTATTGCCAACCCTCCCCCTTAAATCAGGAGGCTTATGAAAAATACATGTTGCAAGGCTACATTGGAACCAGTGCAGCCCTGCAACATGTATTTTTCATAAGCCTCCTGATTTAAAGAGGAGTGTTGGCAATACTGCGTACAGAGACTGAGTGGAAACACTGGAAGTGGAAGTGCACGTAGGACGGAGCAGGTGGCAACACGAGGCAGGCAGCACAGCCTCCCGGGCTCGGTGCAGCAAGCTAAGGAGAGGTGGCGCAGTGGTGTCAGGACTGGAGGTGGTCAGAATGGTAGTGGGGGAGGGCTGTGGGGACAGGGAGGCTGGAGCAGGGTAGGAATAGGGAGGATGTGTGGGGGCAGGCAGTGTGGGGGGGGCATAGGGGCAGTGTGGGGGCACCGGCTGGTGGGGGGGCAGTGTGGAGAGGGAAGGGAATGAGGGGAGTGGGTTGGAAACAGCAGGAGAGGATGGTAATGAGGGTGGGGTGAGGAAGTCTATTTCTTTCAGCTGGGCCCATTCCAACCTAGCTATGCCCCTGCTTCAGTGAACTACTTATAAGTGGTGTGCACTATGGCCATAATCCTGAAACCACTTAGCTTCTAAGCTCCATTGACTTCAAGAGTAGGAGTTAGTAGGAAGCGTTCGTAGGTTTGGAACCATAATCTGGTAGATCAAAATGATAGTTGACGGGAAGAATTTGTGTAAGCATTGCCTTTTCTACTGGGAAAATAGTTTCATCTTGAGGAAAGGTAGGTTCTCTAATCCTTTCTATGCTGCAGAGTCTCTATTTCAAGGCGAACAGAAAGATGGGAGAGATGAGGAGGGTATAGCTAATGATCATTTGTTTATTCATTCAGTTAGGAGAACCTTTATCCTACCCTAGGCTCCGAATTCTTCAAACTGTTTTAAATTGTTGCAAGATTCTCATAGCACAGGTCATGACTCCAAGAGCTTCAGTCTGTGGAGACATTATCCTAATGGGTATCTAGTTACTAGTAAGTGATGATGATGATGATTAATTATTATTATTAAGCATTTTATACAGCACCAGCATTATGCCTGATGCTTTACAGTTATTATTTGACAGGTCCCTGCCCAGTGGGTTTACAATCTAAGATGTACAAGGATGAGGAGAACACAGGGAGAGACAGACACACACACACATGTCCCTTACTCTAATGTAAACGTTTATTTTCCTTTAAAAGGAATCTGTAAACTCTTGCACCACTATAGCTCTTTGATGGTAAGCCTAGCCTTTTTTCTTTATTAACACATCCTGGATACGGTCACCACTCATGCATTCTGCCCTTATCTGCAAAAACTTATGTGGGTGCTGAGTTGTGAGTAATTCCATTGTCTACAATGGCATTACAGTGTGTAGCAGGGAACAGTCCTGTGGGGCTGCTGCCCCTTTAAGAAAGGGTCTGAGGGGGTCTGCCGGAGGGTTGAGCATGCCCAAGGGGGTGGCAGAGCCATCCCCATAGCTGGGGATCAGCCTGTGAGGTAAACAGGCTGAGAAACCCTGGGACAGAGTGGGCGAGTTACTGGCCCTTTAAGGCTGTGGAGAGGAAGCCTGGCCATGCCCCCTTTGCCTGTATATAAGGAGAGACAAGCCAGAGAGGAAAGAATCTCTGCTAGGGAGCTGGAGGAGCAGCTCCCTGAAGAAGCCCCTGAAGAAGCCTTCCTGCTCGACTCTCTCCAAGTTACTGAACGTTGGAGAACCAGAGTAATGCAGCCAAGTGGGAGAGGCTGTGCCCAGGAGGGATCCTCTTGCCTGGGGAAGGCTTGGCCAGAGCCTGGGGGTCTTAGAGGCCTGGCTGGATGGACTTCGGAGGTTGATGGTCTGTGTTGCTTCTGAGCATGGAGAGATTGACCTGGGCCTGCAGGGTGGAGGCGATTTGAGCTGGCAGCCCCAGGTACATTGGACACAGAGTCTAATAAAGGACTGTGGACTAATACCGTCTGGACTGTGTGTTGTGTCCTAGAAGAGGCTACCCCCCTGTCTCAGGGCGGTTATCAGACGAGGCTCGGGCTGAAAAGGCTTGTCAGGGGTGAGCTAATTTCCCAGAGTGAGACCCCAACGCCCCGTGTGGCCCTGGGAGACCACCTGCTACACAGTGCATAAAGTTAAGCTTGTATGTCTTTGCAGGCATAGGGCAGCAAAGACGCTAAAATATGAGGTATGCTTAAATGTTTCATAACTGAAACATTTAAAAGGTGCTGAAGAATCTAGACTATTCTTGCACTTTTGCAATTTTTTAAAATAAAAAACCAAAACAACAACAACAAAAATCTTAGAACGTAGTTCACTGAAATGGGGAAGGAAAATAGGATGATTCTCTGGGCCCGCCTCCTGTTCCACTGTACAAAGACAGAGAGGGAGAGCTGAAGGAAGCAGCCAGTGAACAAACATTTGTTTCTGGAGCAGGTGAAGGAGGTAGTGTGACAAGATGTGTTGCCTTACTACATCTTTTATTTTTATTTTTTGAGTAGGGGAGAGGAGCAAGCATTGGGATTCTGGGCTAGTCACACCAAGGGAGATTCCTCTTTTTTCTCCTCCTTCTCTGTGAAGAATGTAGTGGTTTCCTCCTTTCTTATCCCTTCCCTCTTCAAAATGATCATTGGCAACCATGTTCTTCGCTTTTTGGAGACGAATCCTCCTCCTAGGAGGTGAAGTCCTAGAGATGTCAAAGGAAGCAACAAGAATGAAGACCATCTGGGGGGCATCATCAGTGAAATTCTTCACGGACGTAGGATCAGCCTGAGTTTATCGAATTGTTGGAGAAATCAGCCTAAATTAATTATACTGAACATGGGAGAAAGGAAGCAGAATTAGTTGTACTGGGACAGCCAGGGCAGTGGCCACTGCTTCTTCTCCACTCCACAAGAAGACCAGGCCTGGACCCTCTTCATGTTTTTCGCATCTTGTAGTACCAAAATGGGGGTCCCCTTCCCAAATCCCTGGTGTGTTTCGCTGGAGGAGGAAAATTATGGGGGATTTCCCTTAGAGCTCTCTCAATTTTAATTGGCAGCACCTTAAACACTGAAACTTTCCCACTGCTCTCGCTAAGGAGAAATCAACAGTTTGTGTGATAACATAACCTCCGGTAGTCAAGGCACTTCTGCTGGCATTGTGGAAATATGGTGGAATAACTGGATTGATTAAAAATGAGTTATATTCTTATAAAGGTGAGGAAGAAAATATAGGTCCTGTTCTTGCTATTGGATTTGTTGGCTTCCAGACCTTTAGATCTGCACAAAGCACCATTGAAATTGGTAGTGCTCTGAACAAGCACAAACATCTGCCCACAGATCTAATTGCAGGATCAAGTAACAATATTATATAAAGATGATTTTATTTTTTTGATTGAAAGTTGCAATAATATATCTAAGTAGTTGTCCATTTACTTTTTAGTAATTGTGAATTTAGAGCTCATGAAGAGTACAAAATTAATAGCCTTTAGGGAGTGGAGCAGAGTCTTATTTGTCTGCAGAACAAATAAAATGCAGGCAGTGCTTCCTCACCCTGCCTAGCTAGTATTGTTCCACTTTGCACATGGAACTAGTCTTTCAATGGTCTTTTTGTCTCCTGTGTCACTACAACTCTACACTGCTGAATGAGAGGGAAATTCAGTATCAGTTGCCAGTTGAATCCTTGATCTCTTTACTTAAAGTGCTAACAGGGATGTCAGTTATGATTTATGTGATGTCAGCACCTGTTGACTAGAAATTGGCCTGATTCCTAGCGTCTCAGGATAACAATTCTTATTCTTTACCAATGTGAGCTGGAGTTGAATAAGCAACAGAGTTGAAGTACTGTAGATCCCTTAACTGTACTGTAAGTAGTCTAGTTCTGTTGTCCCCATACGGTGTCTTCCAGTTTTTTTGAGGTTTTTTTTTTTGGGGGGGGGAGAGAACGGGGAGTTATGTAGACACAAAAGAGGCATACCACCTCAATACATCAATGTTGGGCATTAGTATTGTAGACATTGCCCTGAAATTCTCAAACGTCACTGAATAAGTAGTTAAATTCTTTTTTGATCTTGGAAATCTTTTTTGATCTTGTTGATTCTGAAGCTTTAGACTCTGCTTCCTTGTAATTTTCATTGAGGAATGCTGTCTTTGCCAAGTTTGAAAAAAGATTTTGAAGTAGTCATGAATCTTGGAAAATACCATATTGAACATTCCTTACTGACTAAAGGCTGCAGTCCTGGACCCGCTGAAATTAATGGCAAGACTCCCAATAACTTGAATAGAGATGGACTGTGTCCTAAGGGTCTACTTCTAGTTTGAGGGTGTTTTTACATGAGACACCCCCCACACATGGACACTCACTGTCCCTGTGGGGGATGTCTCATTTGAATACGGTGCGTAGGTGTGTGTGCTCCCGTGACCCATGCACTGCCCACCCCGTCCATGCACGGGGCGCTCCAGGAAAATCCCTGTGTGGGGACAGGGTGGGCGTTGCATGGAGGGGACAGCCATGCATGTGAAGTGCCCCCCCTGCATGGTGCCCACACACCTGCCCCATGCAACACCGTAGACCCCCCCCCCCGTCTCATGTAAAAACACTCTTTGTCATATACACTTTAAATATAGCAAGTAGTAGACAGATGGCATCTTCAAAGCATTCAAACAGCTATTTTAAATGTGTCTGTTCTAGTTTTATTATATCCCTTTTGCAGTTACCACCTCTCTTTTCTCATTCCTTCTAAATCATGTCTATGGGCATTTTCAGACCAGACGCTTTCCACCCACCACTGACCCACTATACGGCCCTTTTCACTCTTAACACTGATAAAATCAGTGTTACACATTTTATTATACATGTTGCAGGGCTACAGGTGTGCTCTGTGGGTGCCCTGCAATGTGTATAGTGGGTGGAGAGTGTCTTGCCTGAAAACGCCCTATAATGTTTGTGCATGAGAGTGTTTTGTTAACTCTGGCATGAGCTGCAATATTTGTGTAAAACTAATGCAGTTTCACTCTGGATTTTCAGCCCTGTCTCCCATCACTCAAATTGTGGTAGATATGGGCTAATCATGTCAAAAACTTCCCACATGCGAGCAGGACTTCATGTGATCCCCCAGCCATGATTTTGGCATGTGGCAGTCCGCCTCCCACTCCAGTCTCTCGTGTGCAAATAGCCTAAGACTTTGTTGTATTGCTACAACAAAATGGTAATATCTGCCTTCTCTTCCTGCCTTTTTGCATCAAAACATAGGAGCTGTCTGGACTATAAGAGTTCAATGACAGCTGGCTCTTACCCCACTCTTGCAACCACATGATTTTAATCTCACCTGATGCATTGTAAGCCTCAATTTCTTTTGATTTCTAACAATTCAGTGTCTTCCATTTTGATTTATTTCCAGAAAACAGAGGAAGATTTGGTTAAATCATTTAGTTGAGCAGCTCTGAGATGTTCTGTATATTCAGACAATCATAAAAACACTCCATATAGTTATAGTGTTAAGTCTTTTGCTTCTATGTCTGCTCCAAGCTATCGTCACAGTCCCTTAGCCACACAGACAGATTCATATTCCAACAAGATAGTGTTTTAATTCCACATAGTTTTCCTGCAGAGAATATGTGCAACTTGAATCTCTAATGAAGGCAGACGTTTATGAAACAGTTTTGGAATGGGAGGGGCATTTGTACTTTTACTAGTATCAATTTCACACTCTGTGAAGTGTTGCTCCTAAGGGTATAGCTATAGTAGGGACAGACAGTGCAGCTGCACTGGGGCCCACAAGCCTCAGGGCTATGTTGTTTGTTTGTTTATTTGTATTCAAATTTATATGCTACCCTTTCCGATGAGGATCAGGGCAGCTTACACCATATAAAAACAGCTAAAAAATCCCCTTAACTCCCTACAACCCTCCCTCAACCCCTACATTCCTCCCTATCCCTGCCTGCCAAACACTTGACCAAACAAGAACGTTTTTCATCGTTTCCAGAAGATGAGCAGGCTCGGGCTTAGACAAATCTCCAAGGGGGGAGAGTTCCATAATCATGGGGCAGCCACCAAGAACACCTTTCTGTACACCTGTGTGAAACCTCATGGGGAGATGGTATACGCAAGAGGACTCTCCTGGCTGACCTCAAAGGTTCTGACGGGCTATAAAGGAAGAAGCGGTCTTTCAGATACTTGGGGCCCAGGCCATTTAGGGTTTTATAGGTCAAAACCAGCACCTTGAATTGTGCTTGAAAAGCTATTGGTAGCCAGTGCAGACTCTGGAGCACCGGTGTAATGTGGTCCCAGCGACCCATCCCCAACAGAAGATGTGCTGCCACGTTCTGCACCAACCGCAGCTTCTGAGCAGTCATTCAGGCCAGCCCCACGTGAGTGCATTGTAGTAGTCTAACCTTGAGGTTACGAAGGCATGGACAACAGTGGCCAAGTCAGAATCGGATTTTTTAAAAAAAGGTCACAGTCTTCTCACCAGATGCAATTGGTGACAAGCACTCCTGGCCACTGCTGCCATCTGGCAATCCAGGTTCAGCAATGGATCCAAGACCACCGTAAGGCTGCAAACCTGAGTGACCAAAGGAAGCTGGACCTCATCAATAACAGGGGTCCCTTTATCTCCGAGGTCACAAATTTGGCCAACTGTCATCACTTTGGTCTTGTCTGGATTCAGTTTCATTTGGCTCGCCCACATTCAGTCCCCAGCAGCAGCTAGGCACTGACTTTGTAAGCACCATGTCTGCAAGACCAGGGTCAGATGAATAAGAAAGAGAGAGTTGGGTGTCATCAGCATACAAGGTCAGCAGCCTCATCCGGAATAAAGTCATGGATGGTAAGTGTTTTATTCACCATTGACCTCGCGTTAAGCAGCCTATTTTTATATCTCTTCTCTAGGAAAAGATGTGCTCCATAGGCTATTGACCCCTGAATCCTGCTTCACTAGGTGATTGTCCACCCTTTAAGGGAAAAGAAATAGTCTTCCTTCTTGAAAAATGGAAAGACTGCCATGTAGGGGGAAATTTCTGCTTTTCTGGGAAAATATTAGAAAACTGTTAAGACTGTAGAGCACTTTCTCAAACGTGTGTATGCACTGAGTTCAAGGGTCACCGGGACTCTGAGACTGCAATTATGATTATTATTATAAACATTTATATAGCGCCAGTTGTGTTGCATGGTGCTGTACAGAACATAGAATTAGACGCGGTCCCTGCCTGTGGCTTACAATCTAAAAGACAAAGTGGGGGGAGACAGGGAGAGGGGACAGTGGGAGAGACAGGGGAGAAGACAAACAAACATTCGCGGATGCGAAGTCTCAGGTGCGTATATTTGGCTTGGTTACAAAGAGGTTGGTAGCAGCAGTCAGCAGAGGAGGGCAGACAGCAAGAGTAAGGGGAAAGACTAGCAGGCATTGGGAAAGGCAGGAATGAAAAGGTGGGTCTTGAGGAGGGATTTGAAGGAGCGGAGGGAGGAGGCAAGGCAGATGTGGGCAGGGAGGGAGTTCCAGGCATAGGGGGCAGCGAGGGAGAAGGGTCGAAGGCGGTTAGGAGAGCAGGAGAAACGAGGGAGAGCGAGGGAGGGGACAGAGGAAGAGCAGAGAGCACGTGCAGGAGCGCGTAGGGAAATTAGGTCTGAGAGATAAGGGGGAGCTTGGTCGTGGAGTGATTTGAACGTGAAAACCAGGAGTTTAAACAGGATACGTTCAGGAAGGGGGAGCTAGTGAAGGGAGAGGAGGAGAGGCTGCACATGGTTGAAGCGACGGGCAGAGTGAATGACCTTGGCAGTGGAGTTTTGGATTGCGACAAGGGGGGACAGGTGAGAGCCAGGGAGGCCAGCAAGGAGGAGGTTGCAGTAATCGAGGCGAGAGATAACCATGGCATGAACAAGGATTTTGGCCGAGGAGATAGAGAGAAAGGGGCGGATGCGGGCAATATTGTGGAGAGCGAATCGGCAGGATTTGGCCACAAAGTCAATATAAGGTTTAAAAGAGAGGTGCGTGTCAAAGATGAAGCCCAAGCTGCGGGCTTGAAGAACAGGATGGATGGTGACCCCATCGATGCAGATGGTCAGGTTAGAGGGAGAGGAAGGGGAGGGAGGAAAAATGAGGAGTTCGGTCTTGTCCATGTTTAGCTTGAGTTGACGTCGGGACATCCAGGCTGAGATATCAGAGAGGCAGTCTATGAGGCGAGAGCGGATAGACGAGGAGAGAGAGGGGGTAGAGAGATAGAGTTGGGTGTCATCAGCGTAGAGATGGTATTGGAATCCGTGGGAGGCAATAAGACGTTAAGAACAGTTGCTCATTCCCAAGTTATCAAAGAATGGAAATTTCAGTTGGATCATTGGGCCAGCACAATGGAATATCACACTAGGAACGTGGGCCATAGTTGTACTGCACTAGTCAACATGGCTATTGTCTAACGCTGTACAATTAGAAACATTTTGTACTTGTGACTCAGTTATTCTTGTACGTTAAGTAATATTGATACATTTATCATTCAGTGAGTGATGGTTGCCCAATGTCTCTAGGCTGCTCACCATTGTTGCAACTCCAGGACATGCCTCCACTCCCTGGCTTTAGGCCAGGGAGACAATGGGCCCTGGTGCTATGAGGAGCGAAGCGCAAGGGAGAGGGCTGGGACTGAGCAAGGGGAGTTAGGGTGTTCCACATGAACACTCTGCCTTGCAGCAAAAGTGTTAATGAAATGGAACAGGAACAGTGGTTGTCCATTTAGTCCAGTATTCTGTCTCTGATAACAGCCAGTGCTAGCTACGTTAGAAGAAGAAACCCTTCTGTGGGCAGTTACCCATCTCTCTAGAAAGCTTACCTCCTAACACTCAGTAATAAGAGAGTGCACCAAAGCATGAGCATTTATATCCTCTCCAAAGCTCTTGTATACTTTTAATCTTTACTATTTTTTCCTTTTTTGGATCAGTCAGGCTTTCCATTAAACTCCGCTTTTTTCTTAGGGAATATTTTAGTCATGAGTACTCATTGCAAATTGGTACATCATTTTGGGAATTTCTCCTCCTACACAACCAAAGGAATTGTAAAGCACTTTGTATAAATCAGCAGGGGATAGAATGCAGTGGACCCAAGGGAGATGGGTTGCACTCGACCCTGCTGACTGCTGTCCTCAAAAATTTTAAATTATTTTGGACTGAATATATTATTCCAGGGTTGCACAAACAAGAAAACACTCAGTGAGAATCTTAACAGAAGGTCTATAGAAGAGCAGAATCTGAGAGCTGAATTATCTCCTATCTGCTTCTACTCATCCTTGAAAGGGTTCAGTCATATCTAAACCATCAAGTAAATGTGCTTTAGTGAACTAATGCTCCAAAAATGCTCAATTTGGGGCTTTAAGCTCGCCTTTTTGAAGCGTGCACGCGAGTGTTCGGGATCTATTGAGTGTAAATTGGCAGCATCACCCAGAGAATTTTTTTTTTTTAACTTAAGGTGCAACATAAAGTTTTCAATTTATCGTGAGGACAAAAGGGGGAACATAAAAATGATCAAGCAATGAGACACTCAAATCAATTAGATGGTTACACAAGGATGCAGCATAGGTTGGCTTCCAGAGGAAGTTCCTAACTTTGAAGGGGACAGAGGTGGGTGTCTGCCTGTGCCAGGGCACAAACAGCAGGAGATTCAAAGGAAGAGGGAGAGAAGAAAGACACAGCGCTTCATCTTACCAAAATGTACTGTCCTGAGGGAGGGCAAAAGAATGGATCCTTTATAGCCCCCTTTCCAAGTCAGACAGTACAGTAGCACCAGGGCAGCCTCCCTGGCGATGAGCCTTCAGGGGGGAGCGGGGACTTGAGAAGTAGTGATCTGAGGAGGGAAGAAGTCTGTGGGCTAAGCACTCGAGCCCAATGCACACACTCGGGGATTCCTTGGCTATGGTTGCAAGGGAGCCTAACTGTGTCTCTGTGAGGCAGACAGATGGGAGTTCCCTTATGCCTACTCAGTGGTCAGGCAACAGGATTTCGCAGCCCGGACCCCCCACCACTCAGTCAGGATGGTTGGAGCGGGGCAGACAGCACTGGGTTTGCTGAACGCACCAGCAGGGAGATAAGAAACACGAGTACTTGTCAGGCAAGGCCCCTTGGTCTATCTGGGCAGCAAAATGGACAGAAGGACTCGCAACCAGGTATTCTATCTGGACAAACAAGGAAGCATGGCAGTGATATTAGCAGCAGTGATTTCAGTAGCAGCTGTGAGAACAGCAGCAGTGAGAACAGCCAGTCTGAGAGGATCAGACCGACTGAACTAACGGGGGTTATGAAGGGACTGTATTTAAGCCAAAAGTTTGCCCCTTGGGCATGGTGGGCGTGTGAGGACCAAGAACAAAGTTTGATTAAATTTAGGAGGTTTTCTGAAAAGGAGCTCCAGTATCTCACAAAAGGACATTGCAGTTGCTTTTTTCCCCCACAAAAACCAGTAATCAAAGAAAATGCCTTACTAAGAGGTGCCTCCTGTGTGTCTCACCCAGGCCAGGCCTGCCAGGATAGAGTTCCTGAGAAGCATTCCTGCTTGCTCCCATCCCTGATTGATTTAGGCTCAGGCTGTGCAGTCATCCTTTGTCTTAGATGCAGATCACAACCTGAATAGATCACCCTTCTCCAGGTGCATTGGGACATGTTCTTCCTGATGCTGCCCCACTCATAAATACAGGGTGGGTTGCTCAAGCCAGGTTGATGCTAATTATCATTCTGATGAAGTGGGCCTGTAATGTATAGCGATCCCCCCTCAATTCAGTCCAGGAATCTTGTGGCCAGAGCCTGCTGGATTCACACTGAGGTCAAAGCACAACTTAGCTAAAACAGGGCAGGTTTTGAGGAAAAGTCACCAAGTAGAGAAAAAACATAAAAAGAAAAAGGTCAGATGTCAGAACAAAAACTCAGGGAGCACTGGTTGTAACAACGTTAGCCCACATCAGGTGCAGGCAAACCTGCCCGTGTATTAGGTGTTCACCAGATGTTTGCCCCAACCAGACATGGGGCCACCATCCACCAGACCCGCAGCCCACACTTGTGTAATGGTCTGAGAAAATGTGGAGCCCGCTGTCCGGGCAAATACTTGCTAATGCAGGCTAATGTGCACCCAAGTGTCTGCATCCTGTCAGTTGGTTGCGGGAAGTGCCTCTGCATGCCCAGGTCCACCAGTCATTGGTGGAAATCTTAGTGTCAGAGGAGCAACCACTTGTTACTCCTCTCTCCGCTCTTGCTCTCACTTGCATTGCATTGCCCACAAGTTCATGAAAGATACGCTGGGGCTTGTCCATTTATTAGACTGGACCTGCAAAATATGTGAGTGGAGGCTGCACAGACTGAACCTGGGCTGCAGCGGACTAACTTCTGGTTTGATTTCACGCCTTGTGCTGCATTACTCCTTATGCTTCAACTGCTGAAAACGCCAGTCGGAGAAGACACCTCCTCCTCTTTACCAGACAGCACTACCTGCTGTAAAATTTTGATTTACTTACCAGAAGCAAGTGGATTTTTACAGCCTTGATGATGTACAAAGCTTGGATCTTGGGAGTCTAAGGCATCTCTACTGCCCATGCCTTAAGGTAGCACTTGGTCACATACAACTATAGAAAGGGCCTTCATTTTCACTGCACACACATGACTCTTAAGTAGTGGTTCCAAGATAGTTGTAATCAGATTGGAAGTATCCATCCTTTGTTAACTCTGTGGAAAAATGTAGCACATAATGGATAGTCTGATTTTTGCCTGGCCATTTACTCTTTCATGTATTCTGGTGAATGCGCAGTCATTTTTAAATTCTTTCTAAGTCATGGCATTTGGCAGTGTTCCAATTGTGCTCGAGGCCAAATGCTAACAATGTCTTGATAGTACTTCTCTTGTTAGCTAGCAATTCAGAAGTCTGATGAGATAACACTTCTGAATTAATATGTTCTTTTGTGACCTGAAATTTCAATGTTTTCTCCATGATCCCAAGAATAAGGCCCTTTTTAAATGGGTGGGGGCGAGGGGGCAGGGTGGGTCTGTGGGTGGTGTGTTGGTGCAGGGTACACAGACGCACACCTATCCCCCACGCATCCCCACCCATGGAGCAACCAGCGTTTTTGCCAATTGCTCTGTGAGTGGGGGTGGGTGGGGAACTGTGGGTCACGGGAGTGCATACCCACGCCCCCTCACTTTTACACAAGACTCTCCCCTGCGTGTTCTCTGGGTGGACATGCATGGGAGTGTCTTGTGTAAAAAGGGCCTAAGAGCCACTGTTATAATCCAAATACTGATGGTTGTGGTACTCCTTTCTTAGGAAAGAAGAAATGGAAATCAAGAGGATGTCTTGTGACCAAGATGAACCTTTTGCCATAGAGTAGTTAATTAAATAAGCCTTGGGAAATTCTACTTGCCTATGGCAAGAAATGCAATTTTGCAGTGATTCTTATCATTAGGCTTTTTAAAATTATAATTAATTGCCAAAATAAGGAATAGGGGAGCATATTTTGTGTTTAGGGCTGAAAAATTCTATTAACTTTGTGAGTTCAAATTAAATTTCTTTATATTATCTGCTTCTCTCAGTGCCTAACATAGTTGCATTTTGTAATCAATGTCTTTTTTGTCTACATCTTCCATTTGATGGGTGTTAACACAGGCCAGGAGCCCACTGGGCCCCGAAGTACCCCCATACAGCCACAACCCGTGTGGGGAGCACAACAGATGGTCAGCCTGTGCCCACGGCAGCCACTAAAGGCGCTAATACACTCGGGGACAGTGCAATTGCTCCCTTCCCTCTCCCTCCACCAGCTGCCAGGGCGTGCTAGTCCTGGCTCTGATGGAAAGGGCGATCACATCCAGGGAAGGCCCCTTTCTATGGCCTCTGCTCTCATTTCTTAACAGGACAAGAGTGGAGTGAGGATCAACAGAAATGTGCAGCCCAGCCAGAGGATCCGCGTGGTCTTGTGATTCCCCTCTCCACGGAGGCAGCTGGATCCCAGGGAATGATTCTCCTCCTCCCCCTAGAGGGAACCTGAGGCAGATGGAGTGCAGGCTGCTTCCCATCCTCCTTCTCTCCCCTCCCTGCTGCCAGCTCCAGACTGGGATCCCCCAACCAAAGCGCGGCACTCAACCCTTCTGCTCCAGCCAGTGCCCCGAGGCTCCCCTGGTGCTTTTGTCACCCCTTTGTCACCCCTGACCCCAGCTGAAGTCTCAGCCACTTGCTGGTGAGGATTGAGAAGGAAACTTGGGGAATTCCTGAATTGGAGAGTGGAACCACTGGGTCAGGAGCCGCCTCTGCCTCTCTGTTCTTGCTCACTGCATGACTGTTTACCCTGTCTTCCTAGAATTACAACCTAAAGACTCCAGCTACTTGCCCTTGTTACAAAATGCACTTAACTTACCTCTGGGAAAATCTCCGGAAGGCACATCAGGCGCGAGATTTGTACATGGGCATGTTAACCTGCTGCATTTTTGGCAGCAATCTCGTGGCAGAGCTGGTGCAAGCCGGTAAATCCAGCTCTGCATTCCCCGTGAGATTGCCGCCAAAAGCGCGGCAGATTAACATGTCCATATACAAATCATGTGCCTGATTTGCCTCCCAGAGATTTATCTGGAGGTAAATTGGGAGCGTTTTGTAACGTGGACAAGCAGCTTCAGCCTCTTACATTCGGAATTACAACAGCATTTTAGTCTGGTTCTTTGAAAGACCAGAGAGTGGGATGCATTAACAGAAACATGAGGATGCAGGGGGCACAAGCAAAGTTGACACAGAAGGAATCATTAGTGATGTAGGGATGAGGGAAAGTATGGGATTGTGCTGCATAATTTAGAGATTGCATGCATACCACAGTGAGCATTGGGACCATACAAGCACCTAGATTGATCAGATGAGAGATGTAAGACATAGTAGAGCTGAATTGAAATATAATGTAGTTTAGTGTGTAACATCCTATAAAGAGGGACGAGCAGACTTCTGTGTTTCAGGTGTAATTTATAAGGTGTTTTGGGAGATTATCAGTGGTAGATTGACTAGAAGAGGTTTTCAGAAATTGAATATCCTCTCCAAGTGGAAACTAGGTCTATGGTAAATTTTCCTTCATTTTTGAGTATCTTTAGGACTAGCTAATACTTCCCTTTCTGAAATCGATCAAGTGTTAGGAGGAGGTGAAAAATACAAATAAGGAGGTTTTAAATTGGTGTAGTACATGCTGGTGGGGACAGAGCAAGAAAAGATTTAAATTATACCAATTTAGCTCCTCTGAATTTGGCCCTAGCACATAATATCTGCTGCTTATGAAAAATATTTTTACAATATCGATAGTTCTGAAACAGTGCACCATCATGGTACATCACTCCATTCTAAATTCTGCTTAAATCTTTGGTCTTCTCAGTTCGGCTGTGATTCAGGTTCTTTCTTGATTGTCACAACAGTGACAATCAACTTGTTCCAGCCATCTTTTTTTTGTTTATATGTCTAGTTGTAGTATAGTGAACATTACTATTTGTTGTTGTCACTATAGGTTTTGCACATGTGAAAATAATGTAAAACAAATACTATGTAAAAGATTTAGAGGATGGGATAATCTGGGACTGTCCTGTATTTACAAGGCTTGGCCCAGAAGTTTCTGAACTGTGTTCTTTGGGTCTGCACTGCAGCAAGCTGACTGGTAACATGATACTGGGTTATTTCCAGCTGAAGCAAACAGAGCACTTAGGGGCAGATGGAATGAAGAGGAAAAGTGGACAGCATGATTCCTCTCCCTCCCATCTCCCAAACTGAGAAAACACCTTGCTAATACCGTCTTTCCATATAAGAACATACAGAAAGTTAGGATTTTACCAAAGTGCACAATTTTGGCATGAATCCCCTAAAAGCTAATGGGGTTGCCCGGTATCCCGGAAGTTGTACAAAAATCATAAAACTTTTTTTAGCAAACCTGTAGTACTTCATATTCCATATATTCCTCAAGAATATGTTATATCCCACTGGTTCATGCCCCACACCACTTGTAGTTTAAAAAAAATTAAAAAAAAATTCAGTGAATGCTAGAACGTTAGTGGGGTACAATCAGGGTACACCAGATTGCAGTGAATGGGGAAATAAAAGCACTATATGCCCAGGGTTGTGGGGTTGTATTTGCCCCAAACACAATGTAGAATTTTGTCTGTTCCCATCATATGCCATTTTCTCTGTGTGTAGAAAGAATTCAATGCAAGTGCATGGGGGTTTCGGTCTTCACTACGGAGGATTTTGGGGAGGTACCCACACCGGAGCCTTGCTTTGTGGGCAAGGAATTGGAAGAGCTGTTACAAATCAATGTGACGTTGGAGGATGTTCCAGGGCAAATTGACAAACTGAACTAACAAGTCACCAGGGCCAGATGGCATTCACCCCTGAGTTCTGAAGGAACTCAAATATGAAATCGCAGACCTACTGTTAGTAATTTGTAACCTGTCACTAAAATCTACCACTGTACCCAAGGACTGGATGGTGGCAAATGTAACCCCGATATTTAAAAAGGGATCCAGAGGCGATCCTGGAAACTACAGACCAGTAAGCTTGACATCTGTGCTGGACAAAATGTTGGAAACCATCATTAAGCACAGAATTACAGGGCATGTTGAGAAACATGGCTTAATGGGAAAAAGTCAACACAGATTTAGTAAAGATAACTCATGCCTCACTAACCTGTTGGAATTCTTTGAGGGTGTAAATAAGCATGTGGACAAGGGAGACCCAGTAGATATAGTGTACCTGGATTTGCAGACAGCATTTGATAAGGTCCCTCACGAGAGACTCCTGAGAAAATTAAAAAGTCATGGAATAGGAGGTAGTGTCTAACTTTGGATCAGAAACTGGTTAAAAGATAGAAGCAAGGGGTAGAACTAAATGGTCACAATGGAGAGATGTAAAAAATGATGTGCCTCAGGGATCTGTATTGGACCGGTGCTGTTTAATGTATTCATTAATGATTTGGAAAAGGGTGTTAAGAGTGAGGTGATCAAATTTGCAGATGACACCCAGTTATTCAAGGTAGTTAAAACATGAGCAGACTGTGAGGAACTGCAATGGGATCTTACGACACTGGGTGCCTGGGCATCTAAATGGCAAATGAGATTTAATGTGGACAAGTGCAAAGTGATGCACGTAGGGAAAAATAATCCAAACCATGCGTACACAATGTTGGGTACTAAGCTAGGAGTTACCACTCAAGAAAAGGATCTGGGGGTGGTTGTGTACAATACAATCAAATCCACAGCGCAGTGCGCAGCCGCAGTCAAAAAAGCAAACCGAATGTTAGGAATTATTCGGAAGGGGATAGAGAATAAAACTGAGAATGTCATAATACCTCTATACAAATCAATGGTGCGACCGCACCTCGAATATTGTGTGCAGTTCTGGTCGCCCCATCTCAAAAAAGACATAGCTAAACGAGAAAAGGTACAGAGAAGGGCAACAAAAATGATCAAGGGCCTGGAAGGACTCCTATATGAGGAGAAGCTTGGTAGGTTGGGACTCTTCAGTTTGGAGAAGAGACGACTAAGAGGAGATATGATAGAGGTCTATAAAATCATGAGGGGTGGAACTAATAAAAATGGAGCAGTTATTAACGCTCTCAGCTAGTACTAGAACTAGGGGACACTCTATGAAACTCATGGGTGGCAAGTTTAAAGCAAATAAAAGAAAAAAAAATTTCAGCATATAATTGGGTTGTGGAATCTACTGCCAGAGGCTGTGGTAAGGGGCCAGTACTATAGCTGAGTTTAAAAGAGGTTTGGACAAGTTTCTGGAAGATAGGTCCATTAGCAGCTATTAGCCAAACAGGATCGGGAAACAACAAGGAATGGATCCCCCATTGTGACCTGTTGGGAGCTTCTCCCAAGCCACCATGATTGGCCACTGTTGGAGACAGCTGGGCTTGATGGACCATTGGTCTGACCCAGTATGGCACTTCTTATGTTCTTACACCCCAAGTGGAAAACTGTGGTTACCAGCTTTATCTTTAGATTCTTTACACCAATGGTTCCCAAACTTTTTGTGACCAAGTACCCCTTTTCAAATTTCCCAATGAGCTGTGGACCCCACAAAATTTACACAAATTTGCATAAGACACCCCTAAATTTGCATAAGACATACCCCTAAATTTACATACTACAACAAATATGAACATAAGCATTTGTGAAATTTGACAAAGATTAGCTGGTTTCATACTCTCATTTGAGAGCACCTCATAACATATAACACACTGTGGGCGTGTCTCTTCAGCTGTACCAGTAGATGTGAAACCCATTTTTATGTAGTTTGGGTCATAGCGCCTAACTTTTCTGCCAGCTGCAGATGCCTCCAAAGAATCACTACTTTCACATTTTCGACTGGTGCTGGGAACTTCATGAATTATTTCTGTCTGCCCTTCCTTATTTGGCAAGCTTGCTGCCTGTCCTTCCTGCCCTGTAAGCCTCACTTTCTTTAACCACCGGTCCATGGTATCAATTCACCAGCCTAAGAGAACAATGCAGAAGAGAAGATCAAGCCAACAGCAATGTTTGCCAGCCTCTTACTACCCTCCAATAAACAGCCATCCCTGTTTATTTCACCCCTTCATACCTCAGTATGATTTCTCCCCAGTTATCCCTTCTCCATGTTAATTTCCCCCCTTCATACTCGCCCACCGCCCGGCTCCCTCCTGTGCTCCAGCCTCACTGGAGTTTCGAACCCAGACTAAAACTATGGGAGATTCAGAGCGAACCCCCCCGGCTCTCCCCTCCTCTGCTCTGCCGCTGTCACATGGTGCCAGGGAGGTGGGCGGCGGGCGGGTGATGCTGATGTCCCGCAGCCGCAGCAGGTCCGGCTCCAGGAGGATGTGGCTCCTCGCTGCTACAACTTTCCGTGGATTGCTGCTGGCTCCTCCAGTTAAGTAGGGCAGGAGGGAAGCGGTCTCTCCCCTGCAAAGCTACACGCTGCAGCCCCAGGCTCGTTGGGCTGCGCTTGCAGACAGACATCTCTCCCGGGAGCGAGGCAAGCCACACTGCAAAGTTCGTGCTTGTTGCCCACTTGCAGCCTGCACCTGCTAGTTTTTAAAGCCCACTGCTTTGAAGGGATTGCTGAGTGCAGAAGTGCCTTAAACTTCTTCCGCTTGTGTCAGTGGCTGAGCTCGGAGTCTGTGCTGTGCCNTGTGTCAGTGGCTGAGCTCGGAGTCTGTGCTGTGCCGACACCGAGCCCAGTCACCATGCCGCGTGGCTCAGCAACACAAAAAAAAACCCAAAAACCCAAACAAGACACGAGGAGGCCCGTGGACCCCCTGGGGGTGTGCTGCGGACTAGCAGGGTCCGCGGACCACAGTTTGGGAACCATTGCTTTACACAGTAATTAACCCTTTCATAGTGTGAAGTTTCAATTATGCTTTTTTACTTGTAAGGTTGTGTTGAAAAAAACAACAACTGGCTGAATGGGTCATTTCAACTCCTCCATTAGTCACTATGGAAGCCGGCTATTGAAGTGCACTTGAGCTTCTAATAGCTCCTGATAGATCAGGCTCTTGAAATGCGGCAAGCTGCCTGCATGATATCACCCACTTATCTTTTCTTATGAATGGTGTTATTCATGTCACTGGGATGTTAATACTTGTTATCACCTAGATGTTATCTCATTTGCATATAAATGTGCTGTCCTTGACCCAAGGAAATCTATTCAAACCTGTTTATTCCTTTGTAATGTTCAATACTTAGTTGAAAATGTCACTTTTACAGTTTCTGTATGTCTTATGTTCCAATAATGGGTCAATTCAAACCAGTACTGTTACTGGTGGGATTTTACTGGTAACAGTGGGGTCTCTAGTAACCCCATAGGCTTTTGTGGCCATATATTTCTGTACCAAACACAATAAAATTACTTTTTTTATATTAAACTGGAGTCATTTTCAAATCAATCATATTTATACTTTTCAACTGTGATTTAATTGGGGTGTTATAATACCCCATAAGCAGGTTAATACAGAAGGTTTTAGAGCATATTAGGGTTAAGTCAGCAACAAAGGTCTCTTACTTCAGTGGTGGTAGAATTAGGCCACTATTGAGTGCTTTTGAAAATCTCTCATGTAATTCCCCCAAGAGAGTTATATGATTGTCTTTTAGACCATCTGCTGTCCCTCACCTTATTTATTTATTTAATTTTTAAAATTCTATCTTTAGGGCTTAGGGCAGTTAATAATGCACTTATTAATATGCGAGTTACACAATAAAAGGTTTGGAGATTCTAGGCTTAACCTAATATTCCAGATACTTTCTGAATGCAAGTGGGTTCAATATAAGTTAAGTCAAACTGTCTTGAGTTATCAGAGGTCCCTGAGAAATACATCTGGCAGGGTAAAAAAAACCTTGAGGTGTTAATGTTAACATTTAAGGGAACTACTAATAATGTAAAACTTTTTCTCTGCTTTACTGTAAGGTTCAAAGCCTTCCATAAACTACATGACTATTGTAAAATTTGATTTGTTTCACTTTTCTCCCTTTGGAATATAGTTTAGGCCCAGCGTAATCTTCAGGTTCCAACATTTTGCATGCTTTTATATATTTTTATATATGTATCATATGTTCTTTTTCGTATTTCAGATCTGGAATGGCCAGTCAAGAAGAAGTAGTTCAGAGTTTGAAACTAGAGAATGATTCTTTAATAGAAGGAGTGAGTGACCAGGTGCTCTTGGCTGTTGTTCTCAGTTTCACCGTCTTTGCTGCCTTCGTGTATATGCTTTTCAGGTGAGACAATGTTGATAGGATTTGATCAAGATACATTTTCAAAAAGATCACTGTCACATTTTGACTTTTTCCCATTAAATTAGGTAGTTGTTTTAAGGTACTAAGTAATTATTATTCTGTGTTGTTAAAACAAACTGTTATCAGACTGACTTCATGCTCTAGCCATACAATGTAATGCACACAATTTTGCCTGCGAGACCCCATTTTGAGACCCCATTTTAAATATTATCACATGGACCAAGATAACAACAGAAACAGACAGACAAAGAACATCATTGGGATTATGGTACCTCTTGGGGTCATAACCCACATTTTGGATACCTCCACATCTCTGTAGTGGAATGCCATGTTTTCTGGGAGTGATACTACACTTCTCTTTCTGATCTTCAGCTGGTCAAGCTAACTGGAGTCTTGTGTCCCTTATGAGTGAATATGACTAAATTTACCATCTACATTGCTAATGTGGCTGCAGACTGCTAATTGTGGAAGTATCAGCTGTGACTCCATAGTTAAGATTGAACCTAGATTTCCATTATAAATTCTCTGTTACACCCACATATAACATTTGAATAGAATAAATTATTTGTTTTTAAACTAGTATGCTTTGAAATATAGTAGACTATGGATATAAAAGAATGAGACAATAGCCTGCTGGAGTCCATGTTTGGTTTGTGCAGCCCCCAATCACATGTTTAGCATGTACAGCCTAATAAATGGCCAGCCACCTGCGATATCAAGCAAATAGAATGTTAGGAATTATTCATAAAGGGATAGAGAATAAAACTGAAAATATCGTAATGCCACTACGTACGTTTATGGTGCGACCGCACTTTGAATAGTGCCTGCAGTTCTGGTCGCCCCATCTCAAAAAAGATATAGTTGAAATAGAAAAGGTACAGAGCAGGGCAACAAAAATGATAAGGGGTATGGAATGACCCCCCTATGAAGAGAGGCTGGATAGGTTGGGGCTCATCAGCTTGGAGAAGAGACTACCGAGAGGGGATATGATAGAAGTTTAGAAAATCATGAGTGGTGTGGAACAACTTAATATGGAAGGGTTATTTACCCTCTCAGATAGAATTAGGACTAAGGAACACTCCATGAAACGAACAGGTAGCAGATTTAAAATAAATAAAGGAAAGTATTTTTTCACTCAATGCACAAGTTGTGGCATTTGTTGCCAGAAGATGTGGTCAAAGCCAGTAGTATAACTGGGTTTAAGAAAGGGTTAGACAAGTTTCTGGAGGATAGGTCCATTAGCAGCTGCTAGCCAGGTAGGTTTGGGGAATGTAACCTTTTACTGTCGGAAGCTGGAAGTAAACAACAGGGAATGGATTGCCCCATAGTAACCTGTTGGGTACTTCGTCAAGCAACTGAGATTGGCCACTGTTGGAGACAGGCACTGGGCTGTATGCACCATTGGACTGATCTGGTATGGCACTGCTTATGTTCTTATATGTATTTAATGTGCATGCAGGCAGCCCCCACTCACAGGTTTAGTGGGACAAACCTAATGCACAGGCAGGCATTCCTTTCCCAACATGGACCACCCACAAACCCCCTCTTCCCATTATCCTACCTTCTGTCATGACTCTCAGCCATGGTGAACTATGAGAAGAAGCCACTACACCAGCTGTGTGCTTTTTCTGGGCTATTATGACTTCGGGAAGTGGACTAGCGTCTGCTATCTCCACTCCACCCACATAGGTGCAATTCTGGATTTAGACCTGCCAGTAATTGGTGGCTGGAAATAACCTTTTACTATGCACATAATGCTGAGTTTATTCAGCAAATTGCATACTTTATAAAGCACCTATAGTGAAAATTGAAAGCAAAAGTAAAAATTTGAAAATTAAGCAATCAGTTTTTGCATATTCTCAACCCGGTTTCTTGCATCCATGACTCACAGCTCACTGGCAGGTAGCAGCACACACTTTTATTGGTGTCTCGTGCACTTTGGGGGTGGTTGGAAATTCCTCCCAGTTCGTGTAAAACCAGCAATCAAACATGCGTCTTACCCTCTCTCTAGCATCTTCTGCATTACCTTGCGGTTTCAGTGGGAAACATCTCTGCTCGCAAGGGTTCTCTGCACTTCTCCAAGTGTCCAAACCTTGTATAGGGCAACAAGATCTCTTTCAGTGGGTTCACATTCCTTGTACCCCAAGCCACTTGTTCCCCCAAGAGAGTCAGCTCCACAATACAGTCAAGGCACACCCAGTGGCCCAATGGGTATCTTCTGTCATCGGGACAGTGATGAGAAAAAAGAGCAGGGAAGGTCCAGCCTCCATTAGCAAGTTCCTTACTTCAGCAGTGCACAAGCATCCAGAAAAGTCGTGGTCTTCCTTGATCTCATCTAGACCAAAGTCGTGGTCTCGCAACTTGTCCGGGGCTCCCACTCTTCCATGTTGCTGAACTTTGAGCTGTAGCATGGTTACGCAATGTCTGCTCTCCTTCATGCATACATGGAACCCCATTTTGTACATGTACAACCCCAGAGCGCATAGCCAGCCTCACAGGATGTCTGTACATCAGGCCTCACCCAAATGTCAGCAAAGGCCAGTGTATCCATCACTCCCCAGATTCTCTGGGCCCCGTTACCCGGGCAGCCACAGCACTCACAGACAAAAGCAGAAGCCATTTAGCTTTCCCTGGCAAACAACCCACAGCAATAGCTTTCTATGGCATTATGACCCCTCATGCACATCAAAAGTAAAAATCGTTACTTTCAAAAGATAAGAAAATATAAGTTTCTTTCAAGCAATGGGCAGCTTAGTTCCCACATACATTCCATGCACAGTGACCGTCACTCTCTTGCCCTTGAGATCCTCCCACCTGCCCATTTCTTAACATTCAGTGGTTCTACTTAAATCCAATTTAAAAATTCCATGTGGTAACAGCTGTAACATTTTTACATGACTTGGTGTGTGCACTGATATGTCTGTTACATGCATTAGCAGTGCTAGTACAACACACACACACACATCTAGCTTTGCAAAAACATTTTCAACCATAGTAGCCAAAAGCTGGGTGCACAGCCAGTCCTGTGATCATACATGGCTAATAATGGACATTACTTGCTCATGTGCGGTGCACAGTCAATCCTAGCTAGGCAGCTGCCCAGCTATGTAAACTTTTCAAAACATTTGGCGCATGGTCTGCAAACTTCACGGATGCCTGAGAATGTCCGGGTGCTCACTATCGCACTCCAGTTTTTTTTTACCACTGCTAAGGAGAACCTGCAAGCAATCCAGCAGATCCAAAACTTCTGCTGTCATTGGCTCAATGAGATTGTAAGGTACAGATGGGCTCTCACTTGATCTGTGGCCAGGGTAGTGGGGTGCACCACATCACAGAGGCAGCTCCTGCTTTGATGCTGTGCACTTGACTTTCTCCGGTGACAATGGACCATGCTGGGGTGGACTGAAGCCCTGCAAGGGGAACTGTTGCATTCTGAGAGGTACTTGCCAGGAGACACAGCTTCAGTTACCAACACCCTTTGCATGGCTGTACCCACTGAGAGGCTTGTGTGAGTCAAGGAGAAAAGCACAGACTGGTGGGTGAAAGTGCTGTGTGGGCATCAAGTGGATCTCTTTTAGGATACCCTGTGGACCCATCCAGCCTTCCTCCCCACCGCGATGGTATATTTTCCCTCCTGTCCCCCCACCCCTCCAGCCCATGCTGTTTCCTGCCCTTTCAATTCCCTTTGTGTTCCCTAGTGACATTCCCAAGCTAGCTGGCTGCAGGCATGAACACCTGCTTTTTCCTTTTGGCATTCACAGGCTAGCCAGGTCTGGGAATGGCAATAGGAAGCGTGGAGGCACGGGTGCGCTGCTGGTCCCTAGGCCCCTCCCTAAAGTGCAAGTGCTTCCAACCCCCAGCCCCCTAAGCAGTTTATTGCTATGCTATACCACCATTCTCCATGCCCCCCCAACTCTCCCCCACCCTCACGTGAAAGTGCAAAGCCAGAGGGGCTCCCACACCCCATTTTTGGTGCACCCATCAACCACCCTTCCTTTTCAACCCCTCGCAGTGCCATATTGCCCCTACTCCCCAAAACTTCCTGCCTTTCCAGAATAAGCATGGAAACCATGGTTTGAGACAAATATTACAACTTATTAAAGAATAAAAGCATTTATTTAACTTAACTTAACTTTACAGTAAAGTGCTTTTGTAAAAAATGTATTTTTATTTTTATTTCTTCCTGTGCCTTCCCCTTTTTGGTGCAGTGGGGCATGCTCACTTGGATGGGGGTAAGGGTGAGGTGATGTTCTCCTCCTCCTCCTGCAGATCTGCCTATGGAGGTTGAGGAGTGGGAGGAAGCAGCATGTTGGACATGCAGGTGGAGGGGGAGGCAGGCGTGCCTGGACCAGGGCAGGTTGAGCTGCACGAGCTCTAGAAGGTGAGGTCTTTGGGTGGTTTCCCGAGGGTGGTGGTGGTGGTTTGAATGCTGGGCAAACCAGGACCAATGGTCGGGATCGGGGTGGGGAGACCGAAGGGGGTTGGTGAATGACCCCTGCCTCTGAGCAACAATTGTGCTCATGGCAGCTACAGGTGGGAGGACTGGATCTGGAGAGATTAGGCAAAATATCTCCCATCTCCTTGCTTGCTTTCTCCAGTACATTGTCTGAGTGCTACAATTGCTGCCAGAGGTAGGCCTAGTTCAGTACTTGTCATCCTGCTGGCGGTTCAGGTGGACCTCGGCAGCAAAGTCCTTACATTCTGCAGTATTGTGCCGCGGAAGCTGTCCGTGCTTCCAGACTATACCCAGAATGCATCCCAGATCTTGTCCGCCCACTGTGTGGTCTCCCTGAGAAGCTCCCTCATCAAGCCCTCCCTGCATTGCCAGTTGTAGACCCGCAGGTCCTGGTTCCTTTGGGCTCTTATAGCTGGGGGTTCTGTCTGTGCCCATTGCAGTGGCAGACCTGTACCAAGGCAACAAGGAAACTGCACCATGTCCCAGTGTGTTTCAGACCCTGATTGCCTTTCCCCTTCCACAGTAAGGGACGTGGACATGAGTACCTGGGATAGATTGCTGCTGGGGAGGTTGCTGCAGCAGGATTGGAGCAGCATGTGCCTCCAGCGATCACTATGGAGGCGTGAAGAACATACAGAATTAAACATCGCCTTAGCGTCCTTGTCCCTTTCCTCCATGCCTGCTGTTTTAGCTTACACACACACCCCAGCCCATCCTCCCACCATGGTGTGTCTCTTCCCCCCCCCCCCCCCCCCCAGCTCGCGTCCTGGCATGGTGCCTTCCCATCCTCAGAGGATGAAGGGGAGGCTCCTCTCTCGGAGGAGGGGGAAAGGGAGTATCCTGCTGCTCTCCAGCACTTTCCTGACCACCTGTGAGCACAGTAAAGAAAACAAACACATTATTAGATAGCAATAAACAAAAGTCTTTATTATGCAGCTGTGCAAACAC
>QEPC01011796.1:2655857-2690281 GCA_003113815.1 Sphenodon punctatus | reverse complement strand
CCCCCCCCCCCCCCCCCCCCTTTTCCACCTGGAACTTACTGTTCTCCTCCACCTCCCCTATAAACGTGACCTCTGGGTCCTTCGTACCTTGATAGCACCTCTGGTGTCTCCTCAAACAGGCTAGCTCTCAAGAAGGAAGGTATAGACTGTCAGTCAAAGTACTTGGTCCTTGTCGATCCTTGCTGGCTCCAGCACAGGGACGGGTACAGTGGGATTTCTGCCCGCAGTCACAGCTTCCATGGGGGGAGTGGAAGAAGTTGCAGCAGGAGTGGGCAGCGGAGGAGCCAGATCGACCCACTTCTGGCCCCATGGCTCCATCCACACAGAGGAATCAGTCCAGCAGCTTGTAGTAGGGAGATGTTTGCCTCCTGTGGCTGGAGGTGAAGTTGTTGTCTTGGACCTCCTTGTACCCCCCGTGCAAGTCCTTGGCCTGTTACAGGCACTGGTTCATGTCCCTTTTATATCCTTGGATTGCCATTTGTGCTGAGATCTCCTGGAACACCACCTTGTTCTGATAGCACTTGACCAGGGCATATTGTACCTTCTGCTCCCCCTATAGAGTGATGAAGGCCTTGGTCTCTTCCTTGCTGCAGGGGATGCAACTTTGACAGGTGGATTTGTAGGTGGAGAGTGCCTGGGATAGAACTCCAGAAGTAGCAGTGTTAGTAGTTGTTGTTACTATTAGCAAGCATTTATATAGTGCTAGCAATGTACCTGGCACTATATAAATGCTATATTTATATTATATTTTTATAGCATTTATATAGTAGTTGTCTGTGAACACAGTAAAGGAAAAATCCACGTGATTAGATAGCAATAAATGCAAGTATTTATCATGCATTTTTGTGTGTGTAAACAGCCCCTAGTTAAATGACTGTTGTACTGAGCCATGGCCACAGTGATGTAAAGGCTGCGGAAGTCTCTCCAGAGAAGGCAATAGCTTGAAAAGAGGGAGTGTTGGGCATGTGCTGCAAACCGGGACGAGTTGGGACAGCGCATGTTGGACTTTTAAGGTGGATGTTACATATGTGCCAGTGAGAGCAGAGTGAGGGGCAGGGAGTGGTCACTCCTTGGAGTACTCTAGGCTTTTTACCCATGACACTCTAGTGCTGGCAGACTTGTATGCATGCAAGCCTATGCACAACCTAATTGACAGGATGTGGGCACACAGCTTGTATTCGCCTGCATGGCAGGTTTTGCTTGTTCCAAGACCCCGCAGTGAGTGGGGGCTGCGTGTCCAATGGGTGGTGGCTGGTGAACACCTAATAAACTGGCAGGTGGACACCCACCAGTGTGGGCTAATGTCGACTATCATCTCGTTTGTTAACACCTTACAAAGGAGATTTTTGAGAGAGATCTTGCTAACCCTCTGGTTGAGGAGTTTTGTATGCTAGTTATCAAAATGTACCTGCCTTTTCAAATATTTTCATGCAGAATAATAACAAAGTATTTATAAAGTGGCAACAATGTACCTAATAGAGACAAAGTAGTATAGTGATATCTTTCATTGGACCAACTACAGTTGGTGGAGGTATGCAAACTTTTAGGCTTCACAGGGTCCTTCATCAGGCAAGTCTCTGTTGCCTACATTTGGGATCAACATGGCAACCTTACTTTCTCTACACAACAGTGTATCTGGCACTGAACAATCCTTAGCTAGAGACAGGTCCTTTCCCTGATAGTCTTACAATCTAGGAGGGAGAAGGGCACATAGGGAGAGAACACAATATAATCACAAAGTTGAGAAGTCGCAGGTGCACTGTGTAGACTTCTATTATAGTTTTTTAAGGTATTCAGAGATGAATTTGGATGGTGATGGTGTAATGAGTAAGAAGGGCCACTAGAGGCCCTCAGATATTCTTTTGTACTTAATAAGTGGGTGAAAGGTAATTGTCCTTTCACCGTTGCAATGGAGACTATTTCCTTACATGTTATGTAGGGGTTGGCTATTATGTTAATTTAGAAACCTGAGAGAGTGTTTTGATATTTTTGGGATGTGAACTATAAACAATCCTTTTGTTTATAGTTCTTGATACATTCCTGAGATAAGGGTTTATTATAAAAAACTACTGATCACCTGTGAAGATTAGCTTTTCTGGCAGATTGGCTTCCTTTCCTTGGAAGGTGTTGTATTTTTATTCCATGGAATCATAATACGTTTTCTGTAAGGAAAACTCTTGTGATTCTGTTATACGTTAATTTTATTGAACTTTAATTAGATGTAGCTACTGTGTATTTATATTTATGTGTAATTCATTGTATTTTAAGGTACCTTCTTCTTTTATTTTTTTTTGCCCTGGTATTTTATTGCATTGTATTGTAGCTGGACTTGAATAAAGTGAATGATAAAATTTACTCAGTGTCTCTGAGTGTTTTGGTTTTTTGAAGGAAACAAGGTTAGTGGCCATGAGTGGATGCTTGTGGCTCACAGGAGTGCATTTCCACACTCCACCTTCAGACGAGCAGTTGGATGAGTAGCTCCTGGGTGGCCAGGCAAGGTTGCATCTCATTTAAAAACACGCATAAATGGGCAAACTTAATTTTTCAATCCTTGTATCACTCAATGGAGTGAAAGAGACAGTTGTTAAAAAAAATTATTATTATTTTTAAAAAAACCAAAAAAGACCCATAAATGGAATGGTGCTTCATTAGGCTCAGTTGCAGATTTTATCAGATGCCCACATGACGTGCTCTGATGTGGGGGGTTTTCATGGGGTTTTTTTTGGTTTTTTTTTAAGTAACTTAGAATTCCAAACCATCCCAGGGCCAATCCAAAACATTTTTTAAATGAAAAAAGCATGCAAATGAGGTTATAAATGGAAACTATTTGAAGCCTCTGCTATAGCTGATGTATAGTACTTGCTATAATACTAAAAATTCTGTTCTCTCTTGGATAAGACACTACATTTTTTAGCTGAGCCCTATGAAGCTTTAATTTTTGTGCTGCCACACTATTACAATGTTGGTTTTCTGTATGGCCTGCTCAAGTCTGAGGGGAAAAAAGTGACAGACTTTTATACCTGTGCCTTCTCTCTCTGTGTGTCTCTCTCTCCATCCCTTTTCTGTGATTTCCCTTTTAATTGACTTTTATTTTTAGTGTCTCCATTTTTATTTCACCTTGGGTTTTCTCAGACACCGGGCTACTGGAGTTATTTAAGAATCAAAGTATTCTTAAAAACAGAAAATACCTCTTTCTATGGCCCTAGGTCCGTTTCTTCGGACCCAGGGAGCGTTCTCCCTTCCGTCCAGTAGGAGGCAGCACTGACTTTCGACTGGGCATGCGTAGGGAGAGCGCGCCCTCGCTTCCCCAGTCGAAAGTCTGCCTCCGGACGGATAGGCAGTGCAGCACGGGGCTCCACTGCCCCACCGACTTTCGTGCCTCCCTCTCTCACGGGGGGGTGGCTTGCGGCTACAAGCGGCGGCTTGGCCGCTTACTACAAAAGATAAAAAAAAAAAAGAAAATACCCGCGGAAAAGCCTCTGCCGGAGCGGCGAGCTCGGCGGTTCCCTCGGCCCGGAGCCGACAGCCTGTACGGCCCGGGGGGCCAGTGAGTGGCGTGCGGCCCCTGCGGGGCACACACGACCCAAGAGCGAGGCGGCGATGCCGGAGACGGGGAAGGCCCGACGAGCGGCTCCCAGGCACGCCTCCGCTCAGAAGCCCAGCGCTGGGGCGAGCAGCGACGGCGCGAGGGACCAGCAGGCCCAGGCACCGGCCCCCGCTGCACTCGCGGAGGAGCCACGTGGCCAGGAGCGCGACGCGGGCGCTGAGGACATGGAGGGGGCAGAATCCTCTGCCCCCTCTCAAGTAAGAGGGGGGTCTGAGGAGTTTCAGAGGCTCCAGATGAGTGCTCTGCAAACAATGATGGGGGTGCTGGCCCGCATTGAAGCGAACCAGCACAAGGCCCATAAAAGGAGGGCCCCTCCCCCCAAGGACACCTTTAAGGGAGCCTCTAGGCATGCCAGCAAGGGCAAGCAGAAGGCAGGCCCGCGAAAGGGGGTCACCAAGAAGGGCCCTTCCCTCCGCGATCTCCTGGGTTCCTCCTCTGGGAGCGAGCAGGACGCGGCCCCCTCGGAGGAGGGGGAGCTGGGGGAATCTTCCTCTGACCAGCTGGACACCCCTCTGCCCCCACCTCGCAAGAGACGCCGGGTGCAGTCCCCGCCGCGTCCGTCCTCATCCTCGGAGGACGTCGGCTCATTAGCGGAGGAGTATTCCTCGGCAGGGGACCAGCAGGAAGCCCCAGAATGGGAGGCTATTCTTAGTGAGGGCCACAAGGAAGTAGGCAGGGAGCTGCCCTCCGAGCAAGGCCCGAAGCTCCTTAAGAGAGCCCAGAGGGTGATGCGCATCACCCCCACGTCCCGTAAGACAGGGGAGTCCGATACCTCATCTTCTGAGGAGGATTCTGATAGGGAGTACATCCCTAAGCTCTCCAAGGGGCGTAAAGGGGTGGTACTGGACAGGGCTTTTGAGCGACTTATCAGGGCCCAGTGGAGGCAACCCACTAAGGTGGCTAGGCTCTCCAAAACTCAACAGGCCCTCTATGGCTTCACTAAGCACAGCGACCCTATTTTTAAGACCCCTAGGGTGGATGCTGCAGCTGCTTCCCTAGCCCGCCAATCCGTTTTTCTATCCTCGGAGGACCTTCTACCGAAGGATCCTACCGATAAGGGTATCGAGATAGGCCTCCGTAAAAACTATGAGGCCCTGGCCAACACTTTACAGATGGCCGTCACAACAGCTTACACTTCGCGGGCCATAATGAAGTGGTTTAAGCTGTCTCACGACCCTGCCATTTCGGAAACCATGTCGCGCAAGCTGGCCGCGAACGTCACCCTCGCCCATGCATTTTTAATGGACGCGTCGGCTGACATGGTTACCTGGGCGGCTAGGGGAATGGCGGCTAACGTAGCAGCGCGCCGCCGCCTCTGGCTGCGGCCCTGGCGAGCGGATTCGCACGCCAAAAATCTTCTTGTGCACGGGAAGTTTAGGGGCGGTAAACTGTTCGGCCCAGCGCTAGATAAGGCCCTTACTCAAGCGTCGAGTAAGGATAAGAAAACCTCACTCCACCAGGTCCAACCCTTTAAGACCTTTTTTCGCCCCTTCCACAAACCCAATCAGGGCTACAAGCGGCCTTACTCGGCCTACCAACCCTGGTACAATCAGCAGCGAGGCAGGGGGCAGAGGGGGCGTGGGGCCAAACCAGGCAGGTCAGCAGCCCAGGCCAGCTCGTACAAGCGCCCGAGCTCCCCTGCCCGCAGGCAGGACTCCTGACTCCTGCAGTTCTTTCTCCCCCGACTCCAGGCGGTTGGGGGGAAGGCTCCTTTGCTTCGCGGAGCAATGGAGCAGAACGGTATCCGATGCCTGGGCCCTTCAAACTGTAACACGGGGGTACGCCATAGAGCTCACGGCCCAGCCCAAACCGTTTTTCCGCCTATCCCCCTGTTCCCGCATCCCCAGCAAACACCAGGCAATGCTATTAGAGCTGCACAGGCTCGAGACTATAGGGGCTATAGAAAGGGTGCCGGGCCACCAAAGGGGTCAGGGCCTGTACTCTCTTCTATTTCTCGTCTTAAAGAAAAGCGGAGAGTGGCGCGCGGTGCTGGACCTCAGGCGCCTGAACAGGTGTGTCAAGCGGCAGAAGTTCAAGATGGAGACGGTGTCGTCCATCTCCCTCGCCATCGCGCAACACGACTGGCTTTGCTCCATCGATTTGAAGGACGCGTACCTGCACGTCCCTATCCTGCCAGCCCACCGTCGCTGGCTCCGCTTTGCGTACCATGCCCAGCACTGGCAGTATCGCGCCCTGCCGTTCGGCCTCGCCTCCGCCCCGCGGACTTTTACGAAGGTCCTGGTCCCCCTAGTGGCAAATCTCCGACTGGAAGGCATCGCGATCTTCCCCTACCTCGACGATTTGTTGATTCGAGCACCATCCCGGGAGCTGGCCTCGCTACATCTCCAGCGCACCATTGTTTACCTCAACGAGCATGGGTTTCAGGTGAATCTGCCCAAGAGCCATATGGAGCCCACCCAGCAGCTCGAACACCTGGGTGTGATTTTCGACACCCGGCTCAACCGGATATTTATTCCGACAGCTCGTCAGGAAAAAATCAAGGGGCTCATAGCTCGCGTGAGGTCACGACCGCAAGCCTCCCTCCAGTCCTTGGCCTCCCTGCTCGGGTCCATGATCGCTTGCACTCGCCACCTGCAGTGGGCACGCTTTCATGCTCGCCCCCTCCAACGGCTTCTCCGTCCGTGGCAGATGGAAATCATAAACAGGGTCCCCAGGGCCTTACCTCTGCCGGGCACCGTCGTTCAATCCTTCCGGTGGTGGGAAGACCCAACCCGCTTTTTGGAGGGCGTACCCCTGATGGAGCCGACCAAGCTGGTTCTGACCACGGATGCCAGCCTGTCCGGGTGGGGGGCGCACGTCGGGTCCGACCGGGCCCAGGGGCGGTGGTCAGCGGGAGAGGCAGACCACAGCATAAACTGGCTGGAGTTGCGGGCCATTCGTCTCGCGTTGCTCAGCTTCCTGTCGATCCTGGAAGGCCGTCATGTAGTGGTGTTCACAGACAACACGAGCGCCATGGCCTATGTGAACCATCAGGGCGGATCGCGCTCAAAGGCCTTGCACAAGGAGGCGTCCCACATCATCAAGTGGGCAGAGCTACATCTGCAGTCCCTGTCAGCCCTCCACATCCAGGGATCGAGGAACGTCGAGGCGGACTGGTTGAGCCGGCAAGAATTGGAGCCGGGGGAATGGTCACTGAGCTCTGCCGCCTTCCAGCTGATCACAGAGACGTTCGGGCAGCCGACGCTGGATCTGTTCGCCTCCTCGGCGAATCGCAAGCTGGCACGCTTTTTCACCAGGCACCCCTGCCACGACGCGGAGGCCACCGATGCCCTCAGTCAAGTGTGGCCGCAAGGTCTCTTGTACGCCTTCCCTCCCTTCCCGCTCATCAGCCGGACCCTCCACAAATGCAAAGCACAGGGGGCCACGGTCATTCTGGTGGCACCATTTTGGCCTCGCCGGCCTTGGTTCCCGGACTTGCTCAGCCTCTCGCAGGGGCACAGCCTCACCCTTCCGGTCTCCCCCGACCTTCTGACACAGGGGCCCGTGGCCTACCACCAGCCGGAGTTCCTGAAGTTGACAGCCTGGCTGTTGAATCCTTAGCCCTGCAGCAGATGGGCTATTCCGACGCTGTCATTCGTACCTTGATAGCGGCCAGGAGAAAATCTACCAGGCGCATATATCAGTGCACCTGGAGGGTATTTGTGGGATGGTGCAGAGCTAGGAGGTTTTCCCCACTATCTCCTTCAATCCCTCAGGTGTTACAGTTCCTCCAGGAGGGTCTGGACAAAGGGCTCCGCCCTAACACACTGAGTAGGCAATTAGCGGCTATAGACAGTGTAGTAGGGGCATCCGGCAAGGACAGGGTTTCTCCCCATCCCCATGTCAGGCAATTCATAAGAGCAGCCAAACGACTCTCACCACCCGTGGTCCACAGGTTCCCTAATTGGAACTTGAACCTGGTGCTCAGGGCTCTTACGGGGCCACCGTTCGAGCCGTTACACCAGGTTTCCTTATTCTTTCTGTCTATCAAGGTGGCGTTCCTGATAGCGATTACCACGTCTAGGAGGGTTTCAGAGCTGGGGGCGCTGTCTATTGACCCGGCCCTCTGTTCCTTCAGGAAGGAGTCTGTGTTACTCCGCCTGGATCCGGCCTTCTTGCCCAAGGTCTCCTCCCCCTTCCATTTGGCACAGGACATAGTCCTGCCCTCATTCTGTCCCCGTCCGCGCCACCCGCTGGAAAAGCAGTGGCATTGCCTAGACGTACGTAGGGCCTTGAAAATTTATATGCTGAGGTCCGCTCCTTTTCGACGCTCATCTAGTCTCCTTGTGAGTTACCACCCACGCCACAGGGGAAAACGGGTATCTAAAACGGTCATAGCAGGCTGGATATCATCCTGCATTTCCGAAGCCTATAAGGCATCAGGGCTACAACCCCCTTGTCCAATTCTAGCACACTCCACTCGGAGTGCGGCCACCAATTCGGCATTTCGCTCCAGAGCCCCCTTAGCAGAAATTTGCAAGGCGGCTACCTGGAAAAGCCTCCATACCTTTACGAGGCATTATAAAATTGACACGCAGCAATCCGCAGAGGCCGCATTCGGTCGGCGGGTTCTCCAAGGGGTCATGGGTACTAGTCAAACTGGGCCCTCCCCTACCGAATAAACACGACTGCTTTGACACCTCCCTGGGTCCGAAGAAACGGACCTAGGGCCATAGAAAGGGCAATTGGGATTCTTACCGGTGAATTGCCCTTCTGTGGCCCTCCAGGGAGTTTATTCGGCCCGCCCGGGCTATATATTTAAGTTTGGTTCCCCTGAACGGGTAAGGGGGGTTCATCCCCTTCCAGGGGCCTTGGTTCAGTTAACCCCGAGGTTTCGGGAAAGGTTTTGTTATTATTTCAGCTCCAGTCCATCGGCTTGGATACTCCTGGGGAAGCGAGGGCGCGCTCTCCCTACGCATGCCCAGTCGAAAGTCAGTGCTGCCTCCTACTGGACGGAAGGGAGAACGCTCCCTGGGTCCGAATAAACTCCCTGGAGGGCCACAGAAGGGCAATTCACTGGTAAGAATCCCAATTGCCCTTTTCTAAAAAAAAATTTTTAAAAATATATATAGTCCAGCTCTCCACAGCAACAAGAAATGGTGTACATGTGCAAGGAAGTAAGGAAAAAATTCCATATTCCCTAGTCACTAAGGAGTTAGCAGCAGAAGAAAAAATGACAAGGTTGGCACTGTCATTTTATTTCTGAGTTCAGTTGACTAACATAAAAGTTGCAAATGTTTTTTAAATAGTTTACTGATGATGTAATTTTGTAGAATTTGAGAATTTTCAATTAAAATATTGTTGTGATATTTGGCCATAGGTGAATGTAGCCCCGTACTGAAGCTGTATCAGACTGACACATGTTTTAGCATGTCTAGTGACACATGCTGATCATGCAGTTTCCTAATTTATATTGGCACTTATTTCAAATCCATAAGTTCAAGGGTGAACTTTTTTTCAGATTCAGTTTTTTTCAGATAAGCCACATATTTTTCAAAGCGTTCTGCTTATCAATATTCTTTCATATTTAACATTTTCTCTAACAGAAATGAACACCAGAACATCCACCCAGAAAACCAGGAGCTAGTGAGGGCTGTCAGGCAGCAACTCCGAACAGAACAGGTACGATATTATACATTAGAAATGGTCCACCATGTAGTGAGTGAAGTTAAAGAATTTTGAAACAAATGTCTCTTACAATTATACAAATCTTTAATTTACATAAATGGTATGTGCTGCAGGTAGATGTTAACAAAACTAATTCACCCCCCCACCCCCCGAGGCATCCTCCAGATTGTGCAAAGCAGAAGGATGAGGAACATGGCTAGGGAGTAGATGGTGTTGATGTGTAGCACAGCACTCGACTACCTCTCCATCTGAGCTGTGCCTCCATGTCAGCTGCAGTGTGAGCTCCAGAGTCCCATGTAATAATATCTAGAGTCAGGGGAGCTGCTGGAACTAGGCAGATGTGAATACATGCTCACAGACCTGAGCATAGGGACCCCTAGGCTGTGGTATTGTCTGTCTAATGATTAATCCAGTCCTTCTGCTCCCTGCTCTGTTCCACGGAGTCAATGAGACCCAAGTTCCAGCCAGGAAGCAGAGCTCCTAGGAGGTGTAGATTGGCAAGCTAGGTTGCTTGGAGAAAATCACAGCAGGCGAGATCCAGGGAACTGAAGAGATGAGCCACTGAAGCCAACTCCAAGCTGTCCTCTGCCCAGGAACATGTGGAGCTGTAGGAGGATCTAATCTGTAGGCTGGAGAGTTTGGGGATGGAGGGAATCCTTGCAGATAATTGTTTCAAGTGGTCATTAAGTATCTTTGCCAGTGTTTTCTACTGCAAACTATATTTATGATGAGATAATTTCCACATGACAATGGATAAAACTGCATTTGTCACAGAATTGAGTAGTTGTTTTCATTCAATGCAGATTTGTTGCCTAGCGAGTACATGAGACCCAGGTTACAGAGGTGCGATACCCCCAATTCCCTTTTAGGCAGGGATCTGCACTGTGTGAGATCATAAAATGTTTGGCTGCAGTAACCATGTATCTGCGCAGGATGGGAGTGCATGTGTTCCTCATTTGGATTTACTGTTGTTCTTTAAGGATAACCCATAGAAAAGGAAGCCAACCGTCACCGTTCAGTATACTGGAATTCCTGAAGATCAGAGTAAAACTACCCAAAGTCTTACTTTGTCACCAAGAGACAGAAAGACATTGGATCTACACTAGTGTTTGGAACAATGATTTCCATTATTGCAAACACTGATGTTTTTGTAGCATTCTAATCGTGGCAGGCTGCTGCAAGATAATGAAGCATAGCCAAGATTTTGTAAAAGTAATGGTCTAGCTTATCAAATTAACATGTACATTATAAGGAACAGGAAGAGGGAAATGGGCTTGCTTAATTAATTTCATTTAACTATTTTTCTAATTTTGCTTTGTCTTTGAGTACATGTGTCTGACTTCTAGCACGGGGGCGGGGATGTGTTCTCCTTTTTCTATTTCTAATTCAGTGGTTTTGTAAATTCAAATTAATCCTTTGAAGTGTGTGGTTCTCTCTTGTCTCACCAGGATACAGATGGCGATAGACAGCGTTTCTATACCGATATGTCCTGTCCAGTCTGTTTACAGCAGGCTACATTTCCCATTGAAACAAACTGTGGACATCTTTTCTGTGGTAAGCAAAGATGATCAGTAGAGGAATTGTTAAAAAGACTGCCATCTAAATTATCTTAAAGTTGTAGAGTTAGGGCCTACTTTGATTAGCTAACACCTGTTTAACGGGTGGTGGTAGTCACTACACATGGGCCTTTTTGAGCATGCTGGCTAATGGGCTAAAATCAGTGTGTGTCTGAGGGGAAAGCAGTTCTGCCCTTAGCCTAACATTTCTGCCTCTGTATGGCTGAGAACGCTTGTGCACTTTGGACAGGATTAGAGTCAACATGGGCATGGCAAAGATCCACTGGCCTATTCCTGCGCTACTCTTGCCATACTGTTAAGTAGGGATTGGAATTGGATCAGTACAATTTATCCGATTTTGGATAAATTGTATTGATACAAAGCAATTGATCGGTTCGGATTCCCCCGGAGGGGATCAAAGCTCCTTGGAGCAGCGCTGGCACTGCTCCAAGGAGCTTTCAACTTCTGCATACCAATCCATCCTGCCCCCGGCTCTCCCTCTCCAGGATCTCTGCCTAGCATCTGCCTCCCCTGCACCCGGGGCCGCATGCCCCAGTGCCTGCTGCAACAGCACTGAGGTTGGTGGGGAGACAGGAGTCCGGGGGAGACAGGTGCCGGGCAGGGATCCGGGGGAGGCAGAGCTGGGGGCAGAGGGGCTGCGGAGGGGTGGGGAGAGGGGGAGTAGTTGATTTACTTTCCAGGCGGCTCTGGAGTCTGAAGCAGCAGCCGATGGTGCCCGGAAACAGCCCTCATTGCGTATGTGCAAAATGACTGCCATGGCTGTTCAGCGCATGTGTGGCCATTTTCAAAATTGCACCGGCAGCATCAGCACCATTTTGGAACATGGCAGCTAGTCTGGGCATGCTCAGCTGGACATGCGCAGACCAACTGCCATTTTGGAAAATGGCCACACGTGCAGAACGGCCACGGTGGCCATGTTGCACATGTGTAGTTATTTTCTTAAATTGGTATTAACTTCCCGGCATGACCCTGAGAAGGCCACACCAGGTGCCGCAGGTCGCCAATCCGGACTCTGAAGCCTAGGGAAAAAGGCAAGTAAAGCAACTCTTCACTGCTGTGTGTCCCTTCTACCCCCAGCTCTGCCTATCCCGGGCCCCTACCTCACACACCTCCAGCACCCAGGCTGGGCAGGGATTGGGGGGAGGCAGAGCTGGGGGCAGATATTGGATTTAGGCCAGTATTGCTTGAATTGGAACCAAATCCAAACAATATGATCCAAATCCAATTTGAAGTTGGGTTGCTTCGGTTCAGAAATGATCATTCAATGTCCCAGCCCTACTGCTAAGCACATTCTCCAGAGAATTCCAAAGCAAGGATTCTGTATGCAAGTTCATCTAGCTCAATTTCATCATACTCTTGTTGTAACTTGCACCTTACCTGTTCATCAAGAAAGTTTAATTAGAACAGATTTGGACAAAAAGAGTGATGTCACATATCAGAATCAAAGGCTATCTCAGAATCTAGTTGTGCTCACAGAAAGCAGCACCCAGCTTCTTTTGGTTTTAAGCTCAACATAATCTTTTGATTTTAAGATTTCTTTGTTTTTATTTAATTGAGAAGTGTCTAACAATGTACATTTCAAACAATCACTGTTACTAATAATATTTATCTCTGTTAGGTCCCTGTATTATTGCATACTGGAGGTATGGCTCATGGTTGGGTGCTATCCGTTGTCCTATCTGCAGACAAACGGTAATGCTCTGATTCAGATATGACACCCCCCCCCCCCCCAAAGTCTGCAGACATTTAGCACACACTTAAAGTAAACATAATTAAAAGATGGCGGACAGAGTGAAAATAATAACGGAAGGAAGAAGGAATGCATAATGGACAGGTGAATCATATTTGACAATGCATGAGAACATAGATGGGGCAAGGGACTGGGTGGAGTCGGGAGGAAGATAAGAGAGAAAAGGAGAGAAGATAGTCATAAGGGAGGGAGATGAATAGAGAGAGACTCAGTTCTCCAAAACCCATGCTCCAGCGCTCGTGAGTGCTGTATGGGGCTCCAGTTCCCCAGCGCTCATGCCATCTACAGTCAACACACACATTGCGGGTGACTTCCCTGCAGAAACACAAAAATTAGTTTTTATCCCTCCTGATATACACTTTGAACACTTAGGACTGGCAATACTGTGCACATAGAAATAGGATTGTGAGCACAAACAAGGTCTCTACAGTGGGCAGTCACTTCTAGAACGGCCACTCCATCTCTGCTCCCTCAGTCCTCATCCTCAAAGGAAACCTACACAACACCTTTCGGGAGGGTGGTGATTGCCTCCCTGTGAGGGGGGTATTGGGGGTCCCTCTCGCCTGCCAGGTGGAGCAGCCTTGGGGGGGGGGGCCTGGAGGGTGGACCAGGGGCCCCCACAGCCATTGGGGTCATTCTGGGTCGGGAGAATTATGGTCCATCTGGGAGGCTGGTTAAAGCTGTGAGAAGGGACAGATGTTTGGTGTCTGTCCCTCTCACTAGCCCCCAGGCAGGTAGTGAGGTGGTTGTTGGTCGGATGGCCCCTGGCCTGATGCTGTTTAATGCAAGGTTGGGCTGCCCTGTGGGCAGGAGGGGCGGGATATAAATTTTAAATAAAAATAAATAAATAAGTCAACTACAGTCTGGGAATTAATCCTGAACCAGGCAGCCGACCTTTTGTGTATTACGGAGACCTGGGTGGAGACTGAGTCAGGGCCTATTTTGGCTGACCTTATTCCAGTCGGGTATTCTGTGCAGCATCAGCTGTGGGCAGGGGGTGGTGTAGCCATAGTTTTTAAGGACACATGGTCTGTGAGGAGGTATCCTGTGCAAACTATTCCAGGTATTGAGGGCCTCCATCTGGTGGTTGATTTGGCTGGAGACAGATTAGGGCTGCTGCTTGTATACCACGGACCTATCAGCATCCCTGCATGCTCTAGCAGAGCTGGTATCGGAGGTGGCCTTGAGGTCCCCAAGAGCTATTGTTCTGGGGAACTTCAACATTCTCCTCATACCTCTGCATCCTCCTCCTGTTGGGTAGTTCTACCATTGACCAGCAGGAGGCAGATGATTAATTTTTCTTGCTCTGCGCCTGCGTCACTGGAACTACCCAGCCGCTCTCCAGTCCGTCGTCTGCCTCAAGACCAGTAGGACGCATCTTCGTGTACTCAGGCTGTGAAGGAAGAAGAAAGAGAGAGCTTTGTCAGGTTCCTTGCGGGGCTTTAAGGGGCAGCGATCCCGGACGCGGTCTCGGGTTTCGCCTCTAGGCAGTTTGGAAAATTTAAATTAAAAAAACCCACAAAAAAAACACCCAGCCGGCTCCCTTGCACTGCGCCGGGGAGCAGGGGACGCCGCATAGCTCCCGCTTAGCGAGGGGCCCTTCCACGGTGATCCCCCCGTCCCGGGTGAGAATCAGCACTGCTCGATCCACCCTGTAAAAATTATACGGCCCGCGGCAGGATGAGCGCGGCCAATAAGGAACCGATAGCCACCCCCTCCCCTGCGGGCGGGACGGGGCTGGCTAGGGAAGAGGCAGGAGCCTCAGACATTCAGGCCCCCTCTGTGACTTCTCTAGCCCAAACCATGGGCGAAATTTTAGTCTCCCTTGGGGAGCTCTCCTGCCCAAAAGCGGAAGAGGGCCCCTCCCTTCGCCTCAGGAAAGGCCCCAGCCAAGCACCGCAAGGCGGGAAAAAGCAGAGCGGGGAGGAAAGGAAAACATCCACTGGGGGGCGCTAAGGCCCGGATACTGCTGTCTCCTCAGGGCTGTGAGGAGGAGGAGCAAGCAGATTTATCCAGCCAGGCATATGGGGCTGATAAAATAGTTGAGTCAGACTCTGACTCCAGGAGCTCGGGATCGAGTTCTGAATTAGAGGAGGGGGAATACGTGGAGGCTTCCTCGGACCCCAGAGATAGGGATAGACAATTCCCTAGCCGGGGCAGGGAAGAGTTGATGAGACAGGTTATAAAGACTCTCCAACTCAAGGAGAAACCGGCCAAGGAAGCCTCCTCATCTGACTCTCAGGAGGAGGAAACTAGAGAGCTTATCCCCTCCTTACATGGCAGGGACCAGGGGCTCCCCCTAGATAGAGCCTTTGAGAGATTAGTCATAGAAGAATGGAAGTTTCCTGATAAGGCCTTTAAGATGAACAAGGCTCAGGACTCCCTCTATGCATTTTCGAGAAAGAAAGAGCCTCTCTTTAAGAGCCCAAAGATCAACGCGGCAGCTGCCTCTCTGGCGCACCAGACCGTATTCCCAACTGAGGGGGACTGCCACCCTAGGGATCCCACTGATCAGGGGGTAGACTCGGCTCTTAAGAGGGCAGTGGATGGGAACGCTACATCCCTTAAAATCAGCATTGTGACCTCATATGTGTCCAGGGCGCTGATGTCCTGGATGCAGGAGCTACAGGACCCTGAGTTGTCTGAGAGAAGATCTCAGAAGCTCTCTTCCCTAATATGCTTGACCTCTTCCTTCCTGGTGGACGCCACCACTGACTCCCTAGTCTGGTCAGCGAGAGCCATGGCCAATGGGATTGCAGCCAGACGCAGAGTCTGGTTGCGATCATAGCAGGGAGATTCCACCGCAAAAAACCTCTTAACCTCTGCGCCCTACAAGGGCATCAAGTTGTTTGGGGTGTGTTTAGATAAGGTACTAGAGGAGGCCAACCTGAAGGACAAACCAAAGACCCTCCAACAAATCACTCCTAAAAGAGGGTTTTTTCGGGGCTATCCCTTTCGATTTAGGGGGTTCGGGGGTACCTCCAGACAGATTCACTTCCAAGGGCCCAGATTCCAACCTAGTAACTTCTCCTTTCGAGGGAGAGGATTCAGAACTGGGAGATACGATAGATGGCGATCCAGGGGATCGTCTGGCACTCAGAGCAAACAGGAGGCCTGACTATGCCGACATAAAAATAGGGCGCAGGCTCTAACTGTACCAGGAGGCTTGGTGCGCCTCCGTGACAGACTCCTGGGTTCTCGCCTGTGTATCGGAGGGATACAGGATAGAGCTCACACACACTCCCAGACAAAAATTTGTGGCATCGCCGGTACCAAAAGACTCAGTAAAACACAGAGCAATGGCAGCAGAAATTCAGAGACTGTCAGACATAGGGGCAGTAGAGAGTTTTCCCCTAGAGGAGCGCTTCAAGGGGATCTATTCCATCCTGTTTTTGGTAGCCAAGAAACAGGGGAAATGGAGAGCGGTCCTAGATCTCAAAGCCCTCAACAGATTCGTAAAGAAGCGCCACTTCAAGATGGAGACAGCAGCTTCAATTTGCCAAAGTCTACAGAAGCACGATTGGATGACCTCGCTAGATCTCAGAGAAGTCTATCTCCACGTGCCAATCTGGAGCCAACACGAGGTGGCTGCGATTTGCCTACGACGGAGAACAGTGGCAATTCAGAGCTCTTCCCTTCGGACTATCGTCGGCACCCAGGGTATTCACGAAAATCTTAATCCCCCTCATTGCCAATCTCCGAGCAGAGGGGATACACCTATACATATACCTGGACGACCTGCTTATCAGTGCCAGCTCCTCGGACAGGGTACAGAACCACCTGAACAGAACAATCCAGTACCTAGAGAGCCATGGGTTCGTCATCAACAGAGAGAAGAGTCACCTATTACCATGTCGCAGCTTGGAACACCTGGGGATTTTGGTGGACACAGACTTAGACCGCGCATATGTCCCCCTAGCACGACGGGAAAAAATCAGGAAGCTGGTCCAGATATTAAGACTCCGAAACCGCATGAGGCTAAAACAGCTCACCAGCCTACTAGGACTCATGATATCCTGCATAGGGCAGGTGACATGGGGTCGCTTTCACCTTCGCCCCTTACAAAGGCAGCTGCGGCCTTTTCAGAGAGAACTCACATTGGGTCTAAACCCATGGGTACCCATCCCTCGAAGCCTAAGGTCCTTAATGTGCTGGTGGTTAGGTGCAGACACTCTACAGCAAGGCGTTCCGCTCACGGAACCAACGAGAACGATACTCACGACAGACGCCAGTCTACGGGGATGGGGAGGACATGCAGGTCCACACTCAGCCCAGGGCATCTGGACCCCAAGGGATGCAGCCAAGAAGATCAATGTGCTTGAGCTGAAGGCCATCCGTTTGTCCCTACGGCACCTGGCCCCGACTTTTCCATACAAACATGTCCTTGTATATACAGACAATGTGACGGCGAAGGCCTACCTCAATCATCAAGGGGGGTCGAGGTCGTCACAGCTACACCAGGAAGCGGTAAGACTCTTTTCATGGGCTTAGAAACACCTCCTCACCATAAAGGCCCTGCACATCAAGGACCAGGACAATATACAGGCCAACTGGCTGAGCCGCCAGACATTGAACCCACACGAGTGGAAGTTGGACACGGCTGTGTTTCAACAGATAGTGGGGTGGTTCAGGATCCCAGTGTTGGACTTATTCACAACCAAGGAGAACAACCAAGTACCTCGTTTCATCTCCCGAGTTTCCTGCGCAGAGGTGGAGGGTATCGACTCTCTAAATTGCCCATGGCCCAGGGGCCTTCTTTACGCCTTCCCTCCTCTCCCTCTAATACAGAGGACATTGGCCAAAGCAGTCAGGGAACAAGCCTCTCTAATTCTGATAGCCCCGTGGTGGCCCAGAAGGCCATGGTTTTCAGAACTGGTAAACCTCAGCCACAGTCAATACCACCGTTTACCCCTCCTGCCAACATTAATCTCCCAGGGCCCAGTTTACTCCCCAGAGATTCAAACCTTAAAATTAACAGCTTGGCACTTGAACGCTCGGCATTAAGGGCAGTGGGGTATTCCGAAGCGGTATCATCCACGATTCAGCTCTCTAGACGAGCTGCCACCCGAAGGAGCTATAGTGCCACATGGAAAACATTTGCAAGGTGGTGTCTACCTCAAGTTCAGGACCCGATGCAGGCCTGGGTTTCCCAAGTATTAGATTTTCTCCAACAGGGCCTAGATAAGGGCCTGAGAGCAAACACATTAGCAAGACAAGCTGCAGCTATAGATTCTGTCCTCAGGGCGGTTTCTAATAGGGTGGTCTCCTCCCACAAAAACGTGAGGAGATCCTTAAGAGCAGCTAGGATGATTTCTCCCCCGGTGGTACATAGAGTACCCTCCTGGGATTTGAATTTAGTACTGGAGGCCCTGACCAGGCCCCCATTTGAGCCTCTTAAGCATGTATCTTTATATTTCCTTACCTTAAAGGTTACTTTCCTCATAGCGGTAACTTCAGCTAGGAGAGTCTCCGAACTCGGAGCTCTTTCAATGGAGGACAATTTTTGCATATTCAGGAAAGACTCAGTCACCTTAAGATTGGATGAGGCCTTTTTGCCAAAAATTAACTCGCTTTTTCAGAGGTCCCAGGAGGTAATATTACCGTCTTTTTGCCCGAATCCAGTTCACCCCAGGGAAAAGATCTGGCACACCTTAGACGTGAGATGAGCACTAAAGATCTATCTGGCCAGGACCAAGGTTTTCAGACAATCTACTGCTCTCTTGGTGAACATCAGGCCGGGAGGGCAGGGGTCCAAGGCCTCCAAAACCCTGATTTCCAAATGGGTAAAGCAGGGTATTGTGGAGGCGTACAAGGCAAGGGGTAGAATTCCTCCTCTTCAGATTTGGGCCCACTCGGTGCACTCAGCAGCCACTTCATATGCATTTAAAGCTAGAGCCTCCTATGAGGAGATATGCAGGGCTGCTACATGGGTGTCTATCCACACCTTCGTTAGACATTATAAGGTCAATGTCTGGCAGTCAGCGGTGGCTGCCTTTGGCAGGAGGGTGTTGCAAGCGGTACTGGAACCTTCCGGTGCTGCTGGCCCCCACCCTTAAGTTCTTTTCAGAGGGCTTGGGTACATCCCAACAGGAGGAGGATGCAGAGGTATGAGGAGAAAGGAGAATTGGTTACCTACCTTCGGTGAATTCCTTTCTCTCATACACTCTGCATACTCCTCCGACCCTCCTGGCCAGACAGCTATTCAATTGTCGGGAAGGTTATGGGGATCAGTACCGTAGGTTAACGTTTATAGTTGAAACAGTTTTTTCAGGTTTAGGTTGACAGTTACCCTTAGAGGAAGTTGTTTTAACAATTATTGCCTTTAGTATCAAGAGGGAAACGTAGTCTTCTCGGCTTTGGAACGGACTGGAGAGCGGCTGGGTAGTTCCAGTGACGCAGGCGCAGAGCAAGAAAAATTAATCGTCTGCCTCCTGCTGGTCAATGGTAGAACTACCCAACAGGAGGAGTATGCAGAGTGTATGAGAGAAAGGAATTCACCGAAGGTAGGTAACCAGTTCTCCTTTCACGCCGATGCCAGCCTTGGAGGAGCGGAATGTGAGTTCATGGCTGCCATGGCAACCATGGCACTGTCTCGGTTGTTGGCCCGACTCATTTTTCATTTTACTTTTAATTTATATCCAGCACTCTCCCGCCTACGGCGGCTCGAGGCAGCTTACAACAGCACAAAATAAGGTCCACAGTAGACCATCACATAATATAAACAAAGGTCTACAACCAGACCAATACAATTAATCAACAGCATAATTGAAATAATACAATAATAAGTTCAATATTATACAAAACAAATCATAATACAACACCCTCCCCTTCTCCTCCCCATATTACCAATGTTCAACCGTCAGCTAGCATCACTACATCCATCCCCCATCTCCCTGCTGCCACCAGGGGGTGGGGACCAACTTTCCACCCATTCTCCTGCTCTCACTAAGAGGAGGGCCCCTTTCTACAAAAGAAAATTGTAAAAAAATCCTCAGTTTAAATCATACAATAAATGCAACATACAATGAAACATTTCCCCCATTCGTCCCAATACCAATCACAGTATCGAACCTCTAACAAAATTGCCCAACCTCCGCCCTACTACCCCCTCCTCACCACCTGCTCTCACCAGGAGGGTACATCCCTCTCCTCACTAATTCCCCTTCCCACCAAACATCCTCTGATGGAGATCTCACTTGCCAAACACCTTGGTGCCAGGTCTCCAAGGGTGGGGTGGGGCCGCCAATAATCAATGTCCTTGCCAAAGGCCCGCCTCCTACTCATCATATCTCCTTCGACTCCGCTAGTACAGGTCCCGGGGTGAGCCTCTCTCCACGTTCCTCTGCCTCTTCTACGGAATGGCTACATCCGCCATGCCCCCGCCAATGGCCTCAGCAACGGCCGACACCCTTTGGTGTCGCCCAAGGGCTGGCACCCAAAGGCACCAGCCCTGATGTAAATACCTGGAAGGGAGAAGGAGAGCCAATGAGCTCTGAAGTAGGCAAGGGCAGTTCTCCCCCATGAAGGAGGACATACCCTAGACCTGACTTTTTGCACCGACCTGTGGCAGGGAGGCGGGGGGTCCGTTGATGGGGGAGGTGTCAGCTGTGCCCTTGTCATGGACGGATCATTACCTCCTTCAGGCCTGTCTCCTAGCACGCATCTGCCCCTGGAAAGGTACTGGACCAGTTTGGTTGGTTCGCCCCCGGAGACTTGAACCTGAGGGGTTCTGGAAGACTCATGGGGAGTTGCCCTCCAATCTCAATGACTGATTGCTCAATGACCTTGTGGCTTTTTGGAACACCTTGCTAACTGAGACCATGTCCGCTCTCTGATCGTCGACACCGCAGATCTTCCTGGTTTATGGAGGACCGGCGGATGAAACAAGAAGGGTGGTGGTTAGAGCGACAGTGGCATTGTTCTCGTTCTGAAACCAACCGATTGTGACATAGAGTCAGTTTACGTACCTATACCGTGGCTTTGCGGGCAGCAAAGAAGAGGTTCTTTGCTGCACTCACAGCGTCCAAAAAGTTGCGTTCAGCTGAGCCTTTCCGGGTGGTGAGGAGGCTGGTCAGTCCAATCTCCCTCTGCCTGGAACTGGAATTTTCCAGTGCTCACTGTGACACTTTTGTCAACTTTTTTGTGAATAAAATTGCCCTAATTCACCAGGACTTTGACACCGTATTTGTGGCAGTGGGAGAACCAGAAGTAATGGAGGCCTCACATTGTCCTATTTTGTGGGATCAGTTCCAGTGGATATCGCCCGCTGATGCACCAGATATCTTGGGGGAAGTCAGGGCCACCTTTTGTGAATTAGATCAATGCCTGTCCTGGCTGCTGGCTGGTTAAGGCCAGTCGGGAGGTGTTGGGGCCATTGGTGGCTGGGGTGGTCAACGCTTCCCTTAGGGAGGGCAAGGTGCCAGACTGCCTCAAGGAGGCGGTGGTGCAGCCTCTGCTTAAAAAAACATAATTGGACGTTGACTCCCTGACCAGCTATCAGTCTGTCTCTAACTTTCCCTTTTTAGGGAAGGTTGTGGAACAGGTCGTGGCTCGGCAGCTTCAGGGCGATCTGGACCATGTCAGTTTTCTGGATCCCTTGCAGTCCGGCTTTCGTCCAGGTTTTGTCATGGAGACAGGACTTGTGACCTTGGTCGATGACCTTCGCATGAGTTGGGCCACGATCCTGTTAGATCTCTCGGCTGTGTTTGATACCGTTGATCATGAGGTGTTGGTGACTCACTTGCGGGACTGTGCCGGAGTGGGCGGAACAGTTCTTGAATGGTTCCGCTCTTTCCTGGCCGGGAGAAGTCAGCGTGTGGTGCTGGGTGATTATTCATCTTCTCTCTGGGACCTCACGTGTGGAGTCCCGCAAGGTTCTATTTTGTCCCCTTTCCTGTTCAACGTGTATATGCAGCCATTGGGCGAGGTCATTCGAAGGTGTGCAGTGCCATCAGTATGCTGATGACACCCAACTTTACCTGTCTTTTTCAACTGACCCAGATCCGGCAGTCTCTGTGCTTACCCGGGGCTGTAGGGGCCTGGATGAGGGTGAATCATCTGAAGCTAAATCCTGACAAGACGGAGGTGATGCTGATGGGTAGTGCTGAGGGAGTGGTGGCACCCGTCATTGACGGGGTCTGCCCTCCATTGGCTCCTCAGGTCCGTAGTCTGGGGGTGCTCCTTGGCTCACGGCTTTGCCTGGATGTCCAGGTGGAGGCCGTGGCGAGAGGAGCATTTCGCCAGTTACATCTGGTGCGATGGCTTCGGCCATATGTCTCCAACTTTGACCTGGCCACTATTATCCATGCCTTCATCACCTCAAGACTGGACTATTGAAACACACTCTATGTAGGGCTACCATTGGTGACTGTCTGGAGGCTGCAGCTGGTGCAGAATATGGCAGCCCATCTCCTGACAGGAACGGGTCACTGAGAGCACATCACACCAGTGCTTCGTTCTCTGCACTGGCTGCCTATAGTTTACCAGGCTCGATTCAAAGTGTTGGTTTTGCCTTATAAAGCCTTATACGGCCTGGGCCCCATATACCTGCGAGACCGCCTCACTCCCCGGGTCCTGGACTGGCCCCTGCGGTCAGCCGGGAATGCCTCCCTTGGAGTCCCCCGCATATCCCGGGTGGTGATGATGAGGGTGGCGTTCTCAGTGGCCGCGTTGCGGCTGTGGAACTCCCTCCTGACAGAGGTCCGTCTGGCTTCAGACCTCCTCCCTTTCCAAAGACAGTGTAAGACCTGGCTGTTCCACCAGGGGTTTGGCGAGAGGGACGGGTGAGGGGTTGGGGGAGGTGGGTTTGTGGCTCTGCCTATGTTTTGTGGCTTTAAACTATATTTTTATATTGCATTTTTTATTATGTGTGTTTTTAGTGTATTTTATCATGTTGTAAGCTGCCCCAAGCTTCTGTGGCAGGAGGGGGGCAGCTAAGAAATCCAAGTAAATAAATAAATAAATAAAAGACGGGCTTGGGAACAAAAATTCATAACTTTATTAGATACCAAATATAATGGACTCAACAGAGGCCTACACTTTTCAAGCCATTATGCAAATCTGTAATAACTGACAGACTCTGTCAGTTGTATTTTCAACCTTTGTTACTGCTGTGAACCCAGTTCCTTTCCTATGGGTATTCCCTTCACCTGATAAGGTGTTCCCTACTATGCCCCCTACCCATATGTTGAGCCTCATCCTCTCTCTGAGTGTTAACAAACAGGATGATAGCCCGCTGCAGTCCAGGTTCAGTCCATGCATCCCCTACTCACATGTTGAGTGTGTCCAACCTAATAAGCGGGCATCCCCCTTCATGTATTTCATGAGCTTGCAGGCAGCCCCCACTTGCGGTGCCAGTGAGAGAGAGAGGGGCAGGAAGCGGTCGCTCCTTGGATGTTTTAGGATTTCTGCCTGTGACTCTATGGTGGTGGCAGATCTGTGTGTGGAAGCGCTGCACACAACCTAATTGATGGGACTCGGACTGGGCGTGTCCTGGACCTCCCAGGACTGTCCGAAAATGGGATGTCTTTTCTGTGGTCCCACCAGCAGATTAAATGTCCCTGAAACCCCCCTGGCACCTGGCTAATTCCTCCCCCTTAAAGCTCTAGCCGGCCGTCGCCTCCCTACTCCCTCCCCTTTGACAGCAGCAGCACCTGCCAGAAGGATCAGGGCTGGGGCAGGGCCCAGGAGGCACTTGCTTCCTCCGGCTCCAGCTGTGAGAGTGTGGAGCAGAGGAGCAAGCTCACACACACCGACGCGACTCAGCGAAGCAGAGAGGGCCTGGAGGTGGTGAGATGGTGAGCCGGCAGGAGCCAGGTGGGAGGCACTGCAGCCACCACACAGCAGTGCGGCATGAGGGGGGGAACCTGGAGCTCAGCAGCAGGCTGGAGCTCTTGTGTGCAAGCCGGGTAGAGCCAGAAGCGGTGCAGTGCTTGCCAGAATACAGGGGTGCCCAGCAGCCAGCCCATGCTTCCCTGATAGATCAGGCTGCTTTATCAGCTGTCTGTGGGGTCTGCTCACAGCAATCATGCTGGCTTGCTTGAAATCCCCTTCCTTGGATGTTCCTAACTCTGTCCCCAAGTGGTATTGCCCCCCCTTTTTTTTGCTTCCTTCCCTCTCCACACTAGAGAAATGCAAATGTGATGCCAGCCCTTTAAGAAAATCCGCACATGGGTTTCCTCCCCAGGCCCTTCCTAGGTTGCATATGGGTTCTCTGACCCTGCTGCTGCCTTCACTAGCAGCGTGGCCCTTTTCCACAGACCCGCTGTCGTAGAGGGGGTGTTCGTTTCCAGAGGAAGCACAGTTGAGCCCCTTTACCTGCCCAAGGGTTTCAACTTTAGTGGTCATTTTAAGTGTGTCCCTTAAATGTTCCTTAGGTGCACCGTCAGTGTCCCTCAAATGGAAAGTATGCATCCTACAAAATACTGTCCTTGAGCTTGGTCACCCTAACTCAGACACGTTGGCACACGTTAGCCAGCATTCGCCCGCACGGCAGGCTCCACATTCTCTTAGACCCCGTCGTGAGTGGGGGCTGTGTGTCTGGTGGGTGGAGGTCACGTGGCCAGTGGGGGTGAACACCTAATAAACAGGCCGGTGGACACTCTACTTGTGTCGACTGTTGTGGGTTAACATCTTGTTTAAATAAATGCTTATAATAATAATAATAATAACTGTATGAGTTTAACACTACCCTTTTGGTTTTTTTCCTCCTACACCAATATATCTTTTACAGCTCTGTTTTTAAATGTCTGACACCCCTCTCTCTTCCCCGCCTCTCCTCCCCCAATATAACCTCCCCCCGCACTAGCTACTTTGTCTCATCCACTCCCACCCATGTCATTCCATGCCGTATCATATATACCTGTCCTACATTTGCTCAGTTTATATATTTCTGACTGGCTACTCTACATGCCTGAGAAAGGGCCCTGTGTGGCCTGAAAGCTTGCACATTCTCACCAACAGAAGTTGGTCCAATAAAAGATACCATTTGAACTACTTTGTCTCCTTTCAGCACATAAAGTACTTGCAGGTTTGGGGGCTTTATGTTATCGTATATTGTACATTTACAGAATAGTCCAGAGATTGTCCTTGCCATGTTAGTCTGAAATGTAAGAGATGGAGAAAAAGCGTGTTTTGAAATGAGACGCCATCCACACGACCCCCACCCCCCAACCATGCATCCAGTTGCTCGTGTGAAAGTGGAGCGTGGGGATGCACACTCCTGTGACCCCACCACCACCACTCAGCAGCTACTCATGGCCAGCATGGAGCACTACTGAAAAATCAGGACTGTGCCATCAGACCAGCTGAATGTACGGTGGCTGCCTCCATGGCCAGGGTAGCCATGCTGGGGACTGTCCGTTTTAAGCACTCCTCACATACTCCACGTGCGTGTGCCCTGCAGCCCTGCCACTCAGCGGCCATGGACCCCCCTCTGCTTGCCTTGGTCATTTACAAACACCCAAAGCAATTGAGATGATATCTTTTATTGAACCATCTTCTGTTAGCATATAAAAGCTTTTAGGCTGCACAGCACCTTTCCTCAGGCATATAAAAAGTCAGGTATATAAGAATAGATAGGACAATATATGCAAGGTCAGTTTATTACAACAGGAATTGCATAAGCAGAGCAATTTGAGGATGGGGGGGGGGGTTCATTTTTAATTAATATTTAGACGCAAGACCTCTTAAGTGTAAGTTGAGTAAGGTTTACTATACTGAAATGATTTTTACTTTTTGATTTTTAGTAAATGAAACACTGCAGTAATTTAGTTCAAGGCTCCACAATGTATTAATTTGAACAATTTCACGTTTGTAAAACCTGCCATAACAGACATTAAATGGCTTCTTCTCTGTTGTGTGCAGGTAACTTTGTTTCTACCAGTCTTTGCTGAAGGTCAGCCGGACGCTGCACAGGTGCTTCAAGATGTTGTTGATTATAATCGAAGATTCTCTGGACAACCCAGATCTGTAAGTGTGGGGGTGGGAGTCAGTAAAGGAGAGAGATTTACACTTTGTTGTATAGTACAAGCGTCTTCCAAGTTTCATTTCCCTTTCATACAGGGAAACTACACAGGGCTTATTTGATAAATACACTTTCTTGGTTCAGGAACCCACAGTTATTTGCAGCACATGCTTGTGTAAACTTATAGGCCTGTTTATAATTCACCTCCTTCCCTTCTAAGTATGAGTAAGCTAAATAGCACCTGCAACTTGTCAGCTTAATGAATGGATACCTGTCTCCCCCCATGTGTCCCTCCCTTGTCCATCTTGGATTATAAAATACCTAGAATCCAAATGTACACATACAATAGCTTCCTTTAAAGAAGAAAAGAGCCAAAAAAGAAGAAAAACCCTTTCTCTTCCCAGAGCTTACTTTAGCGGAACCTAGCCCCTGATTTTGCTTATTAAACATCTATTTACTGAGCAAACCTTTGGACTTAGGCGATACATATATACAATATATACAAATCCTAATACGCATACATACCCTTATAACAAAAGGTATGGTTTCCTGGTGGCACCCATTTGTATCCTAGGTCACCTCATCTTTGATTTTACGAGCCAATAAAACTTATTTTTTCCCAGATTGACAGCTCTCCTTCTCTTCCCTTGAGCTGTCAATTTTGTTATCTGCGCCCTATCTTCCTGTAAGGAAATGTCAGTGAGACTATTCATGATCTGTTCTCTCTCTGTCGGGGCAGGTATCTGATTACACCTAGAAAACCTAATCCTATTCTATCAGTTTCAGCTTTTATTTCTGCTGCCCAGGTATTCCTCCCCTTCAGACATTCCATCATTTCTAAATAAATTATTTTATGGGAATGGGTCGGGGAAAGGGACCAAATCTTTAGCCACTAGGCCAGAACCCTCTGTTTCTGCCACTAGTCCCTATATTGATCATACCCACCTCTGTTCTAACAAGTGCTCTAGGGGTGGATCTTTGCACCCCTAGTAATTTCTTCAGGAAGATAGCCTGTACTATCTCTACAACTTTGCAAGCTGAGGGATCCAGTCCCCAGAGCTCAGCACCATATAAAAGGGTTGCTTCCAGTTTGATCTCTGCTACCTTCAAAGCTTCACTACATGGTCTTTTCCCGCATCGGTTGTAGAATGCCAAAATCCCACCTACTGCCTGGGCCACCTTCAATTTTGCTCTTTGTGCATGGTCCGCCCATGTCAGAGCTTTATTGAAGGTAACTCCCAGGTAGGTAAAGGAGCGTACTACTTCCAGTTTTGTTTTAGCAAAAGTCCAACTTCTTACTTTGTTAGTTCCAAAGGTCATTATTTTGGACTTTGTGATGTTTATTTTCAAGGCATTTTCATTTGCATATACACTTAATTTGTCAAGCATCCTCTGTAGTCCTATCTTAATTAGGGACATAAGGACCATATCATCTGCATACAAGAGTGAGTACAACTCACCCCCTATTGTCTTTGGGTTGTGATAAGACTTATTCCGCATTCTTCAAGTCAGGTCGTTTATATATAGGCTAAACAACGTGGGAGCCATCACACAGCCCTGCTTGACTCCTCGTTCTGTAGGAAATAATTCAGTGATTTCTCCATTAACCCCATATCTTACATTTGTCTTTGTTTCACTGTAGTATGCTTGAACTAATTTTAAAAGATTGGGGTCCATCCCCATTTCTCTAAGCTTATACCACAGCCTACCCCTATCAGTAGTGTCAAAAGCCCCTTGCAGATCTATGAATGGCACATAAACAGGTTGCCTAAAATATATATATTTCTTAATGAGGTGGTAAAGGGAGAAACATTAAACGATACATGAGTAGCCTTGGCGAAAGCCTGCTTGCTCCTCTCCCAGTATACTCCTCTCCTCTACCCAGTCTCGAATGTGTCCCAGGAGATGCTTCCCATACATTTTAGACGCCAAGTCGATTAGGCATATAGGCCTGTAAGCTTCTGGGTTGTCCCTAGCTCCCTTTTTAAAAATAGGGAGTAGAGTATTGATTTTCCACGAAGGAGGAAAACGATTATGTTCTGTGGCATTGTTCATTATTTTGGTCAGGAGCGGAACCAAAAACTGCGGGGCAGCTTTAAACAATTCTGCCGGCAGGAAGTCTGGACCTACTGCCTTGCCCGATATCAGATCTTTTATAGGTTAGGCTAGCTGGCCCTCAGAGATCTTGTATTCCGACAGGGTTTTACTCGATTCTCCTGCTGGAGTCCCTTCCACATGCGTATTACTTAGATGTAGTTCTGGGGGTGAATTTTTCTCTCTAATATTTGACCCATACGGGTGCTGTGATATAGGCATCTGGGACTTTATTCCTATCCCTAGTTTTCACCCTCACAATTCTCCAAAAAGCCTGTGAGTCCTTCCTCTCTACTGCCTGCTTTCAAGAGATCCCAAGACGACTTCTGGTAAGCTTTCTTCTTTTGTATTAGTAATTGTTTATATTTCTGTTTAGCTTGTCTCCAGGTGGAATTTACATCAGTCCCTTCTTGGTCTTTTATTAAATTCATATATCCTATCAGGTTCCTTTTCGCGATTAAGCATTCTTTATCAAACCATGCCTGGTGAAAACTCGATCTACCTGTACTGCTCTGTGAGACTATCAGCAGCACACTATGCAGGTTATCCAGCAGATTCTGATAACCTTCCAGGATAAGTTCAGGGGTACTAATATTTCTTAAAGTTTTGTCATTTTCTTTTTGAGTGTCTATTACAGATTTCCTTTGTCTTTTTTTCTATTTCATCTGTTCATTTTACCACCTTTTGTTTTACTGCCCCTGTTTCTTGTATTTCTTTTTCTTTCCCTTCTTTTTGAATAATTCGTGCTGTGATAGGGAAATGATTACTCTCTGGTCTAGGGTGGACCTGAAAGTCAACACAATAGTTCCAGTATTACTCTTCTGTTACCATATAATCTATGGTGCTTGAGCCCCTATCTGAGTGGTAGGTTAGCTGTCCGGAACGGTCAGGGGATAATTCCCCATTCAGCTTCCTCCAGTTATTATTCTGTAGAAATTGACGTAAATGTCTCCCCTCTATGTTTACTTTTACATCCAACATACAGGGGCCTGGATTCATGACTTGATTTCCTGGCTTTGTTATTACACTGGCCTGATAATTCCCTATTCTTGCATTAAAGTCTTCTGCGATCAGTATCACTGCATCTGCTGCCTGGTATCTGATGTAATCTAGTTTACTTTTTAGCAGAGACACCCACCATCCTGCCTGTGCTCCTTTCTTCTGAGGGGGGGAAATAAACATTTGTTATTATTAGCGATTTTGCCTTAGCAAAATCCAGTTGTGCTGCCTGGATGTGTGGAGTATCTAATTCAATTTCTTTAGTTGTGCATTTCATTGTTGTTGCAATTCGAACAAACAATCCTCCACAGTATCTGCCTTTTTTGTGATTCTTATATGCAGATACACAGTGTGACTGGAACCCATTTATCCAGTAGCTGCCCGTCACCCATGTCTCCTGTAGCATTATTATGGGGTATTTGCTTATGAAAGAAATCTAATCCCTGTCTACAATCCTTCCTGTTATGCCTGCAGTATTCCAGGATAGAATACCTATTTCCATCCTCCTCAGAACATAGTCCCTCTCAGCTAGTCAATACAGGCTACCTCAATCATCATGTCTTTCCCTGTTCTTATTTCTACGAGTTTCCCCCTCATAATCACACTTTCAAGACCTCCGTTTTTCATACCTGTGATTTACTGGAAAAGTTCTTCTACTAAACCCAGCCTTATTAGATGCAGCAAGGTATTGAAATACCCAACTAAAGATAACAAATTTTATTACACGGGAAAGGAAAAGAGAAGGAACAAAAAGGCAGGTGCCCCCCCCCCCCCTTTTAGTGAATTAAGCGACTTACAGTCTAACGTAGGAGTACCATCAACACCTAAAGGGCAGAAAGAAATTAAACAAGAAATGTTAAAACAACACCATAAAGAAGGGTTCTCCCCCTTGGTTTCTTCAACAACTTATAGGGATGCCTGAAATAAGTTGGCAATAGATCTTGATCCATCCTTGAGGGGTAGTCCTATCTCCTTAGAAGCCAACCTTGACGAACGTTTTTTAACCTATTTGGAAAGCTATCAGTTTACTTCTATGAACCAATCCGCTAAGTCTGGTTGTAATGACAAACACATCAATTCTATTTTTAATGAGAATTGTTGCTGCAAGCAACTCAGAAAATCTATTGCTATTTTAATAACGAAAGTGGACTGTATGATTAGTGCTCTTAAGACAAGATATGTCCCACTTGAAAGAGTTATGTGAGGAAATCAAAACACACCATAAAAAGGAAAATGAGTGCCACCTAAAAGACTATAGTAGACCCCCAAAAGAGAGAAGAAATATAGTGAAAGAAACAGAAAAAAGAAAACCAGCTGCTGGGACACTAGGGTACAAGTCAACACGGGGGTAAAGACATAGGTAGTGATAACAGTAATAATAACTAATTTTCTAAACAAAATATCATTTATGACCTAACTTGAATTAAAATCCAATTGTAGACATGCTAATTCAACTTAGCTAAATATGTTGCAAGGGATAGTCTTGAACTCACCAGCCAAATTTAAACTCGGTTAACCTTTCTGCAGTAGGATTTTAACTCGTTAGCTATAGGGCGATCATTTATTTGTCTGACTTTTAGAAATAGGGCTAAATCAATCTGGGTTCCGCCCTGGCTGTGGTACTGAGACAGCGTTGGTGCCTTTGGTGGACGATCTCCGCCTGGAGATGGATGCAGGATGTTCTACATTTTTGATCCTGCTAGATCTCTCTACCGCTTTTGACACCGTGGACCATGGGCTGCTGCTGAGACGGCTGCGAGACCTGGGGGGTCTGGACAGGACTGTCATTGGGTGGTTCCGCTCATTCCTCTCGGGGAGAAGTCAGCAGGTGGTGCTGGGAGCTGAAACATCATGCTCCCGGGCTTTGACCTGCGGCGTTCTGCAGGGTTCGATCCTGTCTCCGCTTTTGTTTAATGTGTATATGCAGCCCCTGGGGGAGATCGTGAGAGGGTTTGGGGTGCGATGTCACCAATATGCTGATGATACTCAGCTGTACTGCTCGTTTTCGACCGACCCAGGTCTCGCTGTCTCGTTGCTTTCCCAATGTTTGGAGGCTGTGGCGGATTGGATGTGGCAGAGCAGACTGAAGCTCAATTCTGATAAGATGGAGGTGATGGTGGTGGGTAGGGCGAGGGAGGTGCCGGCCCCCTCTGGTGTGGGGGGGATCTGCCCTCCCATAGCCCAGCAGGTTTGGTGTCTGGGGGTGGTTTTGGAATTGGGTTGGGGGTGGGTTAATCACCTATATTTGATGATGTTTTTATGTGTTTTATTATTATTTTACTTGTTGTGAGCCACCCCGGGATGCTGTAGGCACTGGGGGCGGCCAATAAATATAAATAAATAAATACAAAACAGTCAGATGAATAAATGATCACCCTCTACTTTGAGTTTAAAAACAAGTCTACTTCCTTAATGTGGAAAAACTCAGATTGTCGTCATTTTGTAGGGTTGAGGCTCAACAGGAAATAGCAAAAAAGTTGCTGTTCATAAACTCTAGTAGTGCCTAGAGGCTTGGGACCAGGGCTGTATACATACAGTACGTGGACCCAGACCCTGCCGATCAGATGCAGGTAGGCAAACTTCAGTGATTTCAGTAGGAATTTGCCTGCATGTGATCGGACAGCAGACCTTGTACTGAGGAGCTTACAGTCTTAACCCTATTTACAGGTAGGTAACTGAAACATGGAGACTTTGGCTCAGGGCACTTTCACACTTGCTCAAACGGGTCCTTAGAAGCTCAGGAGAAGGGGACGCACATGCAAATCAGGTGCGTCTTTGATCAGTTGTGCATGCCCTGAGGCAGGTGATTGAAGTTTTATGCATGTTTACAAAGGTGATTGACAGAACTGGATTTTGCAGCTCGGTCAATTTCCTTTGTAAACATGCATAAAAGCTTCAATCACCCGCCTTGGGGCATTCAGTGATCAGACACCTGATTTTTGTGCAACTCTCTTCCCCTGAGCTTCAAAGGACCTGTTTGCATAGGTGTGAAACCGGCCTCAGACTCTGATTCAGGAAATCCAAAATAGAGCCAGGAGTAGAACCCAGACCTATGTTGCTTTCACCTGCTTATCCTTGGATTCTGTCTACACTGTGAAAGAAGCCATGATGGGAACAGCATTAAAGCAGGACTTAAATGCAGCTTTTGCTGATCCATGGCTAGCCAGCATGGATGAGGAGACAGAATAAAAGAGAAAAAAGAGCTGTCTATAGATGGGCTTGCACAGTCCCTTGTGGAAGGCGTGCGTTCTTTCTCAGAGCTGTAATCTGTGGTACCGCCATTATGATGCTTCATAGAAGTCTGGGGAAGTCTTTCATATTAGAGTTTTTTCACAACTTTTTCAGTGCATTTTATCTAATTTCTTATTTTATTACTAATCTTTTAGAATTTTGCTTTTTGGAAATCTAATATTTATTGAAATATTTCAAATTCATTCTGTGAATCTTCTTCTTGCTATGATGCGTTCATATCCCTTTCCTTTACAACATATTGCATGCAGTTACTAAGTTGTTCTTACATTCTCAGTCTGTGAGGTCCCTTTCAACCCTGAAGTTTTATAATTCTATGATCAATAAGGACTCCTAGATCCAGCATGGTTTCCAGGTAGTTAAAATCTTTCTTGAACTTATTACACTGTGGTTCCTAGTACCACAGGAAGTAGTCTTTGAATTCTCAATTTTGTAACCCAGTTTATTTCCAAGCATCTATGCGAGGTTGCACTCATGTCACATTTTTAAAAATCCCATGTAGAGATGCTGTACTATTCTGCACAAAACAAACATTGATTTCCTTTTATTTCTTCTTAGATTATGGAAAGAATTATGGATTTGCCCACGCTGCTGCGGCATTCTTTCAGAGAGATGTTTTCTGTTGGAGGTCTCTTCTGGATGTTCCGCATCCGAATACTCCTCTGTCTGCTAGGAGCTTTGCTGTACCTGGCTTCACCTCTGGATTTCCTGCCAGAAGCCCTTTTTGGAATTCTGGGATTTTTAGATGATTTCTTTGTTGTCTTTCTGCTGCTAATCTACATCTCTATCATGTACCGAGAGGTGGTAACGCAGAGGTTGAACAGATGAAACAGTGGCGAATGACTAGCATTCAGGAGCTTGGGTGTAAGGTTTAATCAATGGAACCACTACACAGTACGATACAGGAAAGCTTCTGTATTCATTTTGAGTTTTTGCGATTAACTACCTTCTATCCAAACATTTTATGCAAATATGAGGGATTGAAAATGTGGTGAATACTTAACTGGAATCTTAGTGTGTTACAGACACTTAAATAATGAGGTTAAAATTTAATGATGTAATCACTACTTAACATCTATCTGCAGTTGATGAGTCATTGTTTGTAGTGCAAGATAACACCAGTTATAAAATTCCTCTTCAAGCATGTGGTTTTTGAAAGGAAAGTTCTATTAAAGCAATGTCAGGACTTTAACAAAAAAAAAAAAGTGTTCAGATTAGTGTAACGTGCATTTAGACTCTGTTCCATGTACAGTTTATCAGATTGTTGAATGTCTCACTGTGGTGGGTTAAATTTTTTTAAATAAAAAAATAGCTTTGCAGAAATAACTAAAGGGACAACGTTGAAGTTGTCAAAATAGATGTTTCTGCAGCACAACCTACCATTGCATAAACACAGAAAGAGATTTGGTATTGCTTTAATTGCACTATATACAATCACATACATTTCTTACCAGTTTACATTTTTACTCTGGAATGAGCACTTTTCAGTTCGACCAGAATGATGGAGGAGCTTTGCGTATAATGCACTCCATGTTGTTTGATACTGTGTTTTAAAAGGGATGTATTTTTTTCACTTACATATTGCCTGCGCTGAGTTTTGCATTGGGGCAAACTAGTTACATGGCAGTAGCATTAACAAGGACTTACTCCCACATTTGGAGCATGGATCTAAAATGGGTGATGCTGGTACAGCCCTAATGTCGAGAAGCTGGTAGCGTTTAGCGATAACTTGCTTGACATCAGGAATCTGGAACTACATTGAAGTGTTAATTACTATACTTGCATTTTTATGTCTCTGTGGCTGGCATAACAATTCAAAAAGTATTTTGGTGACATTTAGAACAGAGGTTTCAAAACTGTGTTAGAGGCCCCAACTGTGGTTACACCATTTGTAAGTGAGGTTATGATCAAATAGCAATCAATTTGATATACTCTGCATGTCTTTTCTGCTGTCTGTGGTCATAGGATTATACAGTTCAGGGACCTGTGTTCACTGCATTTTTCCCATTGCTGCCAGTGGAGAAAATGTAGTAAACACGTGCCATTTGATACAAACTCAGGCGTATTTTTAGAAGAGGCTCTTCTATTCGCAGATTTCTCAATCTGCTCTCAGCAATCGGGGTGGGTGGGCGGCCGGGAACAGTTTAGACGTGCCTCCCTGCACCAGAAGTCACCTAGCCGCCATTGAAAACAGCGGTGCTGGGTGGCTCTCACATTCATTTTACGAGATGTAAAATGAATGCACAAGCCGCCTAGCACCACTGTTAGTGGCTGGGCGACTTCCGGTGTGGGGAGGCACGTCTAAACTGGGCCTCCCCACCAAGTGGATTGAGAAATCTGTGAAGAGACTCTCCTAAAAATGGCCTCATTTTGATACTTAAATATAAATTATATTTAAGTATCAAAACTAGTTCACACAAACAAAGTTTGGGAACTTATGTTTTAGAACTTAATATTTTCTCACATTTTTATGCAGATAATTACTGCATAAAATATCCAGGGACCATAGATACCTGCTGGAAGTCTTGTCCGAATGTATAGGGAGCTCTTATCCCC
>QEPC01011796.1:2638640-2650243 GCA_003113815.1 Sphenodon punctatus | reverse complement strand
GTTTAAGGTTGTCTGCCTGCTTTTAAACCTGGCAGAGGAGGTGATTATAACCTGCCTAACCTAACTGAAATTGCTTGATTACGTAATGTAATGTCCATCCAACATTAACCCTTGGAACTCCTTGCTGCTGGGTTATGCCGCCCACCTTTGCCCGCCGGCCTTACTGCCCCTCCAACCTCAATACCCACCAGCCGTCCCTGATCTAAATAAATGATAATATGGTGGTGGATGGGTGAAATAGGAGGAGGATGGCAATGGATTAGGAATAGGAAGGAACAAAAACTGCTGGGAGAGAGGAAGCCTTCTGAAATGCCTGCCGTTAGGAACAGTGACTAGCTCAGAAGGTGTTGGGAAGGGGGGAGGCAATCAGTTTTGTTTCTTGCTGCACCCGCCTCACCGCAAGCCCCATTGGCTCCGTGCAGCCTAGCCCGTGGCCAATCGCAAACTGCGAAGCCAGTGGTCTGAGGCGAAAAGGGATGGTGATTGGGCAGGCTGGCTGCTACTCCAAGCCTCTCCACCCCTGGTGCCTGGAAGTCTGCTCCTCAGTTGACTCCCCCTCCCTGTCACGTTTTGTGTTCATTTTTGTCACCCGAACGCGATCCAAACTGACCGAATTGTTCAGTCATTTCGACATTCGGAATTGAGTTCGGTTCGGTCAGTTTGTGTTCAGATTCGGTCGTCTGAACAGGCCGAGTTTGCGCTGAACTCTGAACTGCGTTCGCCCATTCCTAGCAACTACTATAGTAGTATGAAGCAAGAGCCAAGTCCCCTGCTAAGTATTGTATAACATTCCACCTGGTAAAAATCCTACCCTTTTAATGTTCCAACCAGTTGCCCAGGAAGCAAAGCTCCCAGAATAAGACAGGAGAGATGATTCAAAATACCCATATATAAAGTTCTAGGCATTCTGGCAATCACACAGCACAACAATGACCAGCTACTTAAGTTAAGCTCTGTAATATATTTTCCATTTTGGGTAAGAACAAAGGAGACAGTATCCCACATTAGCCAACAGTAGTCTGCGATTCACCTGCCTATCGTTAGCCACTAGATGTACACCCATCTCTGCCACAAAACGGCTGGCTGGCTGCTCCTCAACGCATTGTCTGGAGAAGATGGTTGATGTAGCATGGTTGATGCATGATGGTTGATTCCAAGATGATAAACAGTTCTTCGAGGATCTCCGTGGTCTCTTGGGATCACTTCCTGCTCTGCAGGCATCAGGAGACGTTGATGTCAGCAGTTTCCAGGTAGAAAACCTGGAAAGATCTAGAACATGGTGAGGGCTCCGACCCTCCATCCCCCCTCCTGTCCTATCAAAAGCTCGGGCTCAAGATCACGTGAGAATGGAACTCCATACATAGGGGGGAGGAGTTCTCACCACCTCAGTTCCTTCCAACCACCTTGCATTGGGAAGACTTTAGTGCTTTTCAGTGCTTTTGTCAGTAGTTAAAAAAATAAAGAAAAAAGAATAGAATATCTCTGCCTGGATGTCTCAACGCCAACTCAAACTGAACATGGCTAAAACTGAACTCCTGATCTTCCGTCCCAACCCTTTCTCTTCCCTGTCAATTACCATTGACGGGGTCTCCATCCTCCCTGTCCCCCAAGCTCTCAGCTTGGGCTTCATCTTCGACTCGCACCTCACCTTCAAACCCTACATTGACTCCGTTGCCAAATCCTGCTGCTTCTCCCTCCACAACATTGCCAAGATTCGCCCTTTTCTGTCTGTCTCCTCTGCCAAAACTCTCATCCACACCAGTCATCTCACGCCTCGACTATTGTAACCTCCTCCTCGTTGGCCTTGCCCGCTCCCTTATCTCTGTTCAAAACTCTGCTGCCAGGATCATCCACCTAGCCCATCGCTTTGACCACGTGCAGCCTCTCCTCTCGTCTCTCCGCTGGCTCCCTCTTCCTGAGCATATTCTACACAACCTCCTCGTCTTCACCTACAAAGCCATTCACAACCTCGCTCCCCTCTACCTCTCTGCCCTGATCTCCCTCCGAACCCCTGCTCAAGCACTCTGCTCCTTTTCTATCCTCTCCCACGCCTCCCCTGCCCCCTCAACCGCCTTCGTTCCTTCTCCCTTTCTGCCCCGCATGCCTGGAACTCCCTCCCTGCCCTCGTCCGCCTTGCCCCCACCCTCCACACCTTCAAGTCCCTCCTCAAAACCCACCTCTTCCGCTCTGCCCTTCCTAACTCCTGCTAATCAGTCCCACCCAGGATTATCCCCCACCTGTTATCTGTAAACTCCCCATTTACTGTAACCAAGCCAAGAACGTGTACCTGAGTTCTCGCATCCTCATGAATGTTGTATCCCTTGTTTCTCCCTCTGTTCCGCTTCCCTGTCTCCCCTCCCCCTGTCTTTAGATTGTAAGCGCTCGGGCAGGGACCGTGTCTATCTTATTTTTGTAAAGCGCCAGGTACACTGCTGGCACTATATAAATGCTTATAATAATAATAATTAATAAGTTAGAATACATCTAGAACAACTTTTCTGAGAACTGAGTGCCTGTGCCTTAGTCCGCGGGGTTCATCCCGTGGACTCTGCCTGCTTCTACCATGGGTGTGCTGGACTATGCCCAAACAGGCGTGAGTCAAACGCTGCCACTCCTGCCTGGCAACATTATCAGTGAGTAATCAGCACTCTGAGTGCCTAGCCTGTCTCGGAGAGACCCATATCACGTGCACCTATAAGGCCTGTGCTGCCCTTTCCACCAGAACCAAAAGGGCTAAGGCTCTCCAACTCCAGGACATCCTCACCAGAAGGGCACTACAGGGTGGTGAAGAGGGGCCTCTAGGGCTCCCCACTGGGCACTCAGCAAAGCCAGGTATGGATCTGGAATCTACGGTACCAGCAGCTCCAGTGGGGCCACAGATCGCTACTGGTACCATGGGTTCCAATACCAGCAAGCTTCCAGAGATGGTACCGTCCACGGCCAGGAGCACCTCCCGCTCTAAGAGTGACTCTTGGACCAGGGAATGTACCAAGTACCCTGGGGAGGAAAGAAAGAAGAAGACGGGGAAGAGGGCCGATGCAGGTGGACCTCTCCGCAGTTTGGATGTAGAGACTATTCTCTCTGATACTGAATGGACCCCACTGCCTCCGACACCGTCGGTACCTGTGCCGATTCCTACTGTACAAGCGGCAAACATTTCACAGCCCATCCCTACCACCCGCCCTCGAGAGGGGGCACAGCCTCCCCATCGGGAACGACACCGGAACTCTTGCACCCTTTCTCACCACAGTGAGCACCGCTGGTACAAACAATCACGATCCAGGTCTCCTGCCAGGCATAGAACCCTGCAGTCGGACAGGCCTAGCAGGTACTGAGATAGGTCCCCGTCCAGACTACTGGACACAACCCTCCGGTACCACAGGGATCAGAGAACGCGCTCTCCCTGCTCTTGCTGTTCATCTTATGAGGGCTTCCGGTACTGTCAATACCAGGACTATTTTTGGAGTCACAGGTACCCTTCCCGTTCTTGGAGCAGATCTCCACCATACCCATCCAGGGCGGATTCTGACACTATAGAGCTTTTGAACCATCTTGCTAATACGAGCACCACTGCTCTGCTGCATGTGCGCAGCTACATCCCTCCTGCTCCTCCTCGGGCACCGCCAACTGCTACAGTGTCTAGACCTCCTCCTGCAGATATCGCATTGGTACCGGTCACTCTGCCAATACCAGACCCGGCGCCGGTACAAGACAGGAGGGTTCAACCTCCCTTGAGGTCCCGCTCAGCGGCTCCATCCGTTCCTTCTGTCCCTGAGGGACAGGACACTACCTTACCCACGCAGTGAGCAGTGACTCCAGCTACTGGTACCGGATCAGTGCAGCCCCGGGGACCACCTTCCTCAGCTCCCTCTTAGGGCACCCTATCTCGGATCAACCTGCTTTGAGGCAGTCTCCACTTGATCTAGAGGCTTCAATGGGAAGGTCTGCATTCCCTTCATCCTCTTCCTCCTTCACTTATTCTAGAGGAGGATGAGATGATTTCCCCTCCCCCACCAGATACCGTGTCTGAACCTAATCTTGTTCTGGCTATGGAGGACACGAAGGCCTTCCAAGCCATACTGAAAAGACTGGTCTCAGGATTGCCTAAACTTCCCACTAAGGTGGTTAGGAAGACCCAATTGGGAACAATTTTTGGCATTTTAGGCAGCGGGGAATCAGGGCACATTGTATTCCCTATGTTTGAACGGCTCATGGAACCTTCTACCTCAGTATGGGCTAAACCCTCATCTGCTGTCCCCATTAATAAGCTGGCTGACTCCCTTTATGCCATTCCCAAAGAAGGGGCAAATATTTTTTACAAACACCCTCCTCCTAATTTTTTTGTCACTGCAGCAACCTCACACAAAACTAGAGTAGGAGGCCTCCAAACTTCCCCATTCAACAGGGAGGGGAGATGTTTGGATGTCCTGGGGAGAAAGATCTTTTCAGAAACGTTGTTCCTTAGGGCTTCTAATTATGCCTCCGCTATGTACGGTTACCAACACTGGCTCTGGTCTCAGTTGAACAAAACAACGGACCCCAATCAGATTGCTGCCATCCAGAAGGAGGGAATGCAAATATCCCAAATCCAGCTAACTGCTAATAGGCACATCGCTGATTGTAATATTAGAAGGATGACCTCTGCTATAACTCTCAGGAGGCATTCCTGGCTTAGATTCACAGCTCTCACCCCAGAGAATAAGACTAGGATTGAGGATTTGCTCTTTGACTGCGAGGGTCTGTTTGCTTCATCCATGGATAAAACCCTGAAAAAGATTGAGACTAGCCAGACTGCTAGGTCTGCGGGGGTTATCAGGGCAATGAGGAGGAAATATTCTTCATCTGCTCCTTATTCCTACACCCCAACGTTCGTCTTACACTTTTCAGACTGGAAGGCATTTCTCCCCGCAATCCCAACAATCCCAACCCTCTTTCTCCCAGCCCAGGAAGAGATTTAATAAACAGAGGGGAAGAGGGAGACCCTCTTCCAACTCTTCATCTGGTCAACCTCCCAAAAATAGTTTTTAGCCAATCTCAGATCAAGAGAGGAAAGGAGGTTTTCCCCTCCTTCTATAACGGTCTCCTGTCCTTTTATGACTAATGGGCATCCCTATCATCCGTGGCCGCTGGGCCAGAGAAATAATTAGGTCTGGCTAGGCCATTCAATTCCATACGTTTCCCCCCCCAACTCCTCCCCTCGGCCCCTTCGGGGCTCCTCTCACAAAACTCAAATACTTCTGGAAATTGAGAAGCTCCTCTTAAAAGGATAGTTCCTCCTTCTGAGCAAAATACTGGATTCTACTCCAGCTATTTTGTAGTCCCTCCAAGAGGATGAGGGGTTCAGACCCATTCTGGATTTTAGACTTCTCAACAAATACATAAAATGATATAAATTCCATATGACTTCTCTCCCTATTATTTATTTATTTATTTTATTTATTTATTTATAAATAAATAAATTATTGAAATAAATAAATAAATTATTTTTCTGGGCTTACAACAAGGAGATTGGTTATTCTCCCTTGATCTTAAGGATGCTTACTTTCATATTTCAATTAGACCCTCTCACAGACGATACTTACACTTCGTTGTAGGAGATCAACACTTCCAGTACACTGTCCTTCCTTTCAGACACTCCATTGCCCCGAGAGTCTTCATGAAGTGCATAGCCATCGTCGCAGCCCATCTGTGGAAAATGAACATCAAGGTATACCTTTATCTGGACGATTGGCTCTTAGTTGCCTCTTCCAGATGCAGTCTACTGAGACACATTCAATTAACCCTGCTCCTCTTACACAGTCTGGGATTGCTAGTAAATACAGAGAAGTCACATCTTGCTCCCACAAGACGCCTACAAGTCATAGGAGCTCTCCTGTACACGTGCCAGGCCAGGACTTATCTCCCTCAGGACAGGTTCGAAAACATCATACACGTTATAGAGAACATACACTCGCAAAGCACCAGGACGATACATTTTTTCCTCTGCCTCCAGGGTTTCTTAGCATCCACCACAGCGGTAACTCCCTATGCGAGGCTTTACATGAGGCCTCTACAGCAATGGCTCAAGCAAGTATATTACCTTACCCTCCACTCCCTCAACAGGAAAGTAACCATACCAAACGAATTCCTACACAGCCTCCGCTAGTGGACAAACCCGACTCACGTGCTTCAGGGTGTCCCATTTGAACCTCCGCACATAGACATCTCCGTCACAACAGATGCTTCCCTCACAGGCTGGGGTGCTCACATGGGAGACTTCACGGTTCACAGCCTTTGGTCCCCAGAGGAGATGAGGCTCCACATAAACCTGCTAGAGCTAAGAGCCATACGTTGGGCACTCAGAGCCCTTGTGGCACATGTAAAAGGAAAAAACATTCTGGTCATCACAGACAATACTGCAGCCATGTGGTACCTCAACAAATTGGGTGGGGGCACGATCTACGTGCCTCTCGAAGCAGAGGCAATTTGGACTTGGAGCATCAGGCGATACACCTGGTGGGCCAGGAGAATTCCATTGCAGATCACCTCAGCCGCCAGCTATCCGATCACCACGAGTTGTCCCTGAACGACAGCGTTCTGGACGACATCTTCCGGACCTGGGGTACACCTTCCATAGACCTCTTCGCCACTGCAGAAAACACAAAAATGCCCAATTTCTGCAGCCGAACAGGTCTAGCGCCAGGCTCAATGTTGGACGCCTTAATGATCTCTTCGAGTGGGGAATTCTTCTGTGCCTTTCCCCCAATGCCCTTAATTCACAAGGTGCTCCACAAAATCCGATTGGATTGCACATCATTCTCATAGCCCCTCTTTGGCCAAGACAAACATGGTTCCAGACCCTCAAAGAATTGGCAACAGAGGTCACGGAACTTCCTCTCAGACCAGACCTCTTATCTCACCACCAGGGCACCATCTTTCACCATGATCTGAAAACACTCCATCTTTGTGCCTGGTTGATCCTTTCAGGGTGGACGACTTATCCACAGAGGTTACAGCTATCCTATTAAATTCTAGATGACCTTCTACCAGGGCGTGCTATACAGCCAAGTGGACTCGATTCTCTCGATGGTGTACCTCCTTAAACACACCATTAACCTCCCTTAAAATGGATCATATATTCAAATATCACCTGCATCTCTGGGAATCTGGACTCTCCCTCTCCTCCAGTAAGATACACTTGATACACTTGACTGCTCTATCGTCTCGCCTTACAGAGACCCTGTTATCCCACCCTTTAACGAGGACCTTCTGGAAGGGTCTCCTCAACATGTTTCCCCCTATTACCCACCCAGCTCCACAGCGGGATATTAATCTGGTTTTATCAAAATTAATGGGCCTTCCATTTTGAACCCATGACTTTCTCTTCTATGGAGACCCTGTCTATTAAAACCGTCTTCTTAGTGGCCGTTGCTTCAGCCCGAAGAGTTAGTGAATTGGCAGCACTCGGAGCCTCCCCTCCCTACATTCGCTTTTACAAGAATACGGTCAACCTCAGGATGGACCCTTCATTTATTCCAAAGATCGTTTCCCCTTTTCATCTTAACCAGACTTTATCTTTACCATGTTTTTTCCCAAGACCACACTCATCCTGTATGGAGCAAGCTCTGCATACCCTGGATTTAAAGAGATCTCTCTCATTCTACATCAACAGAACTAGACACATCAGAGCCTCTGATGCGCTCTTTATCTCCTATAGGGAACAATGAATTGGAGTTAAGGTCACTTCCCAGCGACTTTCCAAGTGGATTCTTCTTTGTATCCAGAGATGCTACCACCAAGCTGGGAAGACACCACCTAATCATTTTCGAGCTCACTCGACTAGGGCAGTGGCCACTACCCTGGCTAACCTTTGGAATGTCCCAGTCATCGACATCTGTAAAGCTGCTACTTGATCCTCTCTTCACACACTTGCCAAACAGTACTCCTTGGACCTAGCGGCAAGGTCGGATACCTTAGTGGGAAGGGCAGTTCTCCAATCACTGTTTGACTAACTTCCTCGACTCCCACCACCTTGAGGTAGGTGTTCTAAACTGCTATTCACTCTCCCAAGAGTGAGAATCGCGGAGATCCTCGAAGAAGAAATAGAGGTTGCTTACCAGTAACTCTGTTCTTTGAGAGAGCTCCGTGTATTCTCACGACCCGCCCTCCTTCCCCTGTCTCAGATGTACCTATTGAAATCTTCTCCTAGGACAGAGTTGAAAGGAACTGAGGTGGTGAGGGCTCCTCCCCCTATTTATGGAGTCCCATTCTCGCACGATCTTGAGCCTGTGCTTTTGACAGGACGGGAGGGGAGATGGAGGATGGGAACCCTCACCGTGTTCTAGATCTTTCCAGGTTTTCTATCTGGAAACTATTGACATCAAGGTCGCCCAATGCCTGCAGAGCAGGAAGTGATCCCAAGATTGAGAATACGCGGAGCTCTCTAGAAGAACAGAGTTACTGGTAAGTAACCTCTATTTACTTATAATAAACAGAATGAAAACAAAAAGGATATATATATGTGTCCTATACAAATGCTAGAAGTCTAAAAAGAAAGATGGGAGAATTAGAGTGTATGGCACTAAGTGAGGATATAAGCATAATAGGAATCTCAGAGACCTGGTGGAATGAGGATAACGAATGAGACACTGACTCGCCTCTGTCTCTTATACACATCTAGATGTGTATAAGAGACAGGTACAAAATATATCGAAATGACAGAGTAGATTGATCTGGTGGTGGGGGGGTGCTATATGTAAGAGACAGCATTGAATCAAGCAGAATTAAAATTTTAAAGTAAATTTTACTCTAGAATCGCTATGGATAGAAATTCCATGTATAACGGGGAAGTATACCGGCCTATACTATCGACCCCCTGCCCAGGACAGTGAGACTGACTTTGAAATGCTAATATAAGGGGAGATTAGACAGGCTACTAAAGTTGGAAGCACAATAATAATGGACAATTTCAATTATCCTTATATTGATTGGGCAAATGTCTTCTCGGGGAGGGATGTGGAGATAAAATTTCTAGATGCCATAAATGACTGCTGCTTGGAGCAGCTGGTCCTGGAGCCAACGAGAGAAGGAGCTACTTTGGATTTTGTCCTAAGTGAAGCACAGGACCTGGTACAAGGGGTAATGGTGCTGGAGCTGTTTGGCAATAGTGATCATAATACAGTCAAATCTGTCATAATTACAGGAGGGAGAATGCCAAATAAAAGCACGGCAGTAACATTTAACTTTAAAAAGGGGAACTATGAAAAAATGAGGAAACTAGTTGGAGGGAAACTAAAAGGAGCCGTTGTAAGAATTAAATGTCTGTAAGAGGCGTGGAGACTATTTAAAGACACCATCTTGGAAGCCCAGATTAAATGTATTCCACAAATTAAAAAAGCTAGCAAGAGGACCAATCGTCTGCCTGTGCACTGTGGCTAAATGGTGAGGTGAAAGAGGCTATTGCAGCCAAAAAGGCATCCTTTAACAAATGGAAAGCTAGTCCCAATGAGGTAAATAGGGAGAAGCATAAGCATTGCCAAAGTAGATGTTGAAAGTTAATTAGACAGGCCAAGAGGGAATTTGAGGAGCGACTTCCTAAAGATGCCAAAACTAATAATAAAAACGGCATTTGGGATTTATTGTCGGAACAACTTTCTTGATATTAACTACGATAAAACTAAGGTTTTGTTTTTTTCTCAGAGGAATGTAAGATATAAATGGATACTGAATAGTAAGGAAATTGAACAGGTCCGTGGTTTCAGATATTTGGGCCTTCATTTTCAATCCAACGGGGCTTGGTCCATGCAATGCCAGGCAGTATTGATAAGGCTAGGCAAACTAACAGAGCTCTAATCACTTTTTTCAAGGCGAGGGGTGGTTATTTGGTGACACCTGCAATTAAGATCTTTACTCGGAAGGTAATCCCACAAATGTATGGTGCACATCTGTGGGCTTTGGGTAAAACCAAATCGCTCGAGAAACTGCAATCAGGTTTCCTTAGAGCATTGTTAGCTGCGCCTATGGGGATTAACACTGCCGCTCTCTTCCTGGAATGTGGTCTCCCTCCCATTCAGGAGAAGGTATGGCAGGGTGCAATAAACTATTGGCTTCGCCTTGTTTTCAAAAGGGCAGCACCACTGTCCCAATTGATTCTAGAGGAGAAGACCACTAATTGTTGGACTGAGGCAGTGGTGGATAAAATAGGACATCTGGGGTTTAATCCAGAGGCACTTGCTCCCTTGGGATTCAAGGGGGCAAAAAAGCTGCTGATAGATAGGTTGAAAGATAACTCACAACAGGAGCTACGAGCATTACTGGGGGATAGCAGGGTTCTACCCCCTGATTGTAACTAGAAATTACTCACCCGTGCCCTATTTTGATAAGGGAAGGCTATTCTTTTTAGCTAGAGTAAATGCCTTCTGCTCCGCACTGACTGAAGGAAGATACAGAGGCATCCCCCTGGCTGAACGGGTGTGTCACTGCTCTCTAAATCATATCGATTCTCTGGTTCATATTTTATTGGATTGCCCCAGGTATTCAGGGGCTTGTGTGAAATACATTGCTCCACTGATTGCCCCCTATCCACCAAATTTTATGTGAGTCTACTTTTGGGGGCCCGATCTCCAGCAATTTCGGATAAAGTGATGCACTGTTTGGGTATTGTGAATACCATTAAGTCTAAAGTGACAATTTAGTTGGTTATATTTGATGTTCGAGGGCAAGGATACCCTTTGCGGGTCATGGGTGTGTCAGCCTCCTAATTGTATGGATGTCTTTTGACTGCTTTGTTCTTATAATGGTTTTGTTTTTATAGTACATTTATTATGTGTCTATTATTTATATTTTAATATTGTTATTTGCAACTGGTATACTATTCCTTTATGTTTGCAATGGCCAAAGTGGTGGTAACACGAGACCCCCTGCCACGTGAGATTATTGGGGGGTTGGTTCCCCAATATCTGCTCTATCTTTAAATTTAGGGGAATTAGCCAAGTTTAGTCAAAATTGGGGTGGGGAGGTCCCCGTGTTCAAAGGGATCAAGCTGAGGACAGTATGCGCTACAGCAGTTTATGTATCCTTCCCAAATAGATAGAAAAAGACACAAATGCTCCAATAAAAATAAACGAAGTTTATTGGGTTATACAATAAAAGAAAAAGGACCCAAATAAGGTACAGAAACACATACAGGTTAATACTACAACACAGTCCAGGTCTGGCTGATGGAACATGAAGGACAAAATCTCAAACAAATGCGAGGGAAGGGAAAGTAAGCTTGAAAACACAGACTGCGGCTGGGAAAGTATAGGAAACCCCTCCCCCTGGTAGCTACTGGGGACAGAGCCACCCAATATCTACCGTTCCTTAACTTCAGGGGGGAATGACTTAAGGGCCTTAAGCTGGGGTTCCCCGGAGTACAAGGGTACAAACAAAGGCTACAAAGAAAACACAGACTGCGGCTGGGAAAGTGAAAGTACACTGAAGAGCAGGGGGGTGGGTTAGGCTCTGCAGAGGGGAAGAAAAAGCAAGAGACTGGACCTATAGTTTACCTCTCCTAGCTGATTGAGCAGGATCAGCAGCCCAGGATCCAACGATGTTGGGGTCCAAAAAAAGGGGGGGGGGAGACC
>QEPC01011796.1:2612991-2638141 GCA_003113815.1 Sphenodon punctatus | reverse complement strand
CTGGCATGGGGGATGTTACTGAGCTAAGTCATGTCCCTGAGGCTTTGATCAATAGAAAACACACCCTTCTCCTAATGACTCCATTCTTACTTTGTGTGTCTTCCCTTTATTCTTTCTTCCAAGCTGAAAACTGGTATCTTACATGAGTGAACTAGTGATCCTGGCGTCGGGCCCGATCCTTACTTTTGCTTTACTTTTCTCCTGCACTCCCCCTTTCTGCTTGTGCACCTCGTACGGGGAGGCTTCCCTGTCAAGCCTCTATCCCCATGTTTTCCGGCCTCAGTTGGTTCCTGGGGGCTTTTTGCATGCCCTTCTTCTCAGGTTCCTTGGCCTCAGTTTACATAGCAGGAGTGGGTGGTGGTGGTGGTACCCATTTTTGGGGAATTAAGGGGTCCATTCTTATCAGTGGCCACGCAATAAAGTTTATTATTAAATTAAATAATAAAAACTTTCTCAAGTACATCAGAAGCAAGAAGACTGCTAAAGAGTCAGTTTGGCTGTTAGATGACCTGGGGGCAAAAGGGGCGCTCAGGGACGATAAGGATATTGCGGAGAGACTGAATGAATTCTTTGCTTCAGTCTTCACTGCAGAGGATGTTGGAGAGAGACCCACATCAGAGCTAGTCTTTGTAGGTGATGAATCGGAAGAACTGTCACAAACTTGTATGATCCTGGAAGAGGTTCTAGAGCAAATTGATAAATAACAAATCTCCAGGACCTGATGGTATTCACCCATGAGTTTTGAAGGAACTCAAATATGAAATTGAGGACCTACTAAAGGTAATTTGTAATTATTGCTGAAATCTGCTACGGTACCTGAGGATTGGAGTACCCACCAACGCGAACGTAACACCAATCTTTAAAAAGGGCTCCAGAGGTGATCCTGGTAACTACAAACCAGTGAGCCTCATGGCAAACCAGCTAGGCAAACTGGTGGAGACTATTGTCAAGAGCAGAATTACTGGGCATAATGGGGAAAACTCAACATGAATTTAGCAAAGGGACATCGTGCCTCACTAATCTACTGGAGTTTTTGGAGGGAGTAAATAAGCATGTGGATAAGGGTGAGCCAGTTGATACAGTGTATCTGGATTTTCAGAAAGCGTTTGATAAGATCCCACCCCAAGAGACTCTTGAAGAAATGAATCATTGGATAAGATGCTGTGTCCTATCATGGATCAGTAACTGGTTAAAAGGTAGGAATCAAAGGGTAGGACTAAATGGTCAGTTTTCACAATGGAAAGAAGGCTCTTTACTGGATCCGGTGTTGTTTAATATTTTCATCAATGATCTGGAAAAAGGAGTAAAGAGTGAGGTAATCAAATTTCCAGATGACACAAAGTTATTCAAGGTAGTTAAAACATGAACAGACTGTGAAGAATTGCAAGAGGAACTTGTTAGACTGGATGACTGGGCATCTAAAAGACAAATGAAATTTAATGTGAACACGTGCAAAGTGATGCACATAGGGAATAATAATAATTAATTAATAAATAATGTGTACACAAGGCTGGGTTCTAAATTAGGAGTAACCACTCAAGAAAAGGACATTGGAGTAATTGTGGATGATACATTGAAATCCTCAGCTAAATGTGCGCCGGTGGTCAAAAAAGCAAACTGATGTTAGGAATTATCTGGAAAGGGATAGAGAATAAAACTGAAAATATCATAATGCCCATATATAAATCGATGATGTGACTGCACCTTGAGTACTGTGTGCAGTTCTGGTCACCCCATCTCAGAACGACATAGTAGAACTTAAAAGGTGCAGAGAAGGGCAACAAAAATGATCAAGGAACGGCTTCCGTACAAAGAGAGGCTTGATAGGTTAGGGCTCTTCAGCTTGGAGAAGAGACGACTGAGAGGGGATATGGTAGAGGTTTATAAAAACTTGAGTGGAGTGGAACAAGTAGATAGGGAACATTTATTTGCCCTCTCAAGTAACACTGGAACTAGCGGACACTCCATGAAACTAACTGGTGGGTGATTTAAAACAAATAAAAGTATTTTTTCACTCAACACAGAGTTAAATTATGGAAATTGTTGTCAGATGAGGTTGTCAGGGTTTAAATATAGCTCGGTTTAAAAAAGGACTGGATACGTTCTTGGTGAATAGCTCCATTAGTGGCTATTAGCCAAGTAGATTATGAGATGGGAGCTTCTTACTCTTGGGAGCAGGGAGCGATCAGCAGGGAATGGATTGCCCATTGTGACTGCTGGCACTTCTCCCATGTGACCAAAATTGGCCGCTGTCAGAGACAGGATGCTGGGCTTGATGGATCATTGGTCTGACGCAGTATGGCATTTCTTATGTTCTTATGGGCTAAGGCTGACTAATCCGGGCTAATATGTGCTTCCTGTCTGTTAGGTCCTGCGTAGCCCCTGTGTGTGGCAAGGTCCACTAGCACTGTCAGCAAGGATTGGACTCATGAGCACCAGCCACCTGTCAGAAAATAATCAATCCATTTATTGTTTTAACCATAGGCGGTAACAAAATAAAACATACAGATTACAAAACGATACAAAATACAATAAAGGTAAAATTAACACTAGGGACAATTCAGCCCAAATTGGGCCACTTGGCAGTGTACTGTGTCAAATAAAATACAAGTAAACATACATCATGACCCGAAACAAGACATAATAGTGCAGGCTGGGACTGAGCAGACCTTCTCCCTCCCTGCTCCCCCAATGACACAGCCTGGAGAAGAGTTCATGCTTGTCCGGGGGTGGTAGGTCTCAGAGTTGAGCCAAGCCTGTGCGGTCCCCTTCCTCCCTTCTTGTCTCCTGCCCCACGCAGCAGCAGGACCTACTCCTGGGCCTAGGGTGGTGGTGAGTCAAGGTGCACAGCGTGTGGCATGGGTGCCACCTCCACCCATGTATTGGGTTGAGATCCACCACCCCCAGGCAAGGGGGACCGCTGAGCACAGCTCTACCCAGGTAGAGCTACTGGTCTCCCTGCACCCTGGACAACAGCTGGGTGGGAGCCAGGCAGGGATGACAGTGCCTTGGGCTGGGGCCTTGTATGTACCCTGAATGGGATTGCTCTGGCCTGGAGTCTAGGAGCAAGCTGCTGCCGTTGACCGCTCTTCACAGGCCTAATCCTGCTTCTGGTGGCCAGCAGCCACTGCTTCTAGGCCTGAGTCCTGCCCATGTGTTCGGCTCCTTGACCTAAGTCGGGTTGTGGGGGCAGTGTGGCGGCTGCATGTGTGTTCTGCTCTCTGTCCCAGCCCAATGGGTGGCGGCTGCATTGCCGCTTCACAGGTTGGGCAGGGGATCCATCTGGCTGCTGTCTCATATATTTTCTCCCAGTGATTGTCTCCTGTACTTTTTGTTAATCTCTTCACACCATTTTGTTCTTCCTTTGGGCTCCCTTGTCTCCTCCTCCTTGTCATCTTTCTTCAATCCCCAATAAAGCAGACATTCACCCAAACAAAGTGTAGAAGCCCAGCAAGACAACCTCCTCTTTCCATCTGAAGATAACAGGTTTTGAATTTTAGGAATTTGCTTCTAACTAGACTACAAGCTGCTATTATAGCAACTGAACTAGCTGCCTTCTGCTCAGCAGCAGTCTCTCTTTTTTCATAATGCCTGTACAAAAGAGTGATAGATTAAAAGGTACTTAACCGCATATAAAACTGATCAAAGAATACCTTCCCCCCCACCCCCAGCCTAATTATCCTATATCCTATGAAACTTGCTGACAACTTGATGTCACTGAGCACAAGAGTTTCACAAGATTCAGGAAAAAAATCAAACATTTATTTGAACATGAATATGCAAACTTAAACTGGATGGATTCCTTGAAAGAAGCAGCTGAAAAAGAGTTATAAACGCTCATCCTTCAGACCATAAGACAAGTTCTAAATAATTGTCAGTAGAGAGAGAAACTGCTGTTATGGACCAGTTAGTCCATATTTGTCCACTCTGGAGTTTCTGGTACTTAATTACTCTTGGATGTGGGATCCTAAACCACCATTTTATCCAGTAAATTTCTGTTTTCATGTCCTCTACTGTTGTCTCTGCACAGTCTGTATTTCACCAAAGCAGAGGAAAGGGCTAGGGGGATGGTAGAGAGATTTTGCTGACTTCCTTCTTCCAACGGGAATAAATTAGTTGGGTAACAGTGGCTAATTCTAGGTGTTCTATTAATTTATTTTTTATGTTTATTTTGAGTACTTTTCAGAGTGATTGGGAGTTGGCGTGCTTCTATGAGTAGCCTACTGGACTTGTAGCTTGAGTTCAAATTCTGGTCTTGCTGGTTGACCTTAGGCAAGTCACTGTCATCCTCGGTTCTCCCTCTGTAAGATAGTCCAGGCCTAGCCAGCTGGTTGGTGTTGCATAGGCACCTTGTTTGTGTGTGCTCTGACTGATGGGTAGGATGTGGGACACACTCTGAGGTCAACCTGGAAAAAAATAAAGTCATGATCTTTGAGAAAAAGCTCCATATTCAAAGCAGAGAGTACTGCTATGAGATGGAGATTGAATACAGGCTGCCTGTTTTTAAATGGTAGATTTAGAAAATTCTAGGGGTTTTTGTGTCATTCTGAAGGTGATTGTCTAGATAGTTGGCATGTTAAAAATTGTGATGCTTCTGGCTTGATTCCACGTTTTAGAACGATTCTGTAAAACATCTTTTTCAAGGTTTTATCAAAACATTATAAATGAAGAATGTTATACACCAGTCCTTTTTAACCATCTGCACAGGTAGAACATTCTAAGCCTTTAGACACTGGGGAACTTTCCTTTACATCTGGGAACATACAGGGCCAGCCTTACAGTTCGGGGTGACTGCCCTGGGCCCTGCTCCTGTGGGGAGGGGGGGATGCTCAAGGGGCCCAGCTCCTGGCCACTATCCGTCTTGGCCAGGGAGTGAAGGAGAGGCAAAGGCCCTGCCTCTCCCTCACTCCCTGGCTCCATCCACTGCCTGTCAGTCTCGAACAGGAAATGAGGGAGAGGTGGGGCCTCTGCCTCTCTCTCACTCCCTGGCTGAGTCTGAGACAGGCAGTGGAGGGGGTCAGGGAGTGAGGGAGAGGCAGAGGCCCCGCTTCTCCTTCACTCCTTGGTAACTTCCGGTGGCGTTGGGTGATGCAGCGGCATATTCAATCTGCCGCTGTGGCACCCAGCGCGACCTAGGAACCACTGAGGGGGCTGGACCTAGGAACCACAGCCCAGGTCAGCGGTGGTGGTAAGTGCCACGAAAAATGGCTGAGCTTGGGGATGGGCAGAGGGGAATGCCCCCTCCACCCATCCCTGAACCCAGACCCAGGTAGCGCCCCCAGACCGAGCCGGGGAACGCCCCCTGAGCCGGGGAGTGCCCCTAGGCCTGCCGGCGGTTTTGCTGCCAGCGGGACAATGGGACCCCACATTTCTCCCCTGCCCTGGGCCCTGCAATCTTTAAGGCCAGCCCTGGGAACATAATTCTCTAAAAGAATGTCACATCAGTGGTTGTTTAGCCACAGAAAATGAACTGATTAGGACAATGATGTAATTCCAACAAGTCAGGTAAGAACAAGTTCGAAACAGTATAGTGTGGCCATTTAAAAACAGTTACTGTCTAAACTATGTATACCAAATGCATCAGGGAGTTTAGAACTTGCTAACTAAAGCACTACCAGAAAACACACTGCATGGTTTTCACACTGTTTAGTGGGTTTTTACAAAAACCACTAAACAAATATACAACCCTTTCTTTCCCCAGCTGTACTGCTGCTAAACTTTTTCAATAGCATCATGCAGTCCATCTTGCTGCATGAAAGCATAATATCAGCCAACATTAGCAAATACCAACTGGAATAAAACCTCCATAGAATTACTACATCAGTATAAGCAAATCCTCTGGGTGCACAGGAATGCCAACACAACAATGACTGTGTTTCTTTCTGTGATGCTTAACCTACAGAAAAATAGACTTCACTTTCTGGTACCATCTCTGTCAGAGCAGCCAACGCTTTCTCCACCGCAAAGCTCTATAAGATCAAAACCTAAATCCACATGCCAACATAATGGGCATTCTGACACACATATTAAAGTTCCAGATTTTTCAATCTTCTGGGCTTACAAGTCCACAAGTAAGTTCTAGAGTCATTTCTCTCTCTCTCTCTCACTCACACACACATTGCCCTGAGGCAGTTCCTGGATGCATTCTTCACACAAACGCTGCCTAAAGTAGCTGCAGCTGCAGATGTGACCGGCTGCCATGGAAACCAAGTGACCACAGCTGCCTGGAGCAAAGCAGTTTACCAGGAGAACGTTTTACACACAAACGTTCTGGGAGAAGTTCTACGCAGAAGTTCAAAGATCCAGATGTTTAAGATCTGGGTGAGTGATTTAGACACACAGAAAGTTCAGGATGTAACTGCAAACACCCAGGAGAAATGTGTGTGTAAAAACACTCAATCTACTCCTTTATGTCATCAGTCTCTGGGCTAAATGTTGCAATCAGCAGAGGAGTCATACAAGAAAGATGCTCAAACCAACAAACTGGCAATATACAAATGACTGGGAAGAACAAAACTAACAGCAAGCTTAATTAACACTTAAAAGGGTCTAATTCTATCCTCACTAAAGTCAATTACTCATTTTCCATTGGCTTTAATGGGTGAATATCAATCCAAAGAAAGAGTTAAACTTTTTGATTAAATCTGGGTGATAATATGTCTCTATTATTTTTAGTGATTTTTAATGATTATTTACAGCAGACTTCATCGGATTAAAAATGTAGTATTTATTTGTCCCTTGTTTCGCATGGAGTTGGTCTGTTTCTCATGATTAACAGATGCCTAATTGGTAGGGGAGAAGGAGAGGGAGCGTGTAGCAAGTGAGAATATTAAAATAATTGCTCATCGCTGGCAGGTGACTAATGAGTAGCAGTGGGTATATCAGGTGTTACTAATAGTTTGGCTGAAACACATGGCACAGAGAACTGTGGAGCTTTACACTAACATATGTTTGGCTTCAGATATAAAATCTTATTTTCAATCCCTTCTTCACATTTGCTTGCTGCAGCGGAGGAACAGGATAAGGAGGAGGACTAAATATTTACATCCAATTCATTGCTGTATTTTTTACTGGAAAGTTACTTAAGGCATGATCCTGAAAGGTGCTAGGCTTGGTCCAGAGAAGCACCAAGGCACATGCTTGACTTAAAGCACATGAAGAGGCAGGAGGCATGTGTTGACCAACAGAAAAAAAACACAGTTTAACAAAGGCCGAGGTGTTACTATGGCCCTTGTTACATGAGATGCTCCCCTGCATGGACACCCATCATCCATGCAGGGGAGCATCCCATATAAATGTGGGGGTGCGTGGTTCGCACTCCTGCGACACCCCCCACCCCCACATTTAGAGCAACTGGGGACAATGCAGGTTGCTCCATGCGTTTGCATGGGGTTGCGGGGAGGATGGGTATGCGCCCATGTGCCCCTGCCCCCGCAGCAGCGTGCCCACAGACTGCTAGGGTGGTCAGATATGCAAATTTTAGAGGACGCGTTTGAAAAATAAAGATTGCAGGGCTGCATTGGAGCCAGTGCAGCCCTGCAACCTGTATTTCTCATAACTTCTAAAATATGCATGTCGGCCACCCTACAGACCGCCCCCTCAGTCGCACCCCGTTTAAAAAGGGCCTATCTCACCTTGGTATTGTTCACACTGCAGTGCAAAACCGATTTAGTGCTGCCACAATGTTCCTCTATTGGTCATGTCATGAAGTGCACACAGTGGGGTTTACTTATCTTCATACCTTGCATACAAAGCATTCTGGGACATCACAGCACCGTGTGAACTATAGCTTACAGCAGGAGAGGCTTTGTGCACTGCAACCTGAGAATGACCATCCATACAGTGTTCACCACCCAAACATTACAGATACTACACATTAAATAGTGAAGGGGTGTACGTGGTCCTAATTTTTTCTCCTACTCCTGCTCTGTAATACTGCCAGTTTAAGCTGCTTGATGTATAAACGATTCCAAGGTACGAGTTAATTAAGGACTTATTAAACCAATGTAACTTTTTGTCGTAACATGTCCTTACTGACTTTCACAGAGAGGGCTGAAACGGGTGTTTGGCTGGCGGCTTCCCTAGCAAAGCATGCGATTTTGAAGTTCTGGCATTGCCTTAATCTTTGTACCAAGAGCTTGTCATGATCTATGCTCTCTCTATCAGCTTCTGATACTTGGGAACGAGGTATAGGAGAAATGCTATATGCTCTGGGTTTCTCAAAAATATATATTTTATCCATGGATTTTCCAAGAGCATGGAGACTTATTACAAGCCATATTAAAGATCACGAAGGGCAACTGTTACATGATGCTATTTCTTCCCAAAAGGTTGCTTGCCTGTATGATTCATTGTCTATGGTAGCAAGTGGGCTTTTTATATCTCCTCACTGTTAGTATGGAGCCATAGGATGGCTTTTTCATTAGCAAGATTGGATGTGATGCCTTCAGCGGTGCTGGAAGGGAGGTATGCAAAGATTCCCCATAATTTGAGGTTTCGTCCCTTTTGTGTGCAGAAAGTCATGGAATCTTTGATGCGTATGTTTTTTGATTGTCTACTTTCCTAACCTTCACGCAAATCTTTTGGAACCATCGATTGCCAACATGAGGCTTTGTTCGCAATGGGAGGTTCTGGTGAAACTCCTGTGTGATGTGGACCCAGATACAACCATGATTGTGGCTAAGTTTGCGCAGCTGATTTTAAACTTAGGAAGGTCTCAGTTGTGTACTTAATTTTTTTGTTTTATGGCTGTATTGTTTATTTTGTTTATTGTATATGTATTGTTATTTGTTTTATATTTATTCTGTTGGCCAATGGCTATTACAATAAATTTCTCAGTATCAGACTTTCACAGACCACTTAAATAGATGCTTTAGGGCTTTGTGTTATCAGGAGAGTGCTCAGACTGGTGGGGCCTGAAGTCCTAACCATTAGCACTGTTAGGGGCCTTTTACACCTTACATTTGTCAGGCAGCAAGGTCATGTTACAATGGGTGTGATGTGATGATGCCCGGTGGCCAGGGGCCTTAGTGCCAGAGAAACCAGTAGGGAGGGGTGCCAGAGGGCAGCGGAGGCTGGGTGGGAATAGACAAGCGGGAGGCGAGGGGGAAGGGAATAGGCTTGTGAGGGAGAATAGGCCAGCGGGGAGCCAGGGAAGGGAGGGCACCCCTATACCTTGCATGTATGGACACCGTGGGCGTGCATCTTTCCTCCCTTGTTCTACTATTTTACAGATTTATTTTAGGGGCATAATCTTTTGTGTGGATAGCACTGGCATGAATCCTATGGAAGTGAATTATCATTTCTAACATTATTATTATTATTATTATTTATTAACAAACATTTATATAGCACCAGCAGTGTACCTGGCACTTTATATACTTTCAGCATTCAATTTGCTTTATAATCCTTATCCGGTTCCCCTCACAACCTGTGGGGTAGGTCATTATTAGTCCTATTTTAAAGATGGGGAACTGAGGCTGAGAGACAGTGGGTAAAACAGATGTGCAGCCAGCAGGGTGGCTCCCCGGACTGCCCCAAGGCAGAAAATCATGAGCGACATGGCCCGGGTCAGGTCGGGGCCCTGAACTGACGTGCCTGTGGGCAGGAAGCCATCCCACCAGCCACATGGCCTGAGTAGGGCTGGAAGCACAACAAACGTGTGGGCAGCTGGCCCTGCCCTTCCCCCCCCCCATGATGGGCAGCCATGCCGGCCAATAAGGCACAGGCATGGCTGCCGGCTACGGCAGCCCCTGGGCCAGGTATGCCAGGCACAATGGAGGCGCTAGCCCACTGTGACCTGCTTTGGCGTGGTTGGGCAGGTCTTGGCTGTGACCTTAGAGATTTGCCAAGCTCACAGCCTGGGCTAGCTGCCAACACTGCCAGGGGCAATCCTTGGCCAACATCTGGCAGCGCCTGCACACATGTTCAGGTGGGTCTGGGGCTACAGCGGGCCACGGTCAAGTCTGTTTTTTCCCAGTGACTTGCCCAAGACCTCCCAGTAAATTCATGGCTAAGACAGGAATTGAAAATTGGTCTCCCAAGTCCACATCCAACACCTTATTGACCAGGTTGTCTCTGTGCATAGGACTTGTGCTCATGTTAAGTGTTAGAGTTGGACTATTTGCTCAGAGGATTATATAGTATGTGTATGTGCCCCACCCCTAGGTTCGGTTTAACAGTCATTTATCACTGAAAGTACTGGCAGTGCAAATGGGGCCATCAGATATGAACAGTTATTTACTTTGTGTTGTGTTACACTTGACTCTGCTTTACCACAATCACAGAACAGCTTTGGTGTTTGGGCAATATTTGCTTGGTCAGAACCAGCCAATGGTTGTGTACCAATGGCATACCAGTTATGTACCAGTCCAAAGCTGCAATCTCACCCTCTTAATCTCTCAAAACCCAACCCGTGGGCCCACCATGTAAAAATGGTAGGAGGAAGGAAAAGAGTCTGGGGCCATGAAGGTGGGGGGCTAAAATTAAGGAAGAGGACTGTGCCCCACACTGCAAACTCAGAGGAACTGATGGGGGAAGGAGAAATAGAATCTGGGGGTTCAGGGGATTTGAAATTAGAGGGGACTGTCCTCAGGAGGGAAAGTGTCCCCTCTGCTCTCCTCCTCTTTCATTGTAAAGTCATTACTATCTGCAGCCTCCAAATGGTTAAATTCCACTGAATACCAAAAATCTGGTACTAATAAAGCTTTTGGGGATGAGAAAGGTGAATCAACGCAGGGATTAGTCACTGCTTAGTGGGATTTACAGAGGAGTCAAGCTAGTGTGAAAATGTAAACTAGCTTTGCGTCCACCCACCATACCATCAGTAGCGGGAGATGTTTTCTTGCTAGGAAACATAAAGCGATAAGCATCGAGCAGATCACCAGATTTATCGAAGCGTAAGGGCAACATTTCAAATTCAGCTCAGGCAAGTAGATGTGAAGGATGCTTGGTCTTAAATGGGAAAGATCGATTGACTAAGCCCATCCATCACTGGCCCAACAGCCACCGAAAGGGATAGAATACCTAGTCCATTCTAGGGCTGACACTTATGTTCCTTCCCTCAGCAGATAATTCCAGAGCCTGACAGAACTCGGTGTCCTCATGGGCATAAAATGAAGGTCGTAGAGGGGGGACGTGTACCCCTTTCCAAGTATGGAGCACAGGTTTTCATGGCCTGAGATTCCCATTTTAGCCTATGGGAACATAAAAACATAAGTAGTGCCATACTGAGCCAGACCAATGGTCCATCAAGCCCAGCATCCTATCCTCCCAACAGTGGCCAATCTTGATCGCATGGGAGAAAAACCAAGTCACAATGGGAAATCCATTCCCCATTGTTCACTTCCAGCTCCCGACAGTAGGAAGTTCATCCCATAAGCTACTTGGTTAATAGCCATTAATGGATCTACTCTCTAAGAACGTATCCAGTCCTTTTTTAAACCCAGCTATACTACTGGCCTTGTCAACGTCCTCTGGCAACAAATTCCATAGGATAATTATGCATTGAGTGAAAAAGTACTTCCTTTTGTTTTAAATCTGCCGGCAGCTAGTTTCATGGAGTGTCCCCTAGTTTTAGTACTATTTGAGAGGGTAAATAACCGTTCCCTATCTACTCGTTCCGTACCACTCAAAATTTTATAAACCTCTATCATGTCCCCTCTTAGCTGAAGAGCCAGCTTGTCAAGCCTCTCTTTATACAGAAGCGGTTCCATACCTGTTATGATTCTTGTTGCCCTTCTCTGTACCTTTTCTAGTTCAGCTATATCTTTTTTGAGATGGGACGACCAGAACTGCACACAATATTCCAGGTGCGGTCACACCATCGATTTGTATAGAGGCATTATGACATCCTCAGTTTTATTCTCTATCCCTTTGCAAATAACTCCTAACATTCTGTTCGCTTTTTTGACTGCTGCTGCACATTGGGCTGAGGATTTCAGTGTATTGTCCACAGTCACTCCCAGACCCTTTTCATGAGTGGCAACTCCTAGCTTAGTACCCACCCAGCATTGCGTACTCCTAGTTTGGGTTGTTTTTCCCTATGTGCATCACTTTGCACTTATCCACATTAAATCTCATCTGCCATTCAGATGCCCAGGCACCCAGTCTTGTAAGATCCTGTTGCAGTTCTTCACAATCTGCTCGTGTTTTAACTATCTTGAACAACTTGGTGTCATCTGCAAATTTGATCACCGCACTCTTAATGCCCTTTTCCCAATCATTAATGAATACATTAAACAGCACTGGTCCCAATACAAATCCCTGGGACACACTACTTTTTACATCTCTCCATTGTGAAAACTGACCAGTCCTACTCGTTGCTTCCTATCCTTTAACCAGTTACTGATCCATAGTAAGACACTGCCTCCTGTCGCATGGCTTTTTAAGTCATGGGATAGGAGATCTCCAGGAGACTCGGGGTCAAACTGCAAGAGGTAGCAACACAGCTAACAGTCCCTCCTTAATTCCAGCCACTTATGATCTCCTGCTGCTGCCCCAGGGGATGCCAGGGCCTGAAATTAAGAAGGGGATGGACCCCCTATGCTATTATGGTCCTCACCAGCATTTGATTTTCCCAGCAGCTGGATGAGTGAATGTAGCTGCCACCATTTTGTAGAGCTGGAACACGCCTTTATGAAGGTCAAGGGTGAGGAACTGTCTCCTCACTTTGGTCTGTTACCCCACTGTCTGTCAGGAAGTTTTCCCTTATATTAATCTAAAACAATGACCCTTAATTTCATCCAGGTATTTCTAGCTATATAGCCTTGCTTTTAGCCAAACCATGTCATCTTTCTGTCTATTGTTATCATTGCCTAAGAGTCTGAACTAAGGGTGGCATTGTGCCAGCTCTGCAGTTACCAAACATTTCACCTGTGACACCTTTTTGAGACTTAAATAGAAACCCATGACACAGACATGCAAAGTATATCAATTGAGATTATCATGGCCCCATCTTCAGAGGGAAGGATTGAAGCCACTTGCATCACAGCCTATATTTTGGGAATCTCCATGTTAGGTCCTGGGCAGATGCAGAGTAAGAGGCAGTGATCTTGACAAGATTTATAAGTGTGCTTGCCTTTGTACGCTGGGTTAGTTGGGACTATTCACAGAGTGTCCCATAGACCCTTCTGGGCCATGACTAGGAGGCTAGGTGTCCACATTCTCCAACGGGTGGCTGGTCCTTCCTGTACAGGAGAGGTGCACGTTGTTTCCTGCCTTGGTACATTTGGGAAGTCAGAACTCAGTGCAATTCACTTCAAGGTTTCATATGGAGAACAAACAAGGATGTCTTGAAGCAATTCATTCAAGCATGGATAGGATACAACACAACTGGTTACAGGAGTGCCCTTTAGGGAGGATGTGGGATACAAGCAATGTTTTTCTCCCCTGTGTTTCATACCACATACTGATCATGCTTCAGGACTTTCTGTGTCTGACCCTTTACATGTTTTCACTTCTCTGTGTGACTCCCATGTATGCACTGCCAGCACCCCTTAGCCCCTTTACCCTGTGTTGCCTGCCAGAGACCACTGCTGAAAAATGTCCCCCTGCATCCTTGTGAAAACAAAAATGACACCCCTGACTGGCTGCCCAGTCACATGGTTGCCAACCCCAAGTGTTCAGAAATCATGTGCCAACCTCCCCCACACCCCAAATCATGACTGCCTTAAAAATCACAGGATTTTTAACAACAAAAAGATGATGTGGATTCTTTCTGTTTTCCTTTTAATTCAAGGGTTTTAGTTACCCTACTGGCATGTTTTCAGACTTTTCTCCACAACTCTGAGGAAATTCAGTCTTGCAATTTAAACATGACCCTCACAATTTTAGGTTTTAAGTGTTGGCTGCTCTGCTGTCTTTTTGGAGACTATCAGGATGGACGGTTTCCAGAGTCAGATAACTTCCTTAGTTCTCTCATTGGAAGTCCCCAGGAAACACAGTAGTTCATAAGATATGTTTTATTGGACCAGTTAAGAGAGAGTGAGTTTCAGATACAGATTGTGATCAAATGTCCCCTCACATTCCCTTGTGTCACCTCTCCTCCACTGCAATAAAACAAATTCCCCATGCAGCATGCCACCCCACCCCTCCTATAGGGCTTATGTGGCATTTTAGGGTGATTTTAAACAAGACATGTTCACGCATGACCCCCCCACTGTCCATGCCGTCCAACTGCTCGTGTGACAGTGGTGCATGAGGNTTCATGGAGTGTCCCCTAGTTTTAGTACTATTTGAGAGGGTAAATAACCGTTCCCTATCTACTCGTTCCGTACCACTCAAAATTTTATAAACCTCTATCATGTCCCCTCTTAGCTGAAGAGCCAGCTTGTCAAGCCTCTCTTTATACAGAAGCGGTTCCATACCTGTTATGATTCTTGTTGCCCTTCTCTGTACCTTTTCTAGTTCAGCTATATCTTTTTTGAGATGGGACGACCAGAACTGCACACAATATTCCAGGTGCGGTCACACCATCGATTTGTATAGAGGCATTATGACATCCTCAGTTTTATTCTCTATCCCTTTGCAAATAACTCCTAACATTCTGTTCGCTTTTTTGACTGCTGCTGCACATTGGGCTGAGGATTTCAGTGTATTGTCCACAGTCACTCCCAGACCCTTTTCATGAGTGGCAACTCCTAGCTTAGTACCCACCCAGCATTGCGTACTCCTAGTTTGGGTTGTTTTTCCCTATGTGCATCACTTTGCACTTATCCACATTAAATCTCATCTGCCATTCAGATGCCCAGGCACCCAGTCTTGTAAGATCCTGTTGCAGTTCTTCACAATCTGCTCGTGTTTTAACTATCTTGAACAACTTGGTGTCATCTGCAAATTTGATCACCGCACTCTTAATGCCCTTTTCCCAATCATTAATGAATACATTAAACAGCACTGGTCCCAATACAAATCCCTGGGACACACTACTTTTTACATCTCTCCATTGTGAAAACTGACCAGTCCTACTCGTTGCTTCCTATCCTTTAACCAGTTACTGATCCATAGTAAGACACTGCCTCCTGTCTCATGGCTTTTTAAGTCATGGGATAGGAGATCTCCAGGAGACTCGGGGTCAAACTGCAAGAGGTAGCAACACAGCTAACAGTCCCTCCTTAATTCCAGCCACTTATGATCTCCTGCTGCTGCCCCAGGGGATGCCAGGGCCTGAAATTAAGAAGGGGATGGACCCCCTATGCTATTATGGTCCTCACCAGCATTTGATTTTCCCAGCAGCTGGATGAGTGAATGTAGCTGCCACCATTTTGTAGAGCTGGAACACGCCTTTATGAAGGTCAAGGGTGAGGAACTGTCTCCTCACTTTGGTCTGTTACCCCACTGTCTGTCAGGAAGTTTTCCCTTATATTAATCTAAAACAATGACCCTTAATTTCATCCAGGTATTTCTAGCTATATAGCCTTGCTTTTAGCCAAACCATGTCATCTTTCTGTCTATTGTTATCATTGCCTAAGAGTCTGAACTAAGGGTGGCATTGTGCCAGCTCTGCAGTTACCAAACATTTCACCTGTGACACCTTTTTGAGACTTAAATAGAAACCCATGACACAGACATGCAAAGTATATCAATTGAGATTATCATGGCCCCATCTTCAGAGGGAAGGATTGAAGCCACTTGCATCACAGCCTATATTTTGGGAATCTCCATGTTAGGTCCTGGGCAGATGCAGAGTAAGAGGCAGTGATCTTGACAAGATTTATAAGTGTGCTTGCCTTTGTACGCTGGGTTAGTTGGGACTATTCACAGAGTGTCCCATAGACCCTTCTGGGCCATGACTAGGAGGCTAGGTGTCCACATTCTCCAACGGGTGGCTGGTCCTTCCCGTACAGGAGAGGTGCACGTTGTTTCCTGCCTTGGTACATTTGGGAAGTCAGAACTCAGTGCAATTCACTTCAAGGTTTCATATGGAGAACAAACAAGGATGTCTTGAAGCAATTCATTCAAGCATGGATAGGATACAACACAACTGGTTACAGGAGTGCCCTTTAGGGAGGATGTGGGATACAAGCAATGTTTTTCTCCCCTGTGTTTCATACCACATACTGATCATGCTTCAGGACTTTCTGTGTCTGACCCTTTACATGTTTTCACTTCTCTGTGTGACTCCCATGTATGCACTGCCAGCACCCCTTAGCCCCTTTACCCTGTGTTGCCTGCCAGAGACCACTGCTGAAAAATGTCCCCCTGCATCCCTGTGAAAACAAAAATGACACCCCTGACTGGCTGCCCAGTCACATGGTTGCCAACCCCAAGTGTTCAGAAATCATGTGCCAACCTCCCCCACACCCCAAATCATGACTGCCTTAAAAATCACAGGATTTTTAACAACAAAAAGATGATGTGGATTCTTTCTGTTTTCCTTTTAATTCAAGGGTTTTAGTTACCCTACTGGCATGTTGTCAGACTTTTCTCCACAACTCTGAGGAAATTCAGTCTTGCAATTTAAACATGACCCTCACAATTTTAGGTTTTAAGTGTTGGCTGCTCTGCTGTCTTTTTGGAGACTATCAGGATGGACGGTTTCCAGAGTCAGATAACTTCCTTAGTTCTCTCATTGGAAGTCCCCAGGAAACACAGTAGTTCATAAGATATGTTTTATTGGACCAGTTAAGAGAGAGTGAGTTTCAGATACAGATTGTGATCAAATGTCCCCTCACATTCCCTTGTGTCACCTCTCCTCCACTGCAATAAAACAAATTCCCCATGCAGCATGCCACCCCACCCCTCCTATAGGGCTTATGTGGCATTTTAGGGTGATTTTAAACAAGACATGTTCACGCATGACCCCCCCACTGTCCATGCCGTCCAACTGCTCGTGTGACAGTGGTGCATGAGGAGGCACACTTCCATAACCCACACAATGGCCACTCATGGCTATGCACAGAGTGTTGTCTTGGATGGTGACGTGGTGTTGGTATCACCTGGTGTCTAGGGTACAAGTTCAATAGTGTCTGGCAGGGGATGGATGGGTAGAAGCACACCTGGCCCCAAGCCTTCTGACATTTCGGCGGAACTGTAAGACCTGGCTGTTTGCCCAGGCCTTTGGGAAGGAGGGAGGGGGGGGGGGAAATTTTAATCCCCCACCTTTATATTTATTTATGACTATATACTGCCCTGTTTTATTGATATATTTTATATTTGTATTTTAAATTGTTTTTATTGTTGTTAACCGCCCCGAGCTGCATAGCAGGATGGGGCGGTATAAAAATCTATAAAATAAATAAATAAATAAATAATGCCTTTCTGCGCATCATGCAAGGAGCAGCTGCAGCAAGCAAAGCAATGGCGTCTGTCACTGCAAAGGCTCTGTACAATTCAAACTCTGCCGTGCGAGAATAACAGGTGGGGGACAAAGTCATGGTGATCATACCCGGGGTAGTGAGAAAGTTCCCCAAAGAACAATGGGGTGGCCCCTTTAATATCTTTTGGTGTGTCTGAGGCCCCCAAAATGTTGTCTTGGATGGTGACGTGGTGTTGGTATCACGTGGTGTTTAGGGTACGGGTTCAACAGGAAAGAGCAAAAGCAGAATGCAGGCAGAAACTTGGAGACTGAGACCAGACTGTTCAGTAAGCAATATGGACTTGTTTATTTTACCTCCATGGAGGGGCATGAAGCACACACACAACTTACATCGGGTGGGCTGGCGTGCTGCCCGAACCCAGTTTTTATACATTTTTTGCTCACATATCCATCTTACATTGACAGGTCTCCATCCTAACTGGATCCTTTCATCACATGTACCTCGCTGCTATGGTTAATTACCATGGAAACCACCCAGGCCCCCCATTCTCAGTTTGAGTACATTTAGGTTTTTTCTCGCTGTACCTTCTGACCAACCCTACATTTCATTCTGTACTTGTCCGTTCCTCATGGGATCATGCAGATAACATGGATGTATTGTCAACACCACTTCACTGTGAGGCCCAGCTCTTGAGTTTGCATTCCAGAGGGCTCCATGACATCTTTGGAAGTCTTACTAAAATTACATGGATTCAGCATTTCTACCTTCTACCTATAATACTGTGCTCTTAACTACTTGTATGCTACCCATGATTTTGTTTCTAACAGCGCTGTCCGTGGTGTGCTGGTGCCACATATAAAGACACCCTAACCTATAGCTATACGGTACATTCCTGACACACAGTACTCCTGAAAAATCTGAGGTGCATGGACAGGGCAGCCATGCTGGGAGATGCTCATTTGAAGCACTCCCCACACACGTTGCATGCGTGGGTACCCCCTCCTCCTGCAGCGCTCTTTTAAAAAAAATAACAACCCACAGAGTCCCGTTTGGAAAGTCACACGGACTTTCCATGCAGGGGGGGATGCTCCACTCCCTTAGTGTTCCAATGTTTTTCATCTTTTTGAAGAGGAATCTTGGGTGTCTGAGCCTAGAATCATAGGTGGTCAGAGTTGGAAGGGATTTCGAGGATCATCTTATCCAACTCCCTGCTTGGATGCAAGATTACTACGACATCTCAGATAGATGGCTGTCCAGCCTTTTTTTGTTTTTTTAAAGGCCATGAAACTCCTGTGGCAGAGAGCCTACAACCTCCCTAGGCAACTTGTTCCATTGCCAAACCGCTCTTCCTGTTTGAAGTATTTTCCCGATATCTAGCTGAAATCTACCTTCCTATAATTGGAGGACATTATTTCTAATCCTGACCTCTGTGGCAATGAAGAAGAGCTTCTTGCTGTCCTCTTGGTGGCATCCCTTTAGACTGCTAGATTTAGATCCCTTTAGATTTGAAGACTATCATGTCTCTTCTTAGTCTTCTTTTTGCTAGACTAAACATACCCAGTTCCTTTATCTTTTCCTCATAAGACTTGCTTTCCAGATTCTTTTATCATCTTTGTTGCCCTCCTTTGAACCCAACCCAGCTTTCTGCTTAAATAAGAGATGAGTAAAGGCTGTAGGATTTGGCCTCACAAAACTATAACCATGAGACCAGGAAAATAATGTTAGGAGTTGTTTTTATATTTAAAAAAAATAAAAAAAAATGGTGCCAAGCCATCTGTGGCTAATGTAAAAAAAGATGTAAATAGATGATGCATAGTGTACACTACAGTATGTCACATGAATGCTCCATCTGCCACAAGGAAAGTCAACACTCTTCGGTAACAACTCGGGCTGCTTAAGGGGAAGTAAGCATGTCCACAACTTTGGAGAACTCAGACCCCCCCAATTCAGGAAAAGCAACTTAACCCCACCTCTGGTGTTGAAGACCCATCCAGAATGGCCAGTCACTCAGAATCTGGTGCCTCTTCTCTCTTCTCACCTGTTTTATTGGACAGGGAAATAGATGACAATGTTGAAATTTAATGTATGGTTCCTAGCCTCTGAGCTAGCACCTCTTCAGCAAACAGGGTAAAATTCATACTTCACTGCTACGTCAGGCTCTCTGCATACTCGGGCAGACATTTCTGCATTGGTTTCACTTGTTGGAAATATGTCCTGTTCTGTCACAGCCATAAAACAGCTAGATCTACTTTTTGACAGCCGAGAAACAACTGGGAGCCTTTTTGCTGTTCTGTAAAACCCCTGCCTCTGCCTAGGCTTTCTCCAACTGCCAGGTGGGCACTCCATGCTTTAGAAAGCATAGGTGGTGCATAGACAGGTAGGAGCACACTGATGTACTGAAAACCAGTAGTCAGCTGAACACTTTGAAAGATCATGTTCTACACCATCAAACACTATGTACTGCAATTTAGGATGGAGGATCCCAAACTGTGGGTCAGGACCTCAAATGGCGTTGTACCATCTGTAGATGGGCTCACAATCCTTGTTGCTTTACTTGACATACTTTGTATGTCTTTGCTTCTGTCTGCAGAGGGGTTAGGGGTGTCGCATGCAAGCAAGAAGTTTGGGAATCACTGCTTTAGGGAATGGCTAGAAGATCTTCCTACCATTGATAATGGGTAGGTGGTAACAATTATATCCCTAAAAAAAAGCAAAGCCTTTTACTCAACCTCACACCATTCCTCTGACTGTTGTCTGTTTGATACATCACAGTTTGCAACTGCCTGGTACTGTTTCAAACACACAGACATATTTAGTTATCTATTTCCTCTTTGAGGCAGGTTGGCACTCTGCTCTCCCAAAGGGAGGCATTGATCAACCCCGCCAGCAGCGGCCCCACTGTCTCCCAGCTGGCCTTAGCCAGCCAGGACAGGCATCGGTCAAGTTCACAAAAAGTGGCCCTGACAGTCCCAAGAACATCCTCCGCCTTGGCAGACGACACCGACTGGAATTGATCCCACGAAGCCGGACCTGGTGGGCCTTCCACAACCTCTGGTTCACCAATTGCAATAAGTGCGGTGTTGAAGTCGTGGTGAATCCGGGTGATTTTCTCTGCAAAATAAATCAACAGACATGTCACAGCGGGCACTAGACGACTCCAATTCCAGGCGGAGAGAGGGAGGACCAACCCACCTCCTCACCACCTGGAAAAGCTCCACTGAACGAGATTTAGCAGAGGCTATCCGGGCAGCAAAACAACTCCTTTTTGCTGCCCTTACAGCAACGGCCTAAGCACATAGAGCTAGTTTATGTTGCAATCTATTGGCCAAGCTTTTCCGAACATAGCCTGCCCCTTACAAAACACCATAACATCCCAGCATTCCACAGAGGGTAGGGCCACACAGTCACATCAAGTCTACTGTCAGTTTAGGTCCAATGCAGTTGATCTTGGGCCAAGATTTCTGAATTGAGCAGGGCTCTGCTGGGTGCACCTACCACTCTGAGAGCAGTCCTGGATTTTTCTCCACTGGGGTTCCTGTCAGCAAATCATTCCTGGTCTTCTTGGTGGCATCTCTGATAGAGATTAATGATACTGCTGTTGACTGGTAGAGCCCCTCCTTCACTATGAACTTCAGTGCATGAGGACTGTCGTGCTCCACCGAGACCTACACGTCAGCTGTTTGCACCAGCCCTCAGCCCAGGTTCCACATGTAACATTGGCTAAAAACCAGAGACTACTGCTCCATTTTTTTATTTCCTGAAGAAGGAACAGCAGTTCTAGGTTTAGCATGTAGCCATTTCCATGTTTGTGAACACACACACACAGAACAAGTGGGCTTTGTAACATATGGAAACACCTTACTGTTCAGACTAATCCAGTTCTACTACTCATATTCTCCAAGTACTCACATGTTCAACAATACCATGGGGGTAATTGTACCCTCTATTGTAATATGTGAACAAAGCCATAGAAATACTTCACATCAAGAGGAGGGAGGTATGAGAAAAGTAGTGAGTAATGTCAGCTGTCTGGGTGCTCTTAGATGTGACGGCTTCCTCCATGACTCTAGGCCATGGCAGGAACAATCACTCCGGGTCGGACTTGGCCCAGCTGCTGAACAGATATTATGGCGTCCAGGGAGGGGGCAGGGAAATGCAAGGAAGTGCATCTGGACGTACCTGCCCTTCAGCTGACAGCAGCCGTGGCTGCTGCCATGGTGCCTAGCCTCTGCCACCACTCTGGACCGAGGCAAGTAAAGCAGGCTATCAGACATGCTTTACTTTGGGTCAGCTGGCTTCCGAGTCGACCATGGTGGAGCTTAGCCCAGGCTGTCACCTGGGGATTTCCCCAACTGACAGCTGGGCAAGCTCCACCATGGTGAGAGCCAGACTGTGGTAACATCTGGTGGCTAGTTTCAAATGTGATGGTGGCACCCGGATTAATCTGTGATTAATCCATGCCACCATGTCTGAAAACACCCCCTGTCACCGTCTCACCATTCATCAACAAGCTGCAGCAACAGCCGACCTGGAAGGGGTGTGGCGTGGAAGGAGCAGGAAGGAATGAAGGGAAGTTACCTCAGATGTCATCAAACTGTGTTCCAAAAGTACCAGCTAAGCATTTCAATAAAAGCTAGTGGGTTCACGAATGCCCCTTTTGTGCATTAATGCCACACCTGTATTCCATGGGTGATTTAAACCAGGGCCGGCCCCAGGCATGTACCACATGTGCAGCCGCACATGGCCCCGCCGCCAGCTGGGGCCTCAGACTTGCCTGGCTGGGCAGCAGGCTGCAGCCAGCTTCTCCCCCAGAAAGTGATTCTTCCTCCCCTCCCTGGCTCCAGACCCCATCCCTCACCTGCCTCTGCCTTCTAGTAGTGCTGCAGCAGCAGCAGCAGCAGCAGGAGCACACACAAACAAACAGATAATCACATGAGTGATCAGAAGGTTATTACCTTGAAAAGGTTCTTTAAGATGGCACCTAACATTCTCACAACTGGGTTATGCACGCTCACCCTGTTCAAATAATAGACCACATGATGGTCTCAAGCTCCTCTAGTATAAAAAGAACCCTCCCCCTCTGAATGACAGTTCCTTTCAACCCTTTCTAGAAATATAAGAAAAGAATTCCATGCGGGGCTGGAAGGGTGGGTGTTGTGAGAATGTTCGGAGCCATCTCAAAGAACCTTGTTTGCAAGGTAGCAACCTTCTGTTCTTCTTCGAGTGGCTCCTCACATGATATTTTTACATGGCTCCGCCGGGTGGGGAGTCCGTGGGCGCGCCAGTGCATGGATGGGGCATGCACACAGCTGCACACACATCCCCACTCACCCACCACTCATCCACACCCACATAGTAACCACCATTTCCCCCGGTTGCTCCGTGCGTGGGGATGAGTGGGGGGGTGAGTGGGGATGCGTGTTAAGCGAGCGCGCACGCACCCCCACTCACCATGGGCGCGTGCACCACGTCATTCACATGGGGTTCCCCCACCCATGAACACACAGAAATCTGCGTGTTTACGGCTGGGAGGAGAGACCCGTGTAAAAAGGGCCACATTCTCACAACTGTCTTACTTATACTATCTTAGGTAGGAATTTAGGATGTAAAGCAATATCTATTCTGTCTTGGAAAATAAATCTGCAAATATGGTTCTGAGATTATTATGGCTGCTATTTCACTAACTCTTCTTAATGAAGTTATTGCTAACAGGAATACTGTCTTTAAACCCGCACCCCATAACCAGTTCATTTGCACCCCCATATAATCAATTCACGCTGCCCCGTGGGCACAAATTAAATGGTTATGGGTGGGGGCAGCGTGAATAGATTATATGGGGGCGGGGGCAGAAATGAACTGGTTATGGGGTGGGGGCAGCATGAACTGATTATGGGGGCACAACTGAACTGGTTATATGTCTCTTTTCATGGCATAATGCGCTTAATAAGCTAGCTGCATTTTGGGTGTCTTGTGTGTGTGATAGCAGCACCTCTGGACTGGTCACACCGCATGCGTGCACAAGGCACAGGCGGCACTGGCAGCAAGAAGCAACAGGCCCTGGAGGCCAGACTGGCTAAGCTCACCCCCTGGCCCCTCCTCCAGTAAGGCAGTGGACGCAGTCAGTCTCTCTGTGCCTGTGTCACTGCCCGCTTGGCTGCCCCTGCAGTGGAACCACTCCTGGGGAGTGGTGGTAGACACTCGGCTGGGGAGGGGGGGAAGCATTAGGAGGCCATGCTTCTCCATGGTTGCTCGGAGCGGTGGAGAATGGGAATCCTTCCTGTCCAGAGGGAGTAAGTTTTATGTAAATGTATACATTTGCATAATTAGGTGGTGCCTAATTATGCAAATTAGGCCCCGCACTAAGACGTCGCACATGGCCTCACAAACCCTGGGGCCGGCCCTGATTTAAACACAGGAATGACAATAAAAAAGGCATATATAGTTAGTGCTATGGAAGAGGCACAGTTCTATAAGAGTTCTGAGGAAATTCCTTTTAGGGAAAGTATTTTTTTCTAACACTGGGTTAATTCTGCCTGGATGAGCAAACAAGCAGTGCCTTGTCTTCTGTGGCCTCCTACTCCACCCTTCACTGGCCGCCTTTCAATTATCTGCCAAAGTGCTTTGCAGATAAATATTTGTTCTGTGGTCCCAGACACTACCTCATTCCTGTTTGTCCAGGCTCTTAATTCAGTACTTTGAATATTGTGCTTATCCCATCAACACCCTGAGGTGCTTAAATGGAAATTTAAGTTATAGCAGCACAGACCTCCCTCTGTATTCAATTACATGTCCTTGTCTCTCACCATCTTTGCAAAGGGTCAGGGAGAGCAATGAGCCTGAGATGCACAAGCTATCAGTCCTGGTGAGGTTAGCAGACACTACTGTTTTCTGAATTTCAGGGGAAGGAAATAAGTTCACCCTTGTCCGAAAAACTCAAGACAACTAAACATGAAATATGGCACAAGCTGCCTTTTGCTGAAAAAAATGGACCTATAAGAATTTGATCAGAGTGAAACTGTATAGACACACAGAAGGCTGGTTTGAGGGTTAGAATTTAGCCTCCGATACAATTCTTTTGCCTGCCGAAAGCCCTCTTTGTGGCCTTTGGCAAGTATCTTAGTAACTCCCAATTGCTTCTCTAACATGGGCATTGTGAGGGTAAATACATTAAAGACTGCATAGTGCTCAGACAATGGGGGCAAGATAAGTACTTAAATTCACAAAATTTGTCAAGGACAAGCCATCCAGGACCAGAAAGGTTGAAAACCACAGGGCTAGAGGAATTTGGCAGCCTTGATCAAGACTTCCAAAATCACAATTGGTGCAAAGTAAGTGGATAGGGAGCTATTATTTACCTTCTCAGAATATTAGAACTGGGGGACATCAATGATATTGACTATCTGCCGATCTAAAAAAACAAAACAAAAAAGTCGCCCCCCTCCCCAATGCATAATTAACCCGTGGAACTCCTTGCTAGGGGAATGTTGCAAAAGTCAATAGCATGACAAAGGATAGGTCCATAAATATCTATTGGTCAAGTTTGTCGGGATGAGATCTCTTGACTACTCGGGGTGAATGGTGGGGAATGGATTATTTCATTTGTGACCTGTTGTTACATAAGAACACTGGGGAAATAAAAAGAGGAAGTTATAGTTAGTTGTCCCCTAATTCATAGGAGGATAGCTGACCAAGATGTCCAGAGGGAGGAGGCCCAAATTAGTGACCAGAAGGCTGTCCAATATTATTTTCCCCCCTCATCTCTTGGATTTAAAACCAATTACTTGTTTTCATGGGGGGAGGCTACGGTTAGGCAGTCTTTTACTCGATTAAGGTGTGGAGCCTTTCCCCCCGAATTATTGGAGGGCCGATATGCGGGTATCCCTAGGACAAAT
>QEPC01011796.1:2587353-2601379 GCA_003113815.1 Sphenodon punctatus | reverse complement strand
GGGGGGGTTGCCTGATATTTGAAATACCCATACACAGAAAAAATTATAAGCAGATTTTTTTATTCATTGGTACAAGGAAATGGATCACCAATTTTGCTAGACTTGTTTTGTAACTTTATTGGGCCGCAGAATTTTCAATTTGGGGCCGCAGAATTTTGGGGAAAAAATTGCAGAAGAATCGGGGCCCTGACTAAAACTAGGGGACACTCCATGAAACTCACAGGTGGCAGCATTAAGACAGACAAAAGAAAGTATTTTTTCACTCAGCGTACAATTAGGTTGTGGAATTTACTGCCAGAGGAGATGGTCAAGGCCAACAGTATAGCTGAGTTTAAAAGAGGTTTGGACAAGTTTCTGGAAGATACGATTGGGGAACAAAACCTTTTACTGTTGGGAGCCTGGGGATGACCCACAGGGAATGGACAGCATGGTGACCTGTTGGGTGCTTCTCCCAGGCCCCTGTGATTGGCCACTGTCCGAGACAGGATGCTGAGCTCGATGGACCATTGGTCTGACCCAGTATGGCACTTATGTTCTTAAAGAAGGAATGCCAACAAGAAAAGATATGAATATAGAGCAATTTTAATATTTTCAGATATTTATATCAAATACTCATGGCCAAGTATTGTACATACAGTATCTTATAAACCTTTAGTTTAAAACACAACATGTACAAAATTGCACATTGTAGATTACAAAATCATAAATATGTAATCTCTTTGCATGTAAACAATTCCAGCACAAGAATGAAGGGTCTACATTCCAAAAGTTCTACACCTCCATAGGAAACACAAACCGCAATCTTCAGACAGGTCCTAGTATTACAAAAGGATAACCAGAGAACTTCTACATTACCTACTACACACAGGAGCATCTAATAGAACACAAGGCAAGTCGCCTTTTGGTTCCAAGTGCTTAAAGACACAGATTTGAAGTCTGATCCTGCTCCCATTTAGGTTACTGACATCGTGTTCAGCAGCAGCACGACTGATCACCGATTGCAGTATATGTTTGGCCCTCAAAAAATTGTAAGAAACAAATTGGCTATTGTAACCAGTAGGAATCAGATTATCCTTGTAAACATGGATTTATCACTATAATCAAAAGAGGTACAGCATCTTACCTCTTTTACACACACACACACACACACACACACACACACACACACACCACTAAATTAAGATCAACTGTTTTTACGTTTAGTCAAGAGCAAGTTTAACATGATCATATTCCACTATTTTAGACTGTTCTAGTTCTACATATTTATGCAACAGTAATATTTTTTAAAATCCAATGACATAATCCCCAGATGTATTTTATTAAGTCCTGTTAAGTCTGTTTTATGCACATAGAATTTTACCATATCTGTCAAGGTCTGCCCTTGTCAAATAGAGTCAGGAAGAAGTTGAAGGCTCTGTTATAATATAGCTAGGGAAATTTTTTTTAAATTATAATAGCTAGAATAAGTTCTCACACAGTGACTGAATTTCAAAAAACCCAACTAAAAATCCTGGAGTTATTTTAGAGTGTATATAATAAGTTAAAATGACTGCCTAAAGAGATGGGGACTGTAGCCTTCCAGAGCTGCTCCTTAGTGCAAGTTTCATTATAATTACAAATTAGAACTCTGCATCATCTGTGCTGCATTACAGTAAGAAATTTAACTTGATTACATTTCAGTGTGGTTACCATGGCTTTAGGCTGCGTTCCCATCTGCGGCAGCAGTGGTGGCAGGAGGGGCCAGGGAAGACGCGGCAGCATGGAGGAGCCAGCTGACAGGAAAAGAGCCGGTGCGAACGGGGATCTGTTGCGGCTTCTCTCGCACATGTCAGGGCGCAAAATCCTGCCCTGACATGCGCGAGAGAAGCTGCGGCAGATCCCCGTTCGCACCGGCTCTTTTCCCATCGGCTGGCTCCTCCGTGCCTGTCTCTTATACACATCTAGATGTGTATAAGAGACAGGCGTGGAGGAGCCAGCTGACAGGAAAAGAGCCGGTGCGAACGGGGATCTGTTGCGGCTTCTCTCGCACACGTCAGGGCGCAAAATCCTGCCCTGACATGCGCGAGAGAAGCTGCGGCAGATCCCGGTTCGCACCGGCTCTTTTCCTGTCAGCCGGCTCCTCTGCGCTGCCGCGTTTTCCCTGGCTCCTCCCTCTGCCGCTGCCACTGCAGATGGGAACACAGCCAATGATAAAGAGATAGTGAAATTACCAGTCACCAAGATCAACAGGATGGAGAAGAATTTGTAGAAAAAAAGTCAGAAAAATACTCAACTGAACGTACGAAATATCTAGGTTTATCTTTTTAGCGGGTTTGCAGCTTTCAAGGTTCAGATGATATTACTTCAAAGATGTTTGTTTACAGAAAAACCAAACCCTTTACCAAAATAAATAAAAATAAATAAAACACCATATGGGGGTGGGCAAAGTTTCCTAATCCTGAGAGTCATATCCACTTACCACAATGGGGATAAAGAGCCACATGTGGCTGCAAAGCCATGATTTGCCCACTTCTGTTATATACCCACCATACACAATACACCTGTGCTGTGATCTGAACCCATAAACTGGGCTAGGTCAATAAAGGGAACTCAGAGAACACCAGGTGCTGTAGGATGTAGTAATAGCAATTCAGTAAAGGGGGGTGGCAGGTGAAAGGGATCCTTCTGAGCAAGTATTGATCCAGTGCCTCTGTTGTTTAGGTAACTTTTTAAACCCTGAGATGGTTCTGTCATGTAGCTGATGTGAAATGGAAGCCTAGACTGCTTGTGGTCACAAAAGATAACTACATGTGCAAAAAGTTTTTTCTAATGTTAATTTCACTACTGGGACCTACCCAGCAATTTAGGAATGAAAATGGAAGAAAACAGAGTTTGAAAAGCCAGAGCCCCATTCTTAACTCATGTTTGGTTTCTATGCCTTTGTAAAGGAAGAGCTTAGTTTTTCCTCAGTGCCTCGCTGCCTCATGTGGGCTCAATCCTGTGCTCATTGAAGTCGCCAGCAAGTTTCCTACCAACTCTATCCCTAAAGATGTCACAGTCTCAAGGACCAGTTGCTATGGCCCTTCAGTGCCAGATGGTGCTGCTAAGTTCCCCACTGAGAAGCTAGTAATTCTCCCCCTTTTCACTGGTAAAAAGTTCTGGTTTCAGGTGCTCTGGATGCCAAGAGAGCAAACTCTTTAATGTCCCACACATTAGAAAATGTGTAAAAACTATCCCTTCTCACCTTGCATGATTTCTTGTTGGGTGAATAAAAATGTGTTCCGTGATTAGTCTGCTTATCACAATTAATTTGCATAATAAACAGGATGTCATGTTGCTTCTTCCTTTAGCAACTTTGGTAACTAACTCCATTTTCAACTTACACAAGTAGCAGCAAAAAGGAATGCAGCCTTTTTTTTGCTTCAACCAGTTCCAATATCGTTAGCTTTCACAGTGTGATACTGCCTTAGGAATACAGCATTTTGGTGTCCTGGCAGAAATAGACTAAGTAGGGCATGAAATTTCAGATCAAACTCTGGGAGCCAAAAAAAAAAAAAAAATTCAGTCACCAGACTTTATCCTGATATTAAATTGTTCTTGCCCCACTACACACCTGAACCAGTCACCAACCTCAGTTTTCTGAGCACCAATGGCTCCCAGATGCCTGCAAATTCCACGCCCTGCTATAAGCCCCTTGGGGCAGGGTGTCACAGGGACCTGTCTCTAATCATGACTGTTCAGCAACTGGCACATTGCTGGTGCTATATAAATTACTAATAAAATGCACATAGCCTATTTACAATCAGATCTTTGAACACACTAGTGAAGTCCCAACTTGTAGCAACTTTAACTGGGGCATTGGCAAAACTGCATATGTAATTAAGTTTAATAATAAAGCTCAAAGACATCCTTTTCAAATAAGGATCAACAACTCCAAGTTAACACAAAGCATGTGCAGAACTGTTTATGTTTACTTTAAAACCACTGGGTGCTAACAGGACAAACATCTTGAGAGTCTCAAGTCTTTTCCAGCATTTAAAATAATAATAATTGGAAACATGGTTCCATATGAAGTACAACTATCTCACTTCAAATAGTTGCATCTTGATAGAGACTTATGAGTTGTATTTAAGATGTAGCTTAAATCAAACAGGTTAAGCTTCAATAGATCATGGTAGTATTGTCATAATGAACCACAGGCTCTACAATATGTGACTTGGCTAAGACTGAATCACCATAAAAGACCAAGGGGCTTTGCAAGTCACGTTTCCTGGACCAGGACTAACCTCACACATAGTGAAAGCTATCCAGTCAAGACTCTACTTATTCCCTCCTTCAGACACGTTTAAAAAAATGGAGGCTTCCTGACATTTTGTATAATTGCACCTGAATTAAGAACAAAAAGACTGCCATACTGGGACAGACCATGGGTCCATCTAGCCCATCATTCTGAATAGATCACAAGGGAGTTATCCAATTCCTACTGTTCACTCCCAGCCTAGAGATCATTTCCCCTGACCAATGTCAATGAATAATGGCAAGCATAGTGTCTGGACAGCCATATTACTAATTGTACAACAGTCATATTAAATACTTAATCACCAAGGAAACCTCAGACAAGCAATCAAACTACTACTGAATATCTGGTTTGTTCATTGTTTGGTCAAATAAACACAGCGGGGGGAGGGGGAAGAAATCACTTTTCTTATACAAATAGATGTGATTAGAGTATGTGCCGCATCCCTACTTAGTTTTCAATGAAGTGGATCATAAGAGGAAGAAAGAACCACACATGAACAGTGGCATTGTTAAAGGCATAGAGATACATACAAACAAGAGTGAAAGTATCTAACAAATTAAAATTATGTAAATTGCGGTCCCTGACAAAAAGCATTGAGGGATTCAAGATCTTCTCTACATTAGTAATTATATCACGTGGAACATTTTCAGTTCTACTGATGGACCTCAAACATTTATATAGAACATGTATGCCATGAATTTGTATAATAATACAAGAAATTTAACCAAAAAATAAAATTGTACTTAGGAGTTATCAGTTCACCCAACACTGAAATGCAGACAGTATTGAGGCAAATCATCAATTGCAGTGTTTATTTTCTAGTAAACCATGTTTCTTAACTGGAGAGGGAATTCTAAGCAAGCAGAATGCAACCACTCAAGTTATAGACACCATTGTCTCAACAAGATGCACTGCAAGAGTGCCACAGGATCCATACTGATATGCAGCACTAGCCCTACATCTTTTATAGTACCTTTACAACAGAACATATCCCAATAGCATGTGGGATGTAGGTCAATACGGAGTCAGTAGGAAGAGCATCAACAGCACAATTCTCACTTCAACTCATTTCTTAAGAATTAAAGAACAAATTGGAAAGCCAACACCTGATCGTCCCATAAAAAGTCTCAAAGCATCTGAGACATTTAAGAATTTGGAGACCAGATTTGAACCAGAACATCCACACAAATATGGTTACCATATTTGGTAACAAATTGTTAAGCCTGAAGCCACCATACATACTGGTGTGTCAGAAACAGCTAATTTAGTTTTGATATATTTTAACTTTATTGCTTAGCCGATTAGGCCATTGCATACAATATTCATAAACCTCAACTCATAACCAAAACAATCTGGAATAATCTGAAAAGTCCCCCGATAAGGGATAAAATAAAAATAATAATAAAAACTAAAACACATTTCATATCATAATCCACTCGAAGATCCCTATCTTAAACATTAACAATCGATTGTACATACTTGTTTAAACTTCTAAATTTACTGGAATTCAGCTTTCCTTAGCTTAATGATATGAACCTGCATTAAATATTTTGTTACCTTTCCTGTAACATATGAAGAACGATCACCCAGCAAAAAACTAACATAAAATTCTGTCATTCTTGCTGGATAGGAAGTAATTAATAGGAAAATATATTTACTGTGTACCTCAATAAAAAATATACAGTCCAATAGAATATGACTGTCTCAATCTGTCTTAACTTACATGGACAGAGCCGATCTGCAAAAGGGATACCTCTGTATCTCCCCTCCACCAAGGCAGAGGGCAAGACATTTAGTCTTGCCAGAAAAAAGAGCCTCCTATTTTCTTTTATTAGTCCACTATCAAGGTATGGCATTGGCGACAGTTTCTTTGTTCATCAGCAGATAATGGCCCAGGGATCTAGTTTCCCCGATTGTAGTCTGGGTTTCCTGCCTAGTAATATCTACCATTCTTCCTATTACCATTTTCTTAGCACCTTAATATCCCAATGGGGCAACAGCCATTAGGGAGAAACCCATTTGTTTTATTTTATTATCTACAGTAGTTACCCATAACTAAGTTCGGAATCTTATCATTAGTCACCAGTAGCGAAAGACGTGCCACCATTTTGAAGTAAAGCTGCAGCCAGTAGTTTATCGCCCCGGACCAAACCTTCACATTTAGGGGTAGGAGGCCACATTCCGAACAAAGTACTAGGCTACTAACACCACCCTAATTTAGTTAGAAATCATCACTACCCACTCCAAGGTAGGAGCAAATTAGTCAGCTCTTCTAGCAATGGAATCATAGAAACTAAACACCAGAGTGGATGCCATCCATACTTCCAGCTGATGTGAGACATTCAGCTACCTAGACTCCTTCCTCCGTTCAAGAAAATAAAGACTGAATAGGAATTCCCCATCACAAATACCTTCTTCCAATGGCCAAGAAACTCAATACTGACTCAGAACAACAAATACCACCTTCTGAATCATCAACCCACCTTCCTCCACAACCTGAATACGGAATGCTTTCCTTACCGAGTACCCAACCACTGCTTAGCCTGAGAGTTTTTACATCAGTAATTATTTGAGTTAACTAGAAAATGGTGTAAATTTAACAACGATAAAATTTGCTGATAAGACACTCCTAAAATCAGAGCAGTTGTGCTCAGTCACTGAAGAGAACTAAAGTAGAAAGTGATCAGAGAAGGGGGATTCATAATCAACAAAACTCAGTTCATGAGAAACACAGCTAGAGGAACCGGTCCTCAGCAGATCCTTTTCATCCTGCCACAGTAGAAGATGGACCAGGTAGAGTAAGACTGCAAGTCGAATTAGCTCAAGAGTGAAAAGCCAGTGCTGTGCATGGATACAAGAAGAAATAAAATGTAAAACTTGGGAGCAAAAGAAATATTTGACAGCAATAAAAACTTGAGTACTATATGCACTTCTGGTTTGGAAAATTCAAGAAAACTGATTCCAATTGAAAGATACTGGGAGATATACAATACAATAGGCAACAAAAATAATAGATACAAATGTTGAGCAAAGACAGGAGACACCAAAAGGAAGTGTATTTATATATAGTTTGTAATGAACGCTTGGGAGGGAAATAAGCAAAGTATTATTCAGCTTGAAAGGAGCAGGAGAAAGGAGCTACCTGAAGCACTAATAGTTTAGGGCAGATAACAGAAATTTTGAACAAGAATGGTTTATCAAGAAGTCAGAGAATTAAGTACTGCAGATATTCAGGAGACCCAATAACACTTTGAGATTGATGCATCACTTAGCCCTACAATTTGCAACATAGATTTATCAATACTGAGTTGTAATACTGGAGTAACCCACACATTTTCTCACCCTACTACTGGTGTATAGAAGGGGGTTCCGCTTTGACAGCTACACTAAGATTGCAAAAATGAAGAGAAGGTTGCATTGAGCACCCTCCATCTTACTGAGCTCTAACCTCTTTCCTGGATTATTTGTCTCTGGAACTTATATACTCCTGAAGTGCCTTCAAAATATAAAAACTGGCAGTAAGTGGAAATTATTTTCAGTATTTTTCTAGAGCATTACTGAGAGTTCTTTGTCCTCTCCACACTTTAAATACCACCACTAATTGACATGTTTTCTCACAAATGCAGTAGGATCATTATCAATAGAGGGCACTAAATGCATGTTTATTTACCAAGCTCTGTTCCTTCAACCCTTCATTATGAGCTTATTTAATGCAAACAACTCGTAAGCAGGCTTTTTACTCCCTTGACATCTTTTTTTAAAAAGTTGAGTTTTTCCATATACTAGATACTAGTGCATTTTTAAACACTGACAGATATGATGCATTAGAAATGGTTGGCCTTTAATAGTTATCAAAACTGATTTATGCATTTAAACAAAACATCTTAAAGTTGCATTTGATGGCATTGTTTATATTCACTAATATGAGCTCTATCATGTAAGCCAGTTGATTTAAGTTCACACTTGCAACTTTTGGCAACTTTAAAATGATCAATATGGTCTGCATCCACATTTGAAGCTATTTTACTAGTACAGTAAGAAGCTGCGTCTAAAATCTGATAAGGGCTTCCTCAACACCAAGTTCACCTGTAGCATAGACAGAGCATGTTGTCTGACAAATCTTTTTGTCAAGAGGAAGAGAGGAACACAGTGATTTAATGCAGTTGCCAAGGTTAACTGAACTGAATATAATTAACTATGCTAGAGCCCTATTCAGCTGCTGGATCTGCCCACAAGGAGTCTCACTGACTTCAAGAATGTTTTGCATGGGTGGATCTAATTACAACATCAAGGTCTGCTTCTAGGCACTGATTCTTTTTGCATGGACAGTTAGAGCTCATACACAGAAGCCTAATTATTCCAGGACACAGGACTTAATAAGATTAGATTTGGAAAAATGTCCAAAACTGCATATCACAAAGAGTGATGAAAAAGAAAAATTGATTTTGAGCCATTTATCCAAAGCATGTCAGAATCTGAGGATTAAGTCTAATCAGAGGGATCACTCCTCCTAATTCCACTTACTAGTAAAATCTTTTAAAAAGTAAACTTTCCTCTTCTACCCAGTCACTCCTCTAAAACAGACGTTTAACTCCTTCCCCGCCCCTCCCTAGAGAACTAGAAAAATGTCTTTAGAATAAAATAGAACAAGAAAATACTATTTATACATATATCTTTCTGAAAAAATAAATCTAGTTCTCCATTATGTTTCTATGATTTATTCAAACAATACAATGGAGTTACTATTATAATTGTTATAGCTAAAAACAATTGGAGCCCTTTTCTGTATAGTTAGTACTGAATACGTACTATACCCTATAAAAGAGCAAGCAAAACTGGAATGTACACAGTGAAGGAAAAAGCCTAAGAGAAACTACTCTGCCCAAGCGGACTTCATTTACTATTAACATTAGCAGGTTTAGGCAACATCCTAAACTTTCAAGTTTCAATAAATAAGTCTATCAATGCCCATGGTTTGCACTGGCACAAAAAATAAACATGAAGCTTGCAATCTAGAAAAGCATTTGTAACTAAATAGGGTTAATTCTTTCTTCTATGTGGCAAATTTCTCTCCTCAGAAACAGTCTCAAGAATAGGTCCATGACAAGTATTTAAATGGAATGAGCATTCTCACACTTGGAAAAATCTCAACCACAAATTAAAGCTTTTCTGAAGCAAAAAATCTTTTTCCAAGTGTGCCTACTAATATCAAGAAAAAAAAAGACATTGCCACACGTTTTAAATATATACACACTTCTTAAAAAGTGTAGTTTTTGCCATTTTCAAGCTCTGGATGACTTTATGAACACTCGCTACACATTCTAGAAGACGTATTGAGAAATACATTTCAAGAAAATTAAGTCAAGCCTTTTTGTAAACAAGAGTTATCTTAGCTCTGCAATCTCTACAGTGCTCCCAAGTTCTTTGCAAACTTGAAATACACCACCACAAAGACCTTAACTTTTGAAGTGTAGGAATCTTTCTGGAAGTCATCTTTAAAATACCACCCAATATATAAAAGCCTCTTCACACTTAGTGCAACATAAACACTCTGCGACATTTAATATCCCACTGCTAGAATTTACTTCCTTTTCTGACAATAAATAAAGTGACCTGAAGTCTAAAATACTCAAATGCTCTATTTGTTAACAAATCCCCCTCAGCTTTTTTTCCCCCTCCAATCTTTGAGCGATTCCACCCACAAACACCCAGACTATTCAGGAATACATGATGATGCGCTTCAGAAAGCAAAGATCTGTATGTCCACACAATGAGCTCGGACAGATCTCTCTGCAGAAATCTTTGAATTTCCACAAGGGTGAAAGCTTGCAAAGTGATTCTTTCCTTCCCCGGTTGTTAGCAGGGTTCAAGAGCTAAAAAAGCGAGTGTTGAGCATGGTTTCTGACATCTTCAAGCCGGAGCACCTGCAGCCAAGCCCTGGAGCAAGCTCTCTCAGGGCGACTGGCAGGATAGTGGGTGCAGCTCGGACTCTCCCCTTCTCAGTCTCCGATCTTCCATCCCAGGCTGGGTCTCGCTCCCTTGGCCTGGGGTCTCAGGTTAAGCGCTTCTCCCAGACTGCAGCCAGGATGAGGTGTGCTTGCCCCATTCAGCAGCTTCAGCAGGCGCTGGTCTCCGGCGCGGCGGCCTCCGCGGGTCCCTCCCGGGGCTGGGTGGCTGTCGGGGCCCCCGCGGCGTTGATGTGGCAGCCGCTGGAAAGGTGGCTGCGGACGCGGCCCTGCAACTGGGTGACCTGGGCGCGCAGGAGGCTGGCAGTGGAGGCCAGCTCCGCGTTCTGCCCCTTCAGCGCTTTCACCTTCTCCTCCAGCCGCGCAATGCGCTCCAGCTTCCGCCGCCGGCACTTGGAGGCCGCGATGCGGTTCCGCAGCCGCTTGCGCTCCGCTTTCAGCCGCTCCTGGCTCTCCGCGTCCAGCGGCGACAGAGAGGGCGGCGTCGGGGTGCTGCCCGCCTCGCCCGGGGGTGGTGGTGGCGGCGGCGGCTGCTGCAGCAGCACCTCGGGCACCGGCGGCTCCTCTAGAACCCTGACCGTGCCCGGAGCGGGGAGCCGGCCGCCGCCAAGCCCTGGCGGGCCGGGAGGGAAGGGCAGCACGGGGGGAGCGNGATCTTCCATCTCGCTCCCTTGGCCTGGGGTCTCAGGTTAAGCGCTTCTCCCAGACTGCAGCCAGGATGAGGTGTGCTTGCCCCATTCAGCAGCTTCAGCATCTCCGCGTCCAGCGGCGACAGAGAGGGCGGCGTCGGGGTGCTGCCCGCCTCGCCCGGGGGTGGTGGTGGCGGCGGCGGCTGCTGCAGCACCTCGGGCACCGTCTGCGGCTCCTCTAGAACCCTGACCGTGCCCGGAGCGGGGAGCCGGCCGCCGCCAAGCCCTGGCGGGCCGGGAGGGAAGGGCAGCACGGGGGGAGCGGCAGTGAAGGGGCCGCCCGATGGGCTGAGCGCCCCGGCTGGGTTGAAGCTGCTGAGGTTGGTGTAGACAGCGGGAGGGTCGGAGCCTGCCGGGGCAGGGGGCGGTCCGGACCGAGCCGGGCAGCAGGGGCCCGTGGGCTGCGGTGGCGGGGAGAGCGGCGCCCCCAGCAGCTGGTTTTGCTTGTGGAGATCGGCCAGGGCCTTGACGAAGCCGTCGGCGAAGCCCTCCTGCTCCTGCGTCACCTGCTGCCGGTAGAGAAAGGCTCCGGGCGGTGCCGAGGGAGGCGCGGCGGCGACGGGACCGGGGCTGGCGGGGCCCAGGCTCGGGTTGCCCTGGATCAGCAGCTGCTCCAGATCCGCCGCGGGGGGCAGCTTCAGCAGCGGCAGCTCGACAGGGGACCCGGCTGCTCCCAGAGCCGCCTCCGGGCCGCCCCCTGGCCCCGGCGAGACAGTGACAGCGGTGGAGATGAGCCGGAGCGACGCGCTGCTGCGAGCTCGCAGCGAGAAGGGCCCGGGCAGAGCCAAGGGAGAGCTGCCCACCCCCACCGCCATGTCCCGCTTCTTCCCAGCTGCCAGCAGCAGCTTGTGACCGGCCTCCGCCTCCTCCGGGTAGCGGCCCCCGCCCGCCTCCGCCCCGCCGCTGCCGAAGAGCGGTACGAAGTCAGGGAGCAGCTCCTCGGGGTAGAACGGGGCCTCCATCTTCACTGCCACCCGGGCGCTGCGCCCGCCGCTCATCCTAGCCCCCCCAGCCGGCCAGAAGCTGCTCTCACCCGGGGCCCGCCTCAGCCCGGCACCCAGGGGAAGGAGACCCAAAGCCGCATGCACGGCAGCTGGGGGGCGTGGTGGGTGCCCGGGCTCCGAGTCTCTGCCCTGAGCGCGGCCAGGAAGGCGAAAGAGGGAGCCTGGCTCACCCACCCCTCCTCACAGGCAGCGGCTCCGCATCTTCTACCTCTGCCACCTGGGGGCAACAGTCGCCCGGGGCTTCGCGCCTTCAGCGTGTGGAATTTACTGAAACTCCTACGGGGGAATTGATGTCAAGTCGCCACCGCCGCCTCCTGGTGCTCCGCCCCATTCCTGCTTTCCCCGCCTCTCCTGTCTCCCGTGGCCGCGGCCACACCGCCATCTCCCTTCTTCCCTACTGCCAGGCTTCTGGTTATGCCTGGGGAGTAGTTCCCGCGCCGGATTGGCAGGCAGCTCCCCCTTTCTGCACAGGGCTCCCATGGTTCCTATTACAAACAAAATCACCACATTAAGCAGCATTCAACAGCTGCCCAAACTTTTGTAGCTGCTCTCCCTCCCCTCCAAGGGAAGGGTCCACCAGCCAAAATACCAGTGTAGGGTGTAGAGTACACAGTAGACTGTTTATTATAGGACACAATGGATTAAGTAAGGACCGTAACAATCAATCTTTGTGTTTACGATCTCAGTTACCCTCATTTTCATATCCTAGGATTTGGATTTACACCGACCCACTATGTAGGTGGCCGCAGTGTCATGGGAGGTGAGACACAAGGTGTTTTTAGTCAAGCGCCTCCCCGCCTATCGTGCTTGTTGTAGGGCTGCAAAGGGTGCCAATGCAGCTGTGCAACATGCATGATGGGTGGGGAGGCACTTCTCTAAAAACACCCAGAGACTTCACTGAAGTCAGGATTCTGTTCCTAGAGTTTGCATCTGTGAAATACTGGGTGAGATCTCAACTAAAAAACCTCGACCACCACCATATACTACAAACAAAAAGTAAACCACAGACTTTAATTTGACATTTAAAGAGATTGATTATTGTTTTGTATTAATTTTGATTTATGATTTGTTTTATATAATTTTTTTGTTCCTGGTTTTGTACATATATAATTACTCTTCTTTATATACTTTTAGTTTGTCAAGGATGTACAATTTTGTGTTATATGTTTGCACAAATTCTTCTTTCAATACATTTTAAAAAACAACTCTGTCATCTCAATTTCACTGATCCTCACCCATTGAAGTCAAAGAAGTTTTGCCACTGTTTTCATTGAGTTCAAAATTGTGCTGCTATTAATTGGAATAAGTGTAGCAAAAATAAGGAAAGTTTACTTACCTGTAACCATTTGAAAGCATTCCATGGCCACCTCACACCCCTCAGTATATAGGGAGCAATGTTTCCTGGCCCACTCAGTTCCTTCCAACCGCATTAGAATGCAGTTCAGCTATGCGCACAGGTCAAACATGGTCTAAGGTATGCTCTAAAGAAGGAGGGTGTTTTTATTTATTTATTTATTTTTAAAACTTATTACCCTGCCCCTGCTGCCACAGGCAGCTCAGGGGTAAAACAACAATAAAAAAAAACAATTAAAACATCATAAAAAGGAGGAAACAGAAAACAACCCATCACTGCTCTCCCCCACCAAATGCCTGGAGGAATAGCCAGGTCTTGCAACTTTTTCGAAAAGAGGGGAGGTCCGGGGCCAGCCACGCCTCCCCCGGGAGTTCCATAGGCACGGCCACTGAAAACGCCCCCTCCTGCATGGCCACGCGAGAAACTTGGGTGACCTCGAGCAGGGCATCCGTGGACGACCGCAGGGGCCGATCCAGGACGTGGGAAGTGAGGTGGTCTCGCAGATAGGCAGGGCCCAGACCATTTAGGGCTTCATAGGTTAAAACCGACACCTTGAATTGGGCCCGGTAACCACTGGCAGCCAGTGCAGAGAGCGGAGCACTGATGTAATATGCTCCTGGCGGCCCAGTCTGTCAGGCCCTTGCCCCGGCGTCACCGACAAACACAGCTACAACGAGATGGGGCCAGCACAGACCCCAGAAACAGCCCCGGCTGCACGTACCTTTACTGACCCC
>QEPC01011796.1:2505858-2568569 GCA_003113815.1 Sphenodon punctatus | reverse complement strand
GGAGTTGGAATGTGGTTTTTGTTCACTTGATGTCATGATGTGGAGTATTAAATGCTGCAAATGTGATGCTTCTGATAAAACTGAGCTTTTGAAATCCTGATGTGTGTTCACAATGCTGGAAATTTGGTGCTTTGGAAATCCTGAGATGTAAATTGACAGACTGGTGATCTTAGGAAGTTAGGGGTGTTCACAATGCTGGAAATGTGATGTAACTGTGAGTCTGGTGATTCATGGGCCTTGAAATTCCCCTCCTCCAACACACACACACACACACAGCAGAGGGCAAGAATACTGCAGGGATTGGGGTCCCTCCAACATACATGCAGCAAGTCTCTTCTTTCTGAAGCAGTATTCCTAACCTTTGCTGTGTGTGTGTGTCTTTGTTAAAACTGCTTGTAAGTGAGGTTTAACGTTGTCTGCCTGCTTTTAAACCTGGAAGAGGAGGTGATTATAACCTGCCTAACCTAACTGAAATTGCTGGATTTTGTTCCTCCAACATTAACCCTCGGAACTCCTTGCTGCTGGGTTATGTCGCCCACTGTTGCCCTGGCTCCGCCCACCGTTGCCCGCCCTTACTGCCCCTGCAACCTCAAAACCCACCAGCCGCCCCTGCAACCCCCACACGGCCACAGGACGCCCCCCATGAAAGCAGGGGTGAGGAACGGAACCTCAGGCCCAGAGCGGCCAAACACAGCCCTCAGGAAGATTGTGCGTGACCCCTTTCCAGTTACTGGATTTAGGGATCTCAAGCACCAAAGCACTGAAAATCCAATCAAACATAACAAACAAGAAACAACCCCCTCATGATCACAGCACCACCCCACCCGCTTCCCAAAGCCTCCCCCAGATGGCTCCAGTCCACTCCCAAAGCCCCCCTGAATTAGCAATGCAAATGAGCTTGGAGGCGGGGGAAAGGTATTTTCTTGCCCAGGTGGCCCTTACCTCAGCTGCTGCTGGGCCTGGGTCTTCTGGGAGGGCTGGAGGTCACTCAGAGGCAGGCAGGCATAGGTTGCTAGGCAGGAGGGGACAGCAGGAACAATCTGGTGGGCCTCTCCTTGGGCTGGGTGGTGGCTCCCTTGTCCCCTGGGAGCCAGGAGTGGGGGCAGCCATGGGGGGAGAGCAACCCCCTCTCACACACGCAGTCAATCACACACACACATGCACAATCCACATTCAATCACACACACTCGCTCTCACCTCACACTCATCCAAACCAACTCTCCCACCCACACGTTCTTTTTTTAATTTTTTAAAACGTTAGTGCTAATATATGTGCAACTGAAATCGATGGTATGACAGCTGTTTAGATTCAAAATGGTGACAAATTTTATTAATTAAGTGTACAAAAAAACCAGTTAATTTCTCCAGCAAAACATATTAAATGTACATTGTTATTATCCATGATTCTGCCACTGTCCTCTTGCAAGACATCTGGGAGCAACTAGAGGCGTAAGAATCAGGGGAAAATTCTCAGCGTCGGACCATGCCATACTGAGTGTCTGCCCCAGGGAGCGCGCGGCGCATTCACTTTTTCTCCCCTGTCGCGGGCTCTAACGGCTCCTCACACACATAATTCAAACACTGTCTCACATTCGCTTCGACAGCCCCCCCCCCCCCACTCCACTTTGGAGGTCCCGCACGCTCACTGTGGGCCTCCGCGCGCGTGCTCACGCCGGGTCCAGCCATTTCCTGAATCTGGCACACGGAGACTACATTTCCCAGTATGCCAGGTCAAGGACATGGTTGGCCCCGGTGCACGCATGCGCACAGAGCAGCGGGACATACGGTAGCAACTGAAAGCTGCGGTAGGTCCGCAGAGGCAGTGAGGCACGCTTCTGTCCCGCCGCTGCTGAGGGCGGTAGGGGCTTGGGAGGACAGGTTGGTGAAGGGGTGCAGGTCAGGGAGCGCGGGGGGTTCCTTGGAGGAAGGCCGGCCCTTCAGGGATCGGGGTAGAGATTGGACAGGGCGAAGGAAGGGCGGGGCGATAAAGGTGCGAATCGAGCTCTCTGCTCCGATTGGCGGGCGAGTTAGATAGGTCCCGCCCGCCGTAATATCGCGAGAATTGGCCTGAAGCTGGTACCGCCATATTGGAGAAGGGAGCGATAGTGTCCCGTTTATGTCGCTCCAAAGGTTTAGGAAAGGAGAGGGAGGTTAGGAGCCGGGTAGCGAAGCCACTGGTCAGCTCTTGTGCTTGTGGGAGGATGGTGCAGTCCTGTTCCGCCTACCGCTGCCGGAATCGGTATGACAAAGAGAAGCCCATCTCCTTCCACAAGTGAGTACGGGAGGGAGTGGGAGAAAGAGGGCCTGCGCAGCGCGCGGGAAGAGAGCGAGCTCGTGAGGGCGGCCGGGAGCGCGCCTCACCGGAGATGGGAAGCGGAGGCACAATTCTAGCATAGGCGGGGCCGCAGCGCGCGCGCCCGGAGTACTTCGAGTAGAAAGGTGCGAGGGGCCGCGCGCCTGCGCCGCTTTGGCAGGAGCTGGGGCGCCCCTTGCTGGCCAGCGCGGTGCGCGTGCTCCTCAGCGTAGGAGTAACTGTCACTGGCGAGAGTGCGCGCGCCTCTCAGGTGGTGCGCGCGCGCCCTGACAATGGAGTGGAACCGCGTAGGGCTCGCCCTTCCCTCCGCTGTTCGGTTCTTTGGGAGGGGATTAACTCTGGGGAATGTGTGTGCGTGTGACAGAAACCCCATGCAGAGAGGCCTGTCCCTTCTCATCCCAGTTTTGTGCTGCCAGCCGTCCCCTTTTGGGAACTGTCCTGACCCCCCCCAGTGCTGAATCCGGGCAAATGCAGACTCTGCAAATGCAAGGGGGCAGGGGTACAAGAGTCAAGTACATGGGGTCCGTGAATTCACTTGAAATGACAACTGGAACGCCTTGCTGCTTCTAATAGCTTTCTGGGCACAATTTAAGGTGCTGGCTTTGAGCAACAGAGCCCTAGAAGGCTTGGGCCCAACATATCTGAAAGACCACATTTCCCACACCCATATGTTCCATTGCAATGCCTAAGGTCAGCTGAGACCAGCAGTCTCCTGCTAATTCCCTTATAGTGTACAGTCAAGGCCCATAGTGAGGCTTTCTTGGTGGCTGTCCTGCAGCTCTGGAACTCCCTTTGCTTGGAACTCCCTTCACCAAACCCCAAGCATCTTCTGGAAGCAGTGTAAGACCTTCCTACTTGATCTGCGTTTGGTGGGTGGGGATAGGCTCAGATCCCTTGGGACAGGGTGAGATAGAAGTCCAAATAAATATGGACCAATAGCATCTTAGTTGCAGGGAGCCATAGCCTGTTGAGGGCCCGTGACAATTAGAGTAGCCATCCTCCCCTTTAAAAGAGGATGCTTATGAAAAATATATGATGCAGGGCTGCATTGGTTCTAGTGCAGCCCTGCACCATGTATTTTTCATAAGCGTTCTCTTTTAAAGGGGAGGTATGGCCGTCCTAGTGGCAATTCAGGAGGGGAATCGGGGCAGGGGGCAACATGTGGGCCCCATGAGTAAAGTAGAAATAACACGCATGTAACATACAGGCCTGCAGAACCTGCAATGCAGAGAACTCTGAGTCCTGAGGAGGATGCTACACTTATTGAGCATCCAAAAATTAATTGTAACTTCCCCTTTTCTAGTAGGTGAATTAGTGTGTCCCCTAAGTTAGAAGGGAACCCACACCACCACACCCAACCTGCATAAGGCCACAACCCCCCCTGAATCCAGCACTGCCTGACTCTACTGTATGAGTGTGATGGGAAGTCCCAAAGTCTAAATTATAGTTCATATTTTGTAACCAGGGCATAATAAATTAGTACTTAATATATCTAACAGCCTCTCATCCTTTGGAACCCAAAGTGGGTCATGCTATCTGCAGATGGGGGTCATGATCCCAACTAATGTTTCAAATTTTGCATGTCTTTATTGCCTGGACATCAATGGGATGGGGGGTCACACAGGTGAAAAGTTGGAACCGCTGCCTTAGGTGACTTCTGAAGGAGCCTGTAGGGGTACATGACAACTAGGAGCAAGTTTTGTTGCAGTTGTTCCTGCTTTTCTCTGTTGAAAGCTGCAGTCCCTAGCCCCATCTTGGCCTGCTGCAGCTACAAACCAAAGGACCTCAGGAAATTAAACTCCTAGTCTTTTGTTGGAAGGGCTGACTCCAGCTACATGTTTGAATGGGCCATTGGGATAGTATACATAATATAATATCATGCAGGTGATGACCTCCAGGATGCTGTTTGTGTGCATGAAAGTTTGCAGTAAAAGGACCTAAGCTACTAATAAACCACACTCCTGCGGGCAGTGGAAAGAACATTTCATCATGTGTGCATGCATAAACACACCCCTGAGGCTAGCTTCAAACACTAGTTTTACTTGTCTTTTCTTCTCAAATACCATGTACACCTGGGAGCTTTCCTTAGTACTTTTGCAAGTTATCTGCAGAGGGGGACACTAACTCGCCTACTAGACAAAGGAAAATGTTATCACATCTAGTTTTTGGATGTTTAATAAATGTAACATTCTCTTCAGGAGCCAGAGTTCTCTGCATTGCAGCCTCTCCATGCCTGTATATTACACCCATGTTATTTCTGCAAATTATTTGCTTTTATGTATGGGTATTACCAGATGTTGCACTAACCACTTGGTTTTGTAGTTAAAACTAGGTTTTTGTGTTGTTTGTGGACTCCCCGCTATAGGAGTCAACATGTTTTGCTGTATGCCCCTTGGTTACTAGATGGCTAATTTGTAGAAACATCCTTACATAAGAAAAACAAGTTTTAAAATCATCATAATTTTTTGTAGTGCCCCACCCCTGCCAAATAGCGCACAGACTGCTTTGCAAAAGCCATACAATAAAACCGTGTAAAATCAATTTAAAAGGGGGAAGGTAAAGAGGGAGGAAATAATACATTAAGCGGAACCAGCAGTGGATCCTAAAAGCACCTGGAGAACCAGCCTTTTGAAAATCTCCTCTGGAGAGGAGGACAGGACTGGTACCCAGGAAGACTCACTGGGGAGATGAGCTAGGAGAGTTCCTCCAGTACTGCAGGTTTGGCTCTATAGAGTGGAGTGCTCTTCATTCCTGAGACGAGTTGCTGAGGTGACCTAGAGCTGGGAGCCAGCAGGAAGGGTCCTGGCCTGGAGTCAGATTGACTGGTAGATTGCCTGAGGTTGATACCTGGGTCATGTGCATCATAGGTCTGGCCACTGTTAGGGAGAACTTCCTAACTGTAAGAATGGCTGACCAGTGGAACAGGTTACTGAAGGGTTGTTTTTTTTTTGTAATCTCCTTGATGGGGGGCGGTATTGAAGAGGAGGTTGGATAAATATTTGTCAGGGATGGCTAGATATAGTGAACTCTGCCTTAGTCTGAGGGTTGGATGACTCTTGATCCTTATGATTTTTAGTTTCTAGTTCTAATGGTTTCAGGAAAAAATGCTTGAAACTGTAACTCTGATGTAAGTTAAAGGCTCAGAAACCAGAAAGCTGATTAAAACTATGCCAAGTTTAATGAATTTGTAGTCCACTTTCATGATTTTTAGGGATCTGACTCACAATATCTTTTAACATCTAGGGTTGGCAACATCAGGGCTCTTGATACTCTAAATGGTTGGGGCTACAGTGGCCATGTTCCACATTGCACACAACCAGCTCCCTTCTAGTCCTGGTTTATTGGTAACCTTATTAGTAACCTTTGTAGGCAATAGCTTTGGCTCAAAGGGTTAAATCCCCTGTGAAGTCTCTGTTCTGTCCAAAACTCTATGTGGGTGATGCCGAGATGCCCCCATACCTTCTCCATCCAGGAAACCCCTAGATAGCAAATATCCAGTGTGTATGCTGTTTTGAAGTGTAACATTTCCTCAAACCACTGCCTGATGTTTGTGAATAACACCAGGCAGTGGCCCATCTAAATAGTTTGAGTGTATGTCCTTGCTTTAAGAGTAACTCAGGGTTTGTTTCATTTGCAGGTTTCCTCTCACAAAACCGGATCTTTGCAAGAAATGGGAAGCGGCTGTTAAAAGAAAAAATTTCAAACCAACAAAATATAGTAGTATTTGTTCAGAACACTTTACTACAGATTGTTTTAAAAGAGAATGCAACAACAAGCTGCTGAAAGACAATGCTGTGCCAACAATATTTTGTTTCACTGAACCCAGCGAGAAGGTAGGCATGAATGCTTTTTTAAAGCTCCTGCTAAATCACAGGTACCTTTAGGGAGAAGCAATGTTGCTACCTCCAGGCATTTGAAAGAAACCTTCTCAGTCAGAGGGGCTGTTCATGTGCAAAGCCAGATAGGAGGTGGTTGAGCTACTCAGTTCTTATCTCCCAATGTACCTGTTGCAAAGGAGAAAGGTAGCCTGGTAGATTCCCTGTTTTGTGTAAAAGAGACAGTGTGAATCTCCAGGTCTTTTCTCTCCTTTTGAGTCTTTTCTGCTTAAAGATTCTTCTCTCGCCTTTCTGTTTCAAAGGGTGATCTGGAAGGAAAGAAAGAGAAAGGCATGAAAGGGTAGGAAAAATAAAATGTCCTGTAGAGGAAGTTGAATAAAGGAAACAGTAGCACTTCTGACTAGACCTGAAGCGGCAGCATTGTTTGCCGTTTTGCTATTTACTGCTGACATTTCGACAGTCTGGCTGCCGCTCTGATGGCATTTATCATCAATTTGTGGCACTATCCGACATTTTGTGACAGTTCCAGATATTCTGCGACATTCAAGATAATAGTAACAATTTCTGACAGTTTCAATAGTTCCGACAGTTTTCCCGACACTATAGTGACACATTCTGGCAATTTGTGGCACTTTCCAACACTTTATGGGACTTGTGACCGTTTCTGACAATTTCTATGCTGCAAAGAAATAGTGGGTGAAAACAGATATGATGCTAACCACCCTTTAACCACCCTTGGTGGTTATTTATGCATGTTGCAGGGCTGTATTGGTGCTCTATTCAGCCCTGCAACATGCATAAATAACCACCAAAGGTGGTTAGCGTCATGTCTGTTTTCACCCAGTGACAGGCAATAGCAGAAAGTGACAGCAATCATCGGAGCAAGTATGGGGATGCTGTGTCCATGCCGTGTCGGGAAAATTGCAATGGGATGGGAGGTTTCTGACAGAATTGTCAGAGACTGGGTGATTTCAGACGTTACGGCCGGGCGCTTTCACCACAGGCCGTGGGGTGGTTCGGACCACGGCCGGGGGTGAAGGGGCACGCCAACAGATGTGCGACCCATTGCTCCCGGTCGTAGTCCGAACCACCCCATGGGCCATGGTGAAAGCGCCCGGCTGTAACGTCTAAAGCAGCACACACACACCCCAGAGGGGCGGGGGCAGCGTGGCGCAGCGTGCTGCCGCACGGCCCCACCCCCTACGTTCCCTGGCAGCCCTCCCCAATCCGGCCGCTGTCACAACCACGGGCGGGGGTGAATGCCATTGACCGCGGTGAACGGTAAGTAACCAGACGTTACTTTCCGTTCACCACCTGTTTGACTGTGGTTCAGCTGGGGTGAATTTCAGATGCATAACGTCTGGAATCACCCACTGTTACATGTTATTTCAGACCTACTTCTGATCAGTTGTAACCCTGGTTGTATATGAGGGAGAGTACCCCTGAACTTTGCTTCTTGGAACACTAGCAGGATGAATGGTGGTTCAAGTTTCTTCTGTCCTGTTGATGTGGTATAACCTCTAATGTGGAGGGAGCACTTCTAGGGAGCAGAGAATTATTCAGGTTTTTGTTTCTGTGACAGTTGTTTCATTCCGTTTTGTTCTAAATGAGTTTTTGTTTGAAGAATAAATTTTTTAAAAGAAGTGGACAGATGGGGAAACTGAAAGGGGATATCTTCTATGGAGCTACCCCTTGCCCTCACACCTGTCCACTTACTGCAGCTTTCTTTCCTTCATCCCCAAAGAAGAACGCAGTAATTTGAAGTCACACTACCTTACTCTGAGCCAAAATCATGTTCTAAATTTTGTCCACTTTCATGGCCCACTAAGAAGAATGCTCTCCATTCTTCAAACTGTGTCCAAAACGAGTTGGACTGGAGAGAATGCTTAATAAATTATTCTGTAACTCAAAATAGATAGAAACAAGATCTCTGGTGGCCAGGTGGTAAGAAATCTCATGGAAGTTAGCTTCAGCCCAAGGCTGAGTCAATAAGACCAACAATTGGCAGTGTTGGTGAACCATCTGGTCTAGGGAATGAGCACTTTGCTGTTGGGAAGGGAATGTGGGTGGTATGTTGGCAGCCTTTGGAGGAATGAGGAGGGAGCCATTGAAGGACCCCATAGTTAAAAGTTTAGCTAAGTGGTGAAGAACTAGTTGTTTTAACCTCTGTTTTCTTGGATTTTGTCTTACCTAGTATTTCATAAGAGGCTTCTATTTGATTAACCCTTTGCCAGCTTCTGTTGGATTAAGCTTCTATAAATAAAAAAAACCTTTAGTTAAGTAGTTTAATTTGAGTGCTTGTTTCAAGGAGGCTTTCTACCTCAAGGCCTAGACTTGCGTCCATCACACATGCATTCAGTCATTGGCCTTTGTGTGTCCACAAAAAGGATGCTGTTAATGCCAGTTGTAGGAGTGGCTTTAATGAGGTATGTGTCTATTAATAGCTTTTCGGGGCGCCAGTGAGTGTGCTTGGACATGGCTAGAGCTCCTGCGCGACCTAAAGAATTTTCTGCATAAAAACAGTACTTTTATTTAGTGAGTGTCCTATTGTCCATGTTGCCCAAACTTCGGAGGTCCCAGAGGGGAGCGGGATTAAAAAAAAAAGGCACTATTGATAGTTTTTACCGACCAATCTCTGACGACTCCGAAGACGCAGCCTGCTTTGATCCCCAGAGAAAATGACAGAACAGGAAAATTAGTGCAAAAACATGCAGAATGAAGAGATCAGCCCTAGACTGGTAGCTATCCTAAATGAAATGAAAGAAGGAATTAATAAGCTCAATTCTGTTATGGACACTATGAATAAAACTAGACAGGATCACTAAAAGAGTTTTGGAGAAAAGAGTCAGTGACTCTTGAGGATCAGAGCCTTGCCTGGGAAACCTGCTTGAGTGAGCTTGAAAATACCGTTAAAGTAGTTTAAAACAAAACAGAAGATTTGGAAAATAGGGGACGGAGGAGCAACTTAAGGGTCCTGGGAGTATTCGAGGGAGGTGAAAAGGATGGCACGAGTCCTCTGATAAGATCTGTTTTGCAAGAATCCTTCCCAGGGACCCAGGAGCTACATAAATGTGAAACTGAGCGTGTTCACTGTGCCTTGAGACCCCATCCCAAAGAAAATGAGTCTCCAATGGCCATAATTATGAAATTTCTGCCTTTTAATGACAAATAAGATACCTTGAAAGCTGCTTGGCAGAAAAAGGAGCTTAACTATCAAGGAGAACGGGTTAAAATTTCTCCAGATCTGGTGGTAGAGACTTTCCATAAACACAGAGTATGGCATAATTATTTTGACTTATTTTACAAAGAAGGAGTTAGAACCCAGCTTTGATATCCAGAGTTTTCCTTTCAGTTCAAAGGGAAGAGACATGTGTTCCAAGAAGAAGGAAACCTGCTAAAAGTCATGGAGAAGAATTTACCTACTTTACAAGCCCAGCTTAACACACAAAAAAAGAGATGTTTGGAACATGAGTTGACTCTTAAAGATTTTAAGTTAATCTTCACAGGTAAAACGGATAGTGAATCACCAAGTTTGCCACTGTAGGCAAAGGAACTTTATTTGAATTCTTTATTAATAAATAATAGGAAGGTTAAAAAGGTTGTGAAGGTCCCTTAAAATGTTAACATAGAGGATTGCTTAAAATGAGGATGGATCTGAGCAATTAATATAATTAATTTGGTGTTTTTGAATTCATTTGGTGACCTATACATTTTTAAAAAGTATTTGTAAGATAGGGCTTTATCAAAGTTGGGTTTGAATGAAAATTGAAATCTGTATAGGATTGATACCTGATAGGGGCAATAAAGACTACTAAGGCATACAATAATAAAACTTGATGATTAATTGAATCTAACTAACCTGCTTTTTATAAACAGACAAGTAAAAATTAATGGCTCACCAATGCAACTAGACGGTAATGTTGGACTTATTGCCCTTACAATACTCAATTGATTATTAAGTCCACTAGATGGCATTGCTGGATTTATTATTGGCTACGAGCGTAGTAATTTAGAAAGAACACTAGATGGCAATGTTGACTTTATTAGCTATAAGAAAGTCACTTGCTTAACAATACCACTAGTTGATTGGACGGGACTGATTATTTGAGGTATAGAAGTTTAAGTTGATGACCATGTCTATTTAATATGTTTTATTTATATATGATGTTGGTGGGATGAATTATTTGTTATGGTTTGTAATGTTTTGATATAAAGGCTTTAAGGTTAACAGGTGAATACCTTTATTAAAATGGACAACTAAATTTATAATTTAGGAGGCAGAAAACAAGTCAAATAAATGTGGTGGAGGTGGGTAGTGTTGTACTGCTCTTTCTTCAAACTAAAAATTTCCAGTATAAGCTAGTGTGGGAGATAGGTGCCTAAGTTGACTTAAACTTACTTTGGCACAAAGAGAAATGTTGAGCGGTAAGATTAGTAGTGAAGTGGTCATTAAAAAACTCCCCAAAAGCATGGTAGGAGGCCCAGATGGGTACAGCACTCAATATTATCAAAAGTATGTAACTGAATTGACCCTGTTATTTACAAGAGTATACAGTGAAATAATAGAGACTGGAGAACTTCCCTCAGCTTTCTATAATGCTAATATCACTGTTTGCCCTAAACCTAATAAGAATGTGGGGGATTCCATCCAATTTTGTTACTAAGCATAGACCTAAAAATATTTACAAAGGTTCTTGCTAATAGATTAAGCCTAGTTGTTAGATTTTTGATACCACCTAATCAGTCAGGCTTTATATCAGGGATGCTGGGTGTAGACAATATTTGTAGGGTGGTAGACATATTCCAAATTAAAAAAGATAAAACACCTGCTACAATGGTCTCGCTTGACAAGGGCAAAGCATTTGATAGACTGGAACACACCTTTCTTATGAGACAGAGTACATAAAATCTCTATGTATGCTGATGATCTGTTAATTTATCTGTGAGACCCCTTAAAAGCAATAACCCCTCTTCTAAATTTGTTGGAGGAATTTGGCACTATATCAGGTTTCAAAGTTAATGTCAAAAAAAATCAGAATTCATATTATTCTACATTAATACAATGCGAACTTTAGATATTAAAAAATGATCCCATTTCAAATTGCGGAAACAGAATTTAATTATTTTGGAATAAAACTGACCAAAAATATTAAAAAACATTACAAGGCTAATTATCCACCCATAGATGACATCAGAATGGCAAAAGATTAATACTTTGTGGCTTGGTAAAGTTAATATAATAAAAATGATGGCCCTACCTAAGTTATGTCATTTTTGCACTCCCAATTAGTCTGCCCAAGGATTATTTCCCATCAATCAATAAAATATTCTTTAATTTCATTTAGAATAAAAAGAAACCTCTGATTCGACGGTCCATTCTGATTTTGGGGAAAGACACGGGGGGATTGAATTTCCCAGATGTCAAAACCTATAATACGGCCTCGGCATTAAGGGCCATAAAGTGTTGGTACAATGGCCAACGTGAACCAGCATGGGTAAAAGAAGAGGTTGGCACTTTAATTTAAATAGTTTTAAACCTGTGACTATGGGTAAATTTATTCTGTCAACAATGGCATCTATAGCACATCCATTTGTTCATTTTGCGTTACAATTATGGGACAGAGTTAAATTTAAAGTGGAAATATATTCCAATAAGTCTCCATATACCAGCTTATTGGACCTGGAAAAAGACAGTGACAATTTTGAGCTGCTATTACAGTATTACCAAAAAAGAGCATAGCTAAGATCAAGCAACTCTACTAAAATAATAAAATGATTGATAAGCTGGAACTAGAAAAGAAATTCAAAGTTAAAATAAAAGACTATGGATACATGCAACTAAAATATATGCTAGATAACAAGAATGACAAAGAACATTATGGATGAAATCTTATCCCCATTTAATTTATCTTATTTGAATACAACATAAGTAGAGGGATTTTGTCAGTTCTGTATAAAGTTCTCTATAAACTTAAAAAGCTATTAATTTATTCCTGATGCAGGATATATCGGTGTCTGGGTGGATGAGTTAATGGTTACATTGGACAAGCCTAAATGGGCACAGATGTAGCAGTGTAAGGGAGATACAGGTCAAGCTTACGATGAGGTGGTACCTCATGCCTCAAATATTATGTAAAACTGGGGGAGTGCAGTCTGATCTGTGTTGGAGGGACTGAGGGTAATTTCAGACGAGACAAGCCCTTCGGCCCGCCACGCTGAACCACGGTCTGGAATCTGTTTCGGATCCTGGACAGGAATCTGCCCGGCTGTCCTTTAGATGTGCCAGCAGATTCCTACAGGGGATCAGGGAGGGGGCAGGGCTGCGCGGCGCAACGTGCGGCCGCACAGCCCTGCCCCCCCACGCTCCTCCGACCGCCTGTCCTCCGGGAGATGGGTGGGCGCAGTGGCCAATCCAGCCGCTGCGCCCGATCTCACATTGTGGTCTGGGCCACGATCCGGAATCGGCCAAAGTAACAGATGTTACTTTTGACTGATTCTGGATCGTGGTGCAGCTAACCACGATTCTGTACCTCTGGGCGGCCGGAGGTCCAGAATCGTGGTCAAAATGATTCCCGCCGGAGGCTTACCATGGTGAACATCTGGTGGAAACCATTTAGATGTTTTGGGACTTTTGGTCACCACGGGATTCACTGTGGCTGACCGTGGTCTCGTAAACACCTGAAATTACCCTATGATATTGGTAGTGCTTTGCACTGCTGGTGGCACTGCACTGTTATACAGCCTTTCTGGATGAAAGTATGGGCCATAATAAATAGAATTGTGGGGACAGCACTCCTGATGAAGCCGGAGTTCGCTTTGCTGAGCATATTTCCTAAGTGTAATCTCTCAGAGGTATGTAGAAAATCTTGCCATCAAATTAGATTTGCTGCATTATATGTAATCACTAGGACTTGGAAGAGTAAAATACAACCAAAAGAAAGTGATTTGTTGTACAGATTGTGGTATGTTGCCACTATGGAAAGAATTGTGGTGAATTTGAATGAGACACTGGAAGAATTCTACATGGTGTGGACACCTTGTTGGGACATATTACTAGAAAAAACAATACAACTGGGATCTAAAGAGACGATGATATTACATCAGATATAGTCCGTTATTGTGAATTTATAAAAGTCTTTTTGCTGAGGGAGAAGGTCACGAGTTGGGATTCTGTTGATGGTTTGACCGTTTTGTTATGAATGTAGTGCTCCCTTGTTCGAGCTGAATAATAAGTTGTAAAATGTATTTCAATGGCATATTTTGCGTTTTGGCCCCAGGGGCGGTAATCCCCCCCCCTTCTACTGTAAGGGGCAATGAACCCAGGAATCTGTAATGTTATTTTACAACTCTTCAATAAATTTTTTTATTTTTTTTTAAAATAACTTTTCTGAGACCACCCACTTTCTTTCAGAAGTTGCTGAATAATCATTAAATGTTTTTAACTCTCACTACATCTCAAGCTGGATACAGATTCATCCCATAATAAAAGGCTGTGTATACATTACCTGATAAAGTTATTATCAGTATTATTATTATGCTAGTATTTAGTATAACTTTCACTGTTGAAGTGTGGCGGAGTGCCTGCCACTGGTTGCCTGGGGTCCTTGATAAAGGTCATTAGCCAGGTGGGGCCATAACTAGCCTAAGGCGTGTGGAGAATAGGTGACCAGATCTTTAGCCTTCTATCCCAACCAGCTCTTCTGGCCACTTAAATAAATAATTTAACCCGCCCTTCCCAAGTGGCTCAGGGCGGCTTACAAAACAAAAACAATACACACAAAACAACATAAAAAACCCACACCCCCAACCTTTCCCTTCACCCAGCCCCACCACAACCACATAAAACCCACCCAAACAACTCCCTCACACCTCTACCCCAACTTCCCCATTTCCTGTCTGCCAAATGCCCTAACAAATAGAAAGGTCTTCCACCATCTCCGGAAGATGCCCAGGCTTGGCTCAAACAACTTCTAGGGGAAGGGAGTTCCATAGGAACCCTCACCGAAAGCACAAAACTAACAAATGGTACCCACAGGGAGGTGCTCCCGGATGATTGCAGGAGCTGCAGTGGGGCATGGAAGGACAGGCAGTCTCTCAGATATGTGGGACCCAGACAGTTTAGGGCTTTAAAGATCAAAACCAGGATGTGAATTTATTTATTTATTTTGTGAGTTATTTATTTATTTATTTTCTACCCCGCACCCTCCTGCTCAGAGAGCAGCTCAGGGTGGCTTACAAAATGCATAAATAAAAACACAATAATAAAAAAAACCACATCTAAAATATCATTAAAAACATTAAGTGATAAAAAGAACTAAAAGGGCAGAACTCCCCCTCCCCACCCTACCTGTCTCCCTCTCCAAAGGCCTGGTGGAACAGCCAGGTCTTGCATTGTCTACGGAGAGAGGGGAGGTCTGGGGCCAGGCGGGCCTCCATCGGGAGGGAGTTCCACAGCCTGGGAGTGGCCACCAAGAACGCCCTCCCCATCGTCACCACCTGGGCAACCCGGGGGACTTCAATTCGGGCGTCCCCAGCCAACCGCAGGGGCCGCAGTGCAATCCGGGGCTGAGGTAGTCCTGCAGGTAAGCCGGGCCCAGGCCATTTAGGGCTTTATAGGTCATTACCAGCACCTTGAATTGGGCCCAGAAGAGAATAGGCAGCCAGTGCAGAGAACAGCGCACCGGTGTAATGTGCTCGCGGTGACCTGTCCCCATTAAGAGACGGGCCGCCGCATTCTGCAGCAGCTGCAACCTCTGGACCGTCCCTAAGGGCAGCCCCACTTAGAGTGCATTGCAGTAGTCTAGTCTAGAAGTAATAAAAGGCATGGATGATGGTGGCCAGATCCGAGTCTGAAACATACGGCCGCAGCTGTCATATCAGATGTAACTGGCAAAATGTTCCCCTTGCCACAGCCTCCACCTGGAGATCCAGGCAGAGCTGTAAGTTGAGGAGCATCCCCAGACTACTGGCCTGTGTGGTCAAAGGGGGACAGACCCCATCGATGATGGGGGCCACCACCACCAGCCCTACCCACCAACATCATCTCTGTCTTGTCGGGATTCAAATTCAGACGGCTTGCCCTCATCCAGTCCCCCATAGCTGCCAAGCACTGGGTAAGCACCGAGACTGCTGGGCCTGGGTCTGCAGAAAAAGAGAGGTAAAGTTGTGTGTCATCAGCGTACTGATGACAACGCACGCCGAACCCTCTCATGACCTCGCCCAAAGGCTGCATATACACATTGAACATTGACAGACTGGAACCCTGCGGGACTCCACACATGAGGTCCTGGAGAGATGAAGTACATTCCCTGAGAACCACACGCTGAGTTCTCCCGGCCAAGAACAAGCAGAACTATTCAAGAACAATTCCACCCACCCCGACCTGGTCCTGCAGCCGAGCCACCAACATCTTGTGGTCAACGGTATCAAATGCAGCCGACAGATCTAATAGAATTAAAATAGAAAATTTGCCCCTGTGAATTAGAGGATCTAATTCACAGCACAGGTCGTCAAGCATAGCCACAAGCACAGTCTCCATGCCAAACCTGGGGTGAAAACCAGACTGCAAGGGATCAAGAAAACTGACCCGATCTAGATGCCCCTAAAGCTGCCGAGCCGCCACCGGTTCAATAACCTTCCCTAAAAAGAGAAGGTTAGAGACTGGATGATTGCTAGCCGGGGAGTCAGTGTCAAGAGATGGTTTCTTGAGCAGGGGCCGCACCACCACCTTCTTGAGGCGGTTCAGCACCCTGCCCTCCCTAAGGGAAGCCTTGACCAGCCAGGTCGGGCATGGATCTTATTCGTAACAGGTGGTCCTTACAGCCCCAAGGACATCTGCCGCATCAGTGGGTGACACCCACTGAAATTGATCCCATGAAATCAGACAAGGCGGATCCTCCACCCCCTCAGGTTCACCTACTGTCATAAGCGCAGCATTGAAGTCACGGTGAATTGGAGCGATTTTATCTACAAAAGAGTCAACAAACACATCACAGCGGGCACTGGAAGATTCCAGTTCCAGGTGGAGAGAGGCCGGACTGACCAGCCGCTGCACCACCCAGAAAAGCTCCGCTGGACGTGACTTTGCAGATGCTATGAGGGCAGCAAAGAACTCTTTCTTTGCTGCCGCACCGCCACAGCATAAGCTTTTAAACTAGCTTTATGTTGCAATCGGTCAGCGTCAGCACGAGTCCGGCGCCACCGTTGCTCCAACCGCCATCCTTCCCGCTTCATCCGGCGCAGGTCCTCTGTAAACTAAGTGGACCTCCGTCACCAGTATTCCAGAAGTGGACGCCTGGGAGCCGTTCAGTCAGTGGCCTCAGTCAACAAGTTGTTCCAGAAGACAATGAGGTCATTGAGCGAACGGTCATCGAGATCAGGAGGCAATTCCCCATGGGCATTCTGGAACCTCTCTGGTTCCATAAGTCTCCGGGGGTGAACCAACCGAACTGGCCCTACACCTCTCCAGGGGCAGACGTGCCAGGAGATCGGTCCAGAATAGATAATGATCCGTCCGTGACAAGGGTGTAGTTGATACATCCCCCACCACCAAATCCCCCGCCTCAAGGCCAGTGCAAAATATTAGATCAAGGGTATGTCCTTCATCATGCGTTGGGCCCACAACCCTCTGAGACAGTCCCATGGTTGTCATGGCGGCCATGAACTCACGCTTCGCTCCCCCAAGGTCGGTGTCAGCATGGATGTTGAAATCCACCAGGACTAAGGTCCTTGGAGACTGCAAGACCACCTCCGACACCATAGTTGCCCTGGCCCATCACGACCCCAATGGCTGCGGACCGACCTCCCCCGGTGGCTGTCCCACCTGGCCCCCAAGGCAGACTCCCTTCCCCCTCACCCCCCTTTCACAGTGGAGCCAAAAAAAACCACCCCTGTCGGGTCACGCACACCCCTCACACCGGGGGAACAGTTCCGACCCTCCCCAGCCCAGTGCCTCCTCCCCCTTAGATTGGGGGAGGGAGCCATAACCCCTCCCCTCCACCCAAACTCACCCCTCTCCCACAACAGCCCCTACCACTCTGCCCTAATCAACAGCCGCCCCCCCCCCACCGCAAGGGTGATGCCCAAGAGCTTATCCCCCCCCCGAAATCCTTTCTGGCAGGGGGGACCACTAACGCTGCCCCCTCTGATTGCCGGGGGGGGGGGAAAGGAGTAGGAAATCCTTGGGGCAGGGGTCTGTCCACTCCTCTTGGGGCAGCGACAGGGCAGCAGCTGTCCTAACGGCAGGGCAATGTTCTCGCAGCATGTGAAGGCGACGTTGAATTGGGTGGCCGCCTCTGCCCACTAATGCCCCGCCAACGGCTCTTCACCCTTTGGTGGTGCCCATCAGACGCCGCCCTCAGGGCAGCACCCTATGTATGGTGTTACCTGCGGGAGGAGAGCAGAATTACACAGCTGCAGGGGATCCAATGTTAAAAGGCTTGGGACCTTACAGCTGGGCTAAGCTGCCTCGCCATCGCATAGGGTATTGGGAGGAACAATCTTTGGCTTCAAGAAACTCGTGAGTTCACTCAGTGTATCCATGATTAATTTTTCAAATAAGGCATTCTCTAAGGAAGAAGTGCAGGTAGTCCGTGATGGGATTTTAAAAAAGTCTATGCTACAAGAACAGAAAAAAAAAGATGTAGATATTTGGTTTCCTGAAGACTTGAGTAAATCCAGTTGGTTGACATAGGAGACTATCCCAAGTATTTGAGGCAGATGAATTGCTTACACTGAGTCATCTTCATCCTCCATTTGAAGGAGACTCTGAAAATTACAGTTGCTTAATAAATGTTGGATATAATCAAAATTCTTGGCATCTTCAGAAGTCTGCTTAAAACGTATGATGTGAAAAAACGTAGGTGGCATTTTTCTAAGTCCTACAGCTGAAGTTCTTGGGATGGAGTTCTCTCTGTACAATAATTAGTCAATAACCTTAAAACTATACTAGAAGAAAAACTAGCTTTTCACATAGACTACAGTATTAAACAAACTATATGCAGGAATAATACTTAGGTCTTTGGTTAAAAGATGACAGCCCCTGGCACCTCAGATAAGATGCCTTGTCTCATCTAATGGTAAGTTATGTTGAGTTATGGTAAGTAATGGTTTGAAGTTTGCATATCCTTAATAGCATATGAACCTAGAACTCTGCTGTGAGAATTTGGCATGCATAAATAGTTATCATTAAGCATTCAATATCAAGGCTATCTCTGATAATGTTATACCTGTACAAAGTTTGAGGCTATCAAAGCAGATAGTTACCAAACTTCTTTTTTGGCCTCTCCTCACCAACAATTTCTTAATTTCTGCTGCTTACTGGATACACTTATAGTATATCTGTATTTCTAAAGTGTACTTTCCATTTAAGAGACGCAACTTTTATTTTTTAAATTTAAGCAAAAGAAATGGGGCATGGATATTATGGTCTTGGAATTTCCATCTATGACAGACTATAATGTTGGAGACAAAGTAGTTCAAATGATATCTTTTATTGGACCAATTTTTATTGGTGAGGGTATACCACACATGGTCCTTTCTAGATGCGCGTGTGCGCACTCGTGCACACACACACACACACACTACTAGGGATGGTGTATTTGCTAGCAGTTTGTAATTCCAGCAAATACCCCTTTGACATCTTTAATGTTAAACTGTGGGATCAAATTAATCAATAGCATAAAACTAGTGGGAGGAAAATGCAAGACAAAGGGAACTATGTAAAGGCCAGGAGAAAAGGTTGGGGATATGAGTGAATAAAGGGAATGGGGATCAGGAACAATGTAATTCTGGATGCTGTTCTTACATTTTGGATAGGCAGGTATTCCTGCCGGTCTTTGAGAGTTGCCTAATTTTTACAATTGAGAAGTTTCTGCATTTTCCAAAGTAACTGAGCATGCTAATTTATATGTGCTTAATTTGGGACATTTTAAAAGGAGTTGAGCTTAAACGGGTGCATTATTTGCATTTTCTGAAAAAAGGACCTTTTTAATGTTGGGCCTCCAAAATCCTTACTTTCAAGCAAGTGTTGAGATTAAAATTTACAAACAGACTGGCTGCTATAAAGGAGTAAGTGGATCATAGTTATTGATACATTGTATTGCTTTAGCAGCTAAATGCTGTAATCTTTTGTAATAATGACAATCGTCTATCACACAGCACCTTAATGTGTACTTTGTCTTGCTATTTTAGATTGACCAAGCAGAAGAACAACCTGAAGATCTGTCTCCACCCTCGCCACCACCTCCCCCACCCCCTTCTTCCTTTCCTCAAGTGGATCCAAGATTAGTAGATCCAAGTATTGGATTATTAATGCCTCCACTTCATACCCCCAATAATCTTGCTGTTTTCTGTGATCACAACTATACTGTAGAGGATACAGTACATCAAAGAAAAAGAATTCAGCAGCTGGAGGAGCAGGTTGAGAAACTGCGAAAGAAGCTCAAGACTGCACAACAGCGATGCAGGCGTCAAGAAAAACAGATAGAAAAACTTCGAGAGCTTGTTCAGTTTCAGAAGGAGAAAGACATATTGGAAAGCAAAGGCTTTGTGATTCTCCCCAATGACTATTTTAAAATATTAGAAGTACCTGCATAAAAATATCTGCATTGATCGTAAGCGGCAATGTTAAATAGCCTCTTCAGACTAACCCAGAAGGTCAGCTTAAAAACTAAAATGCTTTCTAATTCTGTGTATAAGAACAATAAAGAGGTTATCTAATATTCCTGTCCTGCTCTTTGTCATTGTAGCTTTTTTACATTTGTGAAATGTTCAACTTCTTAACAACTATTCTCTAGCTTGGAATCTGCAATGCATTTGGCCAGCGGAAAGAGGCCCTGTACAAGAGGTGGGCCAATTGCAGCTCTTGGGTAACTGTACTGGCTCTTGGCAGAAGTGGCTGCCTGGGGGTGTGTCCATGCAGCTCCCTTAGCAGCTTGGCTTCTCTTGCTTCTATGTTAGCCGCTGGAGCTTCATGGGACCTGTGGGAGCACAAGGAACATGTCCTGTGTTGCTATTGCTGCTGCCCAAGCCCACTAGGCCATCTGGGAGGCAGAGCTTTGCTATGAGGGGGGAGTTGGAGGAAGGAACATGACTTGATGGAATACATGTTGTGGCTCTTGGCAATATGAAAACTTTGGTATGCAGCTCGGGAATGTTTCCCACCCCAGCCTTATATGCACAGTTTGTTACATAATAACTTTTGAAAAACCTATCTAAACAACTAATTTCAAGTACTGTTATAAGCATAAGTGGGAATGCCTTTTTGATTAATATAAAAAGAAATTGAAAAACCCCAAATGGCTCCACCTGTGAGATGTCTGTGCATCTGCCCTGCCCCCTTCATTTTATCACAATTTATGGAACTGTGGCATACAAATTAACCTTGCAAGAAAGTGTGGTGATTGAGCGCCTCCCTGTTAGTGTTTCATTTACTGCTGTCAGAATGTGCCCAAAATGCTGTCACAACTGGAAGACATGCAAATCCTTCAAAAAGGAAGGTGTCATGTTAGCCATAGAAACACACTAGCTAATGGAGATGAAGGTGTTTACCTTAGTCCACCAAAATAACTACTGTGCTTATGTAGGCTATGTATGGGTGAAGTAGTAGCAAGGGAAAACAGCCACCATTGCTGCAAGAGCCATTTCCCCATTGAACAGGAGACAAGGGGAAACCGCCCTCTTCCTACTCAGGGGAGGAAAAGCAGTATGGGGAGCAGCAACTGCTAGAAGACATACTTGCATTCTGTACTACTGCATACAAGTTATCCATTGTTGGAAGATTTGATAGGTAGCTTTCTTGATTGGCCTCCCTAAAGAACTGTCATACTGGGTCAGACCAACACTTCATCTAGCCAACAGTGGCCAGTACTACGTGCTTCAGAAGAAGCCTATGAGAACAGATCATGGTGTGATCCATTCACAGTTGTTCATTCCCCACTTCTTGCAGTCGGAGGTTCAGGGGCACCCTGAGCATGAGGTGGTATTCCCTGATCTTGGTTAATAGCCATTGATGGGCCTATCCTCCATGAATTTGTGTAATCCTTTTTCCCCCCACTTATACTTCACAGCAACGTGTTGGACACCCTGAGTTAACTGTGCATCTTTTGAAAAATGCTTCCTTTGTGTGGCTTTTAAATTTCCTATCTGTTGGCTTAATCTCACATTTCTTACTTTTCCTTTAAATGGCTCTTGTCCGTTTGTGCTTGAACTACTAAGTCTTCTAGAAGCAGTGATCCACTGAAGCAGCTCTTGCCCCCACCCTTCAGCACAAGTGCAAATCACTTTAAAAACAACACTGACAAAACGAGAGAAAGGTCAGAGGAAAGTAACAAAGATGATAAAATGGCTGGAATGAAAAACATCTGAGTTTGAAAAAACTAGGCATCTTTAATCTACAGAAAAAAATTGGGGAGGGACGGTAAGCTTTCAGATATGTAAAGGGCTGTTACAGGCAAAATGCTACCTCGGTTTTGGTGGTCGCTGAGGATAAGAGCAGGGATGTAGCTACTAGAGCCTGGGAACTTTACTGCAAGCGGGTCCTTTGCAAATGTCCTGCATACTACTAGGAAACGTTCAAATGAGCAGGGGCAGGATCCAGACCAACACGTCCACACCTGCTCTGAAAGTTTTCTTGGTGCTTAGGCTCCTTGCAATGGGCTCTGCCAAAAAAGGGGTTTTAAGAATTGATCTCCAAAAAGATTTATTTATTTGTTTATTTATTTGTATTTATTGGCCGCCCCCTCATGCCTATAGCATCGCGGGGTGACTCACAGCAAATAAAACAATACTAAAATACATAAAATATCACCAGCATAAACAATTAAAACTACCCACCCCCACCCTATCCCAGATTCCCCCATCCCTCCCCTCCCCTCTGAAGGCCTGGACGAACAGCCAGGTCTTACAGGCTCGGTGAAAAGCCATCAGACCCGGGGCCAGGCAAGCTTCCTCAGGGAGGGAGTAGCCGCAGCCCAGCCACTGAGAACGCCCTCTCTATCGTCCCCCGTTTAACGCGGGGGACCTCCAGGAAGGCGCCCCGGGCAGACCGCAGGGGCCGCCCTGGGGCGCGGAAGGCGAGGCGGTCCCCAAGGTATGAGGGACCCGGACTGTATAGGGCTTTATATACCAACACCAGCACCTTGAACCTGGCTCAGTACACTATAGGCAGCCAGTGCAGAGCGCGGAGCACAGGTGTAATATGCTCCCGTCTCCTCATCCCTGTAAAGAGACAGGCTGCTGCATTCTGCACCAGCTGCAACCTCCGAATCAGAACCAAGGGAAGCCCCACGTACAGCGTGTTGCAGTAGTCTAGTCTCGAGGTGATGAAGGCGTGAATAAGAGTGGCCAGGTCGGGCCGTGAGATGCATGGGCGCAACCTCCGCACCAGATACAGCTGGCAAAAGGCGGCTTTAGCCACTGCCTCCACCTGCCGATCCAGACGGAGGCCCGGATCCAAAACCACCCCCAGACTCCGAACCTGCTGGGCTATGGGAGGGCAGACCCACCTCCCATACCACCAGAGGGGTTGGCACCTCCCTCACCCTACCCACCACCATCACCTCCGTCTTATCAGGATTGAGCTTCAGGCTGCTCTGCCACATCCAGATCTAGAAACTGACTGGTCAGTTCCAAGTCAGCTCCACCAATCATTCTCTCTCTATGCAAGCTCCATTAACCAACATGCCATGGGAAATTGTTACTTGGACCCCATTCTATTGGTATTCCCTTGTTGGCATGGATCTTGGGGAAGCCTGTATCCTGCTGGTGGAGCTGCTGGAGAAACTGTTGGTGGCTTGCCTGATTACCACCTGCACCTAGGCTGGCAACTCCTACAAAAAGGACCCCCCTGGCCTACTGGTGGCAGCCTGTGGGCGGTTGCTAAAGGCTCGTGCCAAAGGCACTGGATGTTAGGTGGCCGTAGGGGCCTTGGGGACTTGTGTATGTGTCTGCTTGTTTTTATATCAGTAGTTTTTATTCTTTTATAGAAGTGGGATTTGGGGACTGCTGTTTTAAATGGGGAGTGGGTTGGTAAATGGGATGTTACTAGGTGGGCTTGGATGGGGAGGAATGCCATGGCCTCTTGGTGAGAGGCAGGGGTGCTGGCATGGGAGGGAATGTGTTGTTGAATTTGCCAAGACCCCTTGGTGAGAGGGAAGGGTATGGGCAAAAAGGATGTAGGGTGGGGGTTAGGGTAAGTCTGGGTTTGTGTCCTAGCCCCTCTGTGAGGGGGGCGGGAGGGATTTAGGCACAGGGGTGGGATGTGAGGTCCATGCCAGGGCTCTCGTGGGGAGGGGGGTATGTGCATGGGGATGAAGATTTGGGAGTTCAGTAGGATGGGGGATTATGGGTATGGTTGGGATGAGGTAGGGTTAAGAGGGAGGTGTTTCCTTTTGGAGGGGTTGAGTTGAGGGAATCGGTGTGTGTGTGTGTGTGTGTGTGTGTTCCTGCGTGCCTCGATTGCTAATCTGCCTCCAGGGATGAAAGGCTCGGGACATAATCTCCAGCCATTCTTCCCCGTAGGGCCTAGTTGGCCTTTTGAGGTTTGATAGTTTTGCAGGATGGGTACTAGTCATCGGGAGCTGGAGGAGGGCGGGGTGTCTTTTGGGGGAGGTAGCAAGTGGGGAAGCCATTGAACCAAGCTCTGTTGTATTGGGCATGTTGTGGGGAGGGGAGGAATTCCAACAGGAACGTTAGGGGAGGCACCTAGTGTCTGTTCCTGTGTCCCACTTCCCTCCTATCTTAGGATATTTGGGGGATGAGGCAAGTGGGAACCCCTAATCTGAAGCTGCTGCTGCTTAATGCTAAGTCAGTGGCTAATAAGACATCAGCCATCTTTAATCTTATTCTGGATGAGGCTGTTGACCTCATCTGCATTACAAAGACCTGGCTGGATGAAGCATCTGGGCCTATATTGTCCCAGATGGTGCAACCAGATACTCAGTACAACACCAGCCTAGGATCAGGAGGGGAGCGGCGGTGATCTGTAAAGACACCTTGGCCTTTCCAAAGGTATCTGGTGCCTACCTTATCCAATATAGAGTGCATCCATCTTGTGTTGGAATTGGCCAGGGATAGATTGGGGATTCTGCTGGTGTACCAGCCATCCCGCTGCACAGCAGACTCCTTGACCAAGCTGACAGAGTTGGGTCTCAGAGGTGGTCTTGAAGTCACCCAGATTTATAGTCTAGGGTGACTTCAAAATACATGCTGAGATATAACCTTTGGAGGCCAGAGTGGGACTTTGTGGCCTCCATGACAACCCAAATAATATCCGTGGCAACACATGAGGCAGGACACACATTAGATTTGATGTTTTGCTCCGCCTGGAAAAGGGTTCTGATTATTGGGGGTGTTACAACATCGTGGTCGGACCATTACCTTCTGAAGGCCCGGACCCCTGACTTCCTATGCCCTCGACAGGATAGTGGACCAGTTAGGTTGGTCTGCCCCTGGAGGCTAATGGATCCTATTGGTTTGCAGAACTCTCTGGGGGATTTATACATGGAACAAAACAATAGAATACATGGGATACCATGAAATGATAACAAATGTGTGTCCTATAGATCAGATATCAAATAGTGAACTCCAACATAATTTACAACTACTAAATCCAAAATTGAATTGAATTAGTACATTCCATTTAGAACAGTGTCCACATCCGACATGATTCAATCAAACGATCTTCCTCGGGGACAACTTTACCAAAGACAAATCTGAAATAAGATCCAAAAAACATTCAAAAAACGTATGTTTGTACATGTACATAAAGGTGAAATATAAAAACTAGTACTTATGAAAAAAAGAGATTGAAAATTTAAATTACAAAATATTTCAAGAACTTTTCTAGAGGTATATAGTTAATACATATGGTATATACAAACAATATCAAAAATACTCTTGAAAAAGCTGTATTACATTGCTGAAAAACTTACAGCAAACAATTGTCTCAGTATACTCGTGAAAGGGCTAAAGAATTATTGAAATATCAGTAACAATATAAAACTAAAAGTATGATGTTTGATAAAACGAAGGAAAAGTGTACAGGAATAATATACTTATAAAGGAATAATATACATGCATCTCCTACCTGGAAAAAATGTAAACCAAAGGACTTTGCAATAAAGTCAGTAATTTATGTCAAGCTGTAAAAAGTACAAAGTATGTGAGTACCTGTGTGTGTGTGTATGTATGTATGTGTACAATTAAAGCTGATAAACTGAAGTGTAAAAAAAGCAAGAAAAAAACAAAAAAGAATACCTGCACATGAGAACCATAGAGAAGAAGAGGTCAAAAGGTCTACATGCTGAAAATGGAGCTGCTAAGAAAACCTTGCAAAAAGGTAGCAATTCCAGCTTCTAAATAAAAACAACAAACATTAACTGCAAGACTGTATGCAAAGTTATTAAATTAAACTTGTTTGATATAAAAAAGAAAAAGTACCTAAAGATACCAAGCCAAAAAAGGTGGCGGGGAGGGGGAATCCAAAAAGGCCGCTTGAAGCAATTTCAACCGCTAGGAATATCTTGCAAAAAGGGGAGCAATTCCAGCCACTAAATAAATACAACAAACCTTAGTTGCAAAAGTCTGTAAAACTCAGTCTCTCCAGATTAATGGTAATGAATTATTAGTCAAACTAGTCAAGGCGTGAACCTCGTAAAGACACTAAATTGCATGAGCAGCCGTTTCACAAAAGTATGTAAAAGAGTCAAAAACAATACAAATATATATATAATGGCAACTTTTCACTCTTCTAAAAAATTTTTATCAGCTGTTACTGGTCAGGTCAATGATAACCAGCAAATAGTGTGCTGCCATATAGCAAGTAACAAAACAATATTTGTATTCTTTTTATTGTGTTAAAGACCAATTTATTGTTTTTATGAGGTTGGTTGTATTATATTGAGTATACACAACTCAATATTTAGCATAAGCGTATTTCGCGTATATTGAGTTTATTGAGACAATTGGTTACTGTAAGTTTTTCAGCAATGTAATACAGCTTTTTCAAGGGTATTCTTGATGTTTGTATATACCATATGTATTAACTATACATCTCTACAAAAGTTCTTGAAATATTTTGTAATTAAAATTTTCAATCTCTTTAAGTACTAGTTTTTATATTTCACCTTTATGTGCATGTACAAACATATGTTTTTTGAATGTTTTTTGGATCTTACTTCAGATTTGTCTTCGTTAAAGTTGTCCCTGAGGAAGAACGTTTCATCGAAACATGTCGGACATGGACGCTGTTCTAAATGGATTGTACTAATTCAAGTCAATTTAATTTTGGATTTAGTGTTTGTAAATTATGTTGGAATTAACTATTTGATATTTATTTAATTGTATTACTATTTTTCTACCCCACCCCCTCCTGCTCACAGAGCAGCTCGGGGCGGCTTACAAAATACATCAACAGTAAAAACATATAAAATATCAATTAAAAACATTTAAAAGATAAAAAGAACTAAAAGGGCAGAATTCCCCCACCTCACCCTACCTGTCTCCCTCTCCAAAGGCCTGGTGCAACAGCCAGGTCTTACACTGTCTACAGAAATAGGGGAGGGCCGGCAGGCCAGGCGGGCCTTCATCAGGAGAGAGTTCCACAGCCTGGGAGCAGCCATTGAGAATGCCCTCACCATCGTTGTCACCCGGGCAACACAGGGGACTTCGAGTCGGGAGTCCCTGGCCGACCACAGGGGATGCAATGCAATCCAGGGCCTGAGGCAGTTCCGCAGGTAAGCCGGGCCCAGGCCGTTTAGGGCTTTGTAGGTCATTACCAGCACCTTGAATTGGGCCCGGAAGATAGTAGGCAGCCAGTGCAGAGAGCGGAGCACTGGTGTAATGTGCTCACAGCGACCTGTTCCCGTTAAGAGACAGGCCGCCACATTCTTCAGTAACTGCAACCTCCGGACTGTCCCCAAGGGCAGCCCCACGTAGAGTGCATTACAGTAGTCTAGTCTAGAGGTGATAAAGGCATGGATGATGGTGGCCAGATCTGAGTCTGAAACATATGGACTCGGTACCAGATGTACCATATATTCCAGATGTACCATACGGCTATTATACCAGATGTAACTGGCAAAATGCTCCCCTCGCCACAGCCTCCACCTGGAGATCCAGGTGGAGCTGTGAGTTGAGGAGCACCCCTAGACTATGGACCTGTGGGGCCATAGCGTGGCAGACCCCATTGATGATGGGGGCCACCACCACCCCAGCCCTACCCACCAACATCATCTCTGTTTTGTCGGGATTCAACTTCAGATGGCTCACCCTCATCCAGTCCCCCAAAGCTGCCAAGTACGCGGTGAGCACGGAGACTGCCGGGTCTGGGTCGGAAGAAAAAGAGAGGCAGAGTTGTGTGTCATCAGCGTACTGGTGAAAACAGACGCCGAACCGTCTCACGACCTCACCCAAAGGCTGCATATACAAGTTGAACAGGAGGGGGGGACAGACTAGAACCCTGCGGGACTCCACACGTGAGGTCCCGGGGAGATGAAGTACATTCCCCGAGAACCACACACTGAGTTCTCCTGGCCAGGAATGAGAGAAACCATTCAAGAACAATTCCGCCCACCCCGGCCCGGCCCCGCCGCCAAGCCACTAACATCTGGTGGTCGACGGTATCAAATGCAGTCAACAGATCTAATAGAATTAAAATGGAAGATCTGCCCTGGTCTAATTCATGGTGCAGGTTGTCAATCAAAGCCGCAAGCACAGTCTCCGTGCCAAACCCAGGGTGAAAACCAGACTGCGAGACAGGGGCGTCTGGTGGCTTTTTAGTTTGGAGGGGCAGTAAGGCGAGCCGGTGGGCGGAGTCAGGGCAACGGTAGGCGGAGCCAGGGCATAACCCAGCACCCAGGAGTTCCCAGGGTTAACATCAGATGGAAGAAAACCCAGTCTAAAATGCACTTCAAGCTTAAAATAAATAACATATAAACCCCAAGCACAGGGAAACAGTGGCAAAACCCTGGCACAACGCAGCAGCAAGGAGTTCCCACAGATGGAAGAAAACACAGTCTGTTGCAGGGTGGGTGTGGGTGTGAGGTGGGGGTGAGGAACAGGGAATGGATCGCCCCATTATGACCTGTTGGATACTTCTCCCAAGTGACCGAGATTGGCTGCTGTCAGAGACAGGATGCTGGGCTGGATGGACCATTGATCTGACCCAGTCTGGCACTGATTGTGACACTGTCAGAGACAGGACGCTGGGCTGGATGGACCATTGCTCTGACCCAGTCTGGCACTGACTGTGACACTGTCAGAGACAGGACATTGGGCTGGATGGACCATTGCTCTGACCCAGTCTGGCACTGAGTTTTTTTTCCCTTTTAATGGAGTTTTATTGTATTTTCTGTATGTTTTTATGATGTAAGCTGTAAGCTGTCCTGAGCCTTAGGGGAAGGGTGGGATAGAAATTTAAATAAGTGAATGAATAAATATCCAAGCAGCGTTGTCATTATTGCCAGCAAAAGCATTGCCCCGCATCACCCGTTAAACTTTGCCTTTACTACCGTGGGAGCCTACTAACATGAATTTCCATTAGCACCACTGGCTCCATCTGCTTTGCAGATACAATTGACGCCAGCCCAACCGCTGTCTATTGCCAAACCAAGTTCTGAGTCTCCCATTTCATTTGACTTTCAAGACTGCAGCCTCTCCTGCTTCCTGATACATCATTAGCAAGATCTTCCTCTGGGTGGGGACCTTCCAGCACCTCCTCCCCCATTTCTTGACCAGCAACCCACCAAGAGAGCCGGAGAAACAAATGGATCCTAGCCTGCAGTCTTCTCTTGACGTTCACTCTCTTCCATTAGGTTTTCCCTAGCTCTTCATTCCCAATAGATTGCTCCTTTATGCTTCTTCTTGTACTTGCTCATTCTTGGGAGCCCCCTCCTCCATTGCAACTAAGCTAAGCATTTGTACCTGCAACTTCTCAGCTTCATGGGTGTATCCCCATCCCTTTCTATGTCTTCCTCTCCGGGGGTAAAAACAGAAATGACAGCAATGAGGCGGCTGCTGCAGCCCTCTCCCCATAATTTGGTCATAGGGGCTGATGTCACAGGTCTTTCCACACCCTAGGTCAGCCCGAGGAGCTGTTCACGTAGATAGGAGTCCCGGGCCAATGCTGCTCAGCAAGATCGGACCCTGGGAAAAGCTGCCACCAAACGGCTGATGGGGGGGCATTCCTGGGGTCCTCCATCAGCTTTTTGGTTGTGCACCTGGCCCCCCAAACAGCTGATGGGGGGGCAGGGGCTCCAGGAACACCCCTGATCAGCTGTTTGGTGGGTCCAGGAGACTGCACTCCTCCAGACCCCCCCTCCCCCCGATTGGGGCCTGGTGAGCATGGGGACCCAATCTACCAACCTTGCTGCAGGGCTCAGGTACAAAACAGGAGGGAGACAATTAGCCTGGTTTAGCCCAAGTAACTGTCTCGGACCTCTGCCACTTGATGCATCCTGTAGTGGCTGGCACGGGTGGACATGGGCGAACGTCTGATGGAAATGGAACAAATGTGCAGTTGACTCCCGGGCTAACACGGGCTACTGTCATGTCTTTTTTCACCCCATCTCCTCTCCTCTTATCCATTCTAAACTGTAAGTCCCTAGGGGCAGGGACCTGACTCTCTAATCATGAATGTCAGGCAAATTATTCCTAAATAGATGTTACACTAAAACTTACCTTGTGTTCATAATCATTGTGGAAAAAGTCACAGCATGTTTGTTTGAAGATGATTATTCATCAGAACATTCTGGATTCTGTTGCAGGAAATGCTTTTCTCCTTTGACAGAGTCACCTTTCCCTGTTTCTGTTGGTCTATTTATTTTTTATTTATTTAGTTTAAAAATGTATTATCCCGGCCCTCCCGCCACAGGCAGCTCGGGGCGACTTACAACAATAAAAAACAATTAAAACAATTAAAACACATCATAAAAAGGAGGAAACAGAGAAAACAACCACCCACTGCCCCCCAACCCTCTCCCTCACCAAACACCTGGCGGAACAGCCAGGTCTTGCAACTGTTCCCGAAAAGAAGGGAGGTCTTCAGAACTGTTCCCATTGGAAGGGAGCTCCATAGGCACGGCATGGCCACCGAGAATGCCCTCTCCTGTGTGACCACCCGAGAAACTCGGGGGACCTCGAGCAGGGCATCCCCAGATGACCGCAGGGGCCGATCCAGGACACGAGGAGTGAGGCGGACTTGTAGATAGGCAGGGCCCAGACCGTTTAGGGCTTTATAGGTTAAAACCAAGACCTTGAATTGGGCCCCAAAAACCACCGGCAGCCAGTGGAGAGAGCGGAACACTGGGGTAATATGCTCCCGGCGGCCCAGTCCCACTAGGAGACGGGCCACCACATTCTGCATCAGCTGCAATTTCCAAGCCATCACCATGGGTAGCCCCACGTAGAGCAAGTTACAGTAATCTAGTTGAGAGGTGATGAAAGCATGGAGGACTATGGCCAGGTCAGAGTCCAAAACAAACGGCCGAAGCAGTCGCAGCAGATGCAACTGGCAAAAAGCACTCATTGCCACAGCCTCCACCTGGAGATCCAGGTGGAGCTGCGCATCGAGGAGCACCCCTAGACTCCGTACCTGGGAGGTCAATGGAGGACAGACCTCATCAATGTTGGGGGCTGCTAATTCCATTGCCTTACCCACTAACATCACCTCCGTCTTGTCAGGATTCAGCCGCAGCCGATTAGCCCTCATCCAGTCCCTCACAGCCGCCATGCACTGAGTAAGCACTGAGACTGCCGGGCCTGGGTCTGTTAAAAAAGAGAGGTAGAGTTGGGTATCATCAGCATATTGATGACACCGTACACCGAACCCCCTAATCACCTCACCGAGTGACTGCATATACACATTGAGCAGGAGAGGGACAGAACAGAACCCTGTGGAACTCCTCACGAGAGATCGTGGTATGATGAAAAACAGTCCCTGAGAACCACCGACTGGGTTCTTCCCGTCAGGAATGAGTGGAACCATTCAAGAATAATCCTGCCCACTCCTGCACGGTCCCGCAGGTGCATCACCAACATCTCATGATCAACGGTATCAAACGCAGCCAACAGATCTAACAGGATCAGCAGGGTCGAATGACCCCAATCCATATCTCAGCGCAGGTCATCTACCAAAGCCACAAGCGCAGTCTCGGTGCCATAACCCTGATGAAAGCCGGACTGAGAGAGATCAAGAAAACAGATGCGATCAAGATACCCCTGCAGCTGCCGAGGCACTACCCGTTCAATAAACTTCCCTAAAAAGGGAAGGTTAGAGACAGGCTGATAGCTGGCAGGGGAGCCAGTGTCAAGCAATAGTTTCTTGAGCAGAGGCCGCACCACTGCCTCCTTGAGACAGCCCAGCACTCTGCCCTCCCGCAGGGAGGTGTTGACCATCCCAGCCAGCAAAGGCCCCATTGTCTGCTGGCAGATCTTAACCAGCCAGGACGGGTGAGGGTCTAATACACAAGAAGTGGCCCTGACTGCCCCAAGAACACCCACCGCATTGGCAGGCGTCACTGACTGAAACTGATCCCAGAAAACCGGACATGATGAGGCTTCCATAACCTCTGGTTCCCCTAGTGTAATAAATGCTGCGTCGAAATTGTGGTGAATACGAGCAATTTTGTCCACAAAATAATCCACAAACATGTCACAGCGGGCAGTAGATGGCTCCACTCCAAGATGGAGGCTGGACTGACCAGCCCCCACACTACCCGGAACAGCTCCGCTGGATGGGATTTTGTGGATGCTATGAGGGCAGCAAAGAACTCCCTCTTCGCTGCCCGCATAGCCATGGCATAGGCTCGTAAACTGGCTCTATGCCACAATCTATCGCCTTCAGCATGTGAACGACGCCACCGTTGCTCCAACCGCCACCCATCTCGCTTCAGCAACTGCAGCTCCTCGGAAAACCAAGGAGGTCTGTGGAGCTGCCGCCTGGGCAGCGGGCGCCTAGGAGCCGTCTGATCAATGACATTCATCAGCAAGGTGTTCCACAGCACAACGATGAGACGGTCATCAAGGTCAGAGGGTAAGCAGCATGTAAGTTTTAATGTGTGTGCGTTTGAGTTTGAATGAGTGTCTCTGTGTGTGACTGCGTGAGTTGGTTTGAGTGTGTGTGAGAGAGTAGTAGAATTGGTCTGAATAAGTGTGTGCTTGAATGAGTGTGTGTGCATGACTGCATGTGAGTTGGTTTGAATGAGTGTGTGTGAGAGATGAGAGCTTGTGTGTGGAGAGTGACTGTTTGAATGAGTGTGTGTGTGTGACTGTGTGAGTTGGTTTGAATGACTGAGCATGTGTGTGAGAGACTAGAGAGTTAATCTGAATGCGTGCATGTGTTTGAATTAGTGTGTGTGTGTGAGAGAGAAAGGAGAGCATGTGTTTGAGGGTAATATGTGTGTAAGAGAGGTAAGAGTGTATGTGGGTGGGTGGGTGGGAGGGGCCAGGGGGAAAGCAGGTGGAGCTGTAGAAAGTGGGCGGGGCTGTGGAAAAGTGGGCGTAGCTGTGGAAAGTGGGCGGGGCATCCAAAAATGGGCAGAGCTGAGGGGGCCCCACATTTTGTCTTTGTCCTGGGCCCTGCTATTTCTAAGGCCGGCCCTGATTGGAACTTAGTGGAGTAGCAAATGGTGTTTTCAAACAAGCAAGGTGATGGAGAGAGAGGGGGGTGTCCATGGTTGTGGTGTGGCTCTGCCACAGAGCACCCACGTAGGTGGAATGCATGAGGAGTGATTTGAACAAGCAGATCCCAGCGTGGCTACCATGGCCATGGAACTAGTCACCATATGCAGGGCCCCGATTCTTCTGCAAAATATTTTCCAAAATTCTGTGACCCAAAATGGAAAATTCTGCGACCCAATAAAGTTACAAAACCAGTCTAGTAAAATTAAAAATGAGTTCTTTAATAGCAGTAATGACATCTTTATAATTAAAACCATTTATTTACATATTTGCATTAATTAACCCATTTTACAGTTCAGCAAATAAAGACATTTATTTATTTGCATTAAAACACATGAAAACCGATCTCCTGAGATTGTCTTCCCCAAAGCCTCTGCGTGTGTCCATATATATAAGGTTATGAGTGCTGAAACTGCACTCTGAATCCACAGAAGTTGTTACAGAGTTTATAGAAACTAGTGTCACTTCTGCCAGCTTGGGCACTCTTTCCCATGCGCTTTTCCAGAAATTGTCCAAGTCCTTTTTCCCTGAAGGATTTTGTCGGTATCTGTCCACGTAATTTGGAGCAAGGATGTTTATGTAAAGCTGAAACTGGTCCGATGGAACAGAGTTCCATCCAGGGATCTCAGCGAAGTCTTCCATCCTGGTCGATAAAAAGGTGACTTTGGTAGGATCAAGAATTCTTACAGCTTTCAAAAAGGTGTAGCCTGGTTGTCCATCAGTGGACATATACTTGTCCAACTTCTCTGCTGCTCCCACAAAGGCTGCCTTAAATTTGATCATCATCTCAGGCCAAAACGACAGTGGAACATTGTCTTCGTCTTCGTCATCCAGCAGTTTCCCACAGCTTTCTTGTGTAAGCTGTGCATGTGTCTGCAGCTGTATTTGCAGAGCTTCCAAAGTGTCCACCACCTCAGTAGCAACTGGTACTTGTGACTGGAACCTGTCAAGCAGAGCACACAGGGGGGATGTTTTTTCAGCAAGAAATGCCAGCTCCAACTTCAGACGCACATACTCGGTGTCATCAAACAGCAGTTTCTGTGGAGGAAAAAGTACAACACAGTTATTACAATCATATTTTGAAGGAGCAAAGGAACAGCAAGTTACTGTCCAGATAATTGATTTTTCCATGCAGAACTATAAAAATATAAGTTTTTACTTTTAATTTCCCCCTTTATTTTCTACTCGTGTCGTATTTATCATCATAAACACTTACCGAAAGAGTTTCCAATGTTTTGCATGGATCGACCACTTGCATTTCCTTTTGAATGAAGTCCCTTTGGTACTTGATGTGGTTGCTGTGATACACTGCAGCTCTGAAATAGGAACTCCATCTCGTGGCACAGGGATCAGGTGGCATTGTTGCTTTCCCTTCGGCAATGGACTCCCCCAGATGACGTAGATACCTCATCTTCCTTCCACTTGGCAGGGAAAACAGTTTCCTGAATAATTTCATGTAGCGGGTGGTTGATTCGAATGGATACTGAAATCTTCCAACGATCAGTTCCATGATGTGCGCAAGGCAGGTGATATGTACGCAGTTTGTAAGCAGTCCCTGCAGCACAGCCTTAAATGCTTTCTTCATGTATGCTGCGTTGTCTGATATGAAGAAGAAGACATTTTCAAAGTCAACAGCATACTCCGTTATTGTCTTCGTTACTTCCTGGGCAACAACAGTGTGTGACATGCCATTCAGAAACTTTGTGTCCAGGAGATAAGACTGGACACGTCCTTCGCTGTTTTTTTCAAGGGGTGCTGCCAATATATGAAGGACAGAACGCTGTTCGGCATCACAAGTCTCATCAACGATGATCGCTACTTTCTTCCCTGCTACCTTTTTTGTTTTAATTTCCTGCTTTTCAATTTCATAAATGTCTGGCAAGTACACTTTTCGGATCTGGTCAGCTCCAGGAATTGCGCCACCATTTTTAACGAAGCGCTTCAGAAAGGCACGCACGGTGGGATGATCTGCTTTCTCAATTGGAATATTAGCCTCCAGGCACATCTTTGTAAATTCCTGGGCAATTTCAACTCTTGATTCCCGAGCATCAGTTAGGCATTGGATTGATGTTGTCAGGGTCCTCTGCTTCTTCCGTTCATTTGCTTTAAGGTGATCAGCCACAGTAGATTTTCTGGTGTGGTCCAGGACCACGTTGCAGGATGAGCAAAAACGCTTCCCACCATCAGCATGCAAAGCCTTGGGGAACTCTGCAGCGCGCTCCTGGGCAGTGGTTTTCAAAGCTTTGTGTCCTGCGTTTTGGTCAGATGGCGATCCATTTCCTTGTACCAATGAATAAAAAATCTGGTTATAATTTGTTCAGTGTGCGGGTGTTTCAAAACAGCAGGCAACCCCCCCCCCTCCCACAAAGCCACATGGAAAAGCAGGAAACCCACCCACAAAAACCCACAAAAACACATGGCGAAGCAGGAACCCACCCACAAAAACACATGGCGAAGCAGGAAACCCACCCACAAAAACACATGGCGAAGCAGGAAACCCACCCACAAAAACACAGGCAAAGCACAAAAACCACATGGCAAAGCAGAGCGCACAGCAGGACCCCCCCCCCCACCTTATGCTGGAGCAGTGATCCCTGAGCGGCGGCGGAGGCAGCAGCGGCGACGATCCCTGGGCGGCGGAGGCGGAGGCAGCAGTGGCGGCGATCCCTCGGAGGCGGAGGCAGCAGCGGCGGCAATCCCTGGGTGGCAGAGGTGGAGGCAGCGGCAGCGGCGAAGGCAGCGGCGGCGGCGATCCCTGGGCGGCGGAGGTGGAGGCAGCGGCGGCGGCGATCCCTGGGCGGCGGAGGCGGAGGCAGCAGCGGCGGCGATCCTGGAGCGCGGTCTCAAGTGGATTCAAGACCAAGTAGGTGGCATGTGCTGATGCGACCTGTTTTATAAAGGCCGCACAAGCCCCTGATTGGCTTGTGGCCTGAATAAAGCAGGTCCTGGATTGGCTCAATGCCAAGGAAGGGAAATCCCATGGGGATTTCCCCAGTTTCTGCGAGAATTCTGCCTAGGCCAGGATTCTGTGCAAATCCCGCGAATCGCGGGAGCGCAGAAGACTCGGCGCCCTGACCATACGTTTGGCTGGCCCCTCACAGAGCACTCCAGATTTCCTGGCATGGCTCAATGTGTGGCTGTGAGTGGGTGCTCGGGGGAGCGCACATCTGGCGCTCCATCTTCAGACGGGTGGTCGATCCGTGGCTCCTGGGTGGCCTTGCGGGGTAGCAGCTCATCTGAAAATACCCAGTGAGGCAGAAATGCTGTGTGAGGGGGGACACAAAGGAGGAATCATTGAGATTTGCTGGGACAGAAGAGGGGACTGCACAGAGGAGGGTAAGCAAGGGTAATTCATATGAAATGTACCTACAAGCAAGTCTTTCCCCACCCCCAGCAGGAACCTCGTGCCCCATTTTAACCTAGCTTGTGTAGGAAGGTAATTCCCATCCATGCTTTAACTCCTGCACTCATGTCAACACAGGCACCAAAAGGTTAAAGTGAATCAGGAGGACGTTACCGCCAAATAAATGTGTGAACGAGTCCTGAAAGTCACCATTCCTTGTTCTATTCTGCACACTGGATTGGGGGCTGGAACCACAGAAAGCGCTCAGGGACCTTCCATATGAGCCTTCCATTCCTTTGATTGTGGTTACAGAGGTTTCCAAGACTACCTGAGACTGAAGATGCACACCTGCTGGAGAGATGGGAATAAAACTCCATGTAAAATGTTTTGGAGTTGATAGCCATATACTTATTAATTATTAAGCATTTCTATAGTGCCAGCAATGAACCTGGCACTTTACAATTGATTGGCCTTTAAAGCTTTCCTACCACAACTATGACTGCATTCAAATGAGCCTTTTTCCCAACTCTTTAATTGCCTGCGTGGGAGAGTTGTTGCGCTTGATCAGCCTTAATCACCCTTCAAACATGCTGTTAAATCTCCATCCCCCGCATTGGATCCTGCCATGCGTTGCCTAACGACCTGCTAACTATCAGCGGAGAGAGGTGCTTTCAAGTCTACTGATATCCTGGTACCATTCTCAACAACTCAGGGGAGTGGTTTAAGATGATCCGTCACACATTACAAATAATGCACGTGAGCAACTTAGCTCCATTGTTAATCCTCGGAATTGAGCTTGGAAGATGCAGGTGATGAATAGGTAGCTAGTGCAAGATCTTAGGAGCTAATTACGTCACACAAGCAATAAAAATCTGATGGAAGCAGTTTGACTTCGGAGAAAAGGCTCGTTTAAATGCAGTCTAAGTGTCAAAATGTTTCAAATAGCCACTGGCAATACCACTGCCATGTGTTACATGAGCAGCCCTGCAACGATCATGACAGGGGAGACAAATACGTTGGCAGACTCACTCAGCAGGTCAATGACACAACAGCATGAATGGTACCTCAAGGATTCAGCGGTGGACATGCTATTTCAGAGATAGGGCTCTTTATGCAACCTGTGTTACAGCAGGGCTGGAAAGGGGACATCCTCTCTGACCAATGGCAAAGATTAGACTAACAGCCTCATTTTGAATTCTAATCCTGATTGCTTTCCTGCATTAAAGAATTGGAACCATTTGTGCTCACAACTCCAGTTCCCTGAATTACACTCTCTGATGATGTCACAATCGGAACCCCAGTTTCCAGTAGATTCTCCTCTGCCATTCTGCCAGTGCTGCCATGGTAAGGTAAAGCTAACTTATACTTTAACTGTATCAAAATGACTGCCACCTAATTGCTGCACAAATGTTCATCTCCCCTAACAGTCAGCAGAATGCAGTGATAAAGCATTTCCTGTATAGGATGCACACCTGCTCTATAAATATACGTATATTTCAGGCTTGAGTAGGTTATTAATTGTACTTGAGGGTAACCTATTGGTTTCTGGCATAGAGTTGTTGAGATGCTTTGAAAAAGAAAAACCAAAACCATTAACTGGCAAGTTGTTTCAGAAAACCTTGGTAGACTGAGGGTAAACATACAGTTAATGCTGTTTTACTTTTTAAAGCAAAGAATTAGAAAAGGGGAGGGTGGGTGTCTGGGAAATGCCTGGGTTAGAAGCTGTTGCTGTGATAAAGAAGAGGTGCTTTCCAGAAGGGAACAGAATCAGACTCTAAGGCCGTTTTCAGACGTGCAGCGGAGATCAGGCGCGGGAGTGGCGAAACAGCCGCGGCGCTGTTCTAGACGAACCAGAAGCGAAACTTGTGCGCGTGATCCGGGGCCACGCATTCTTTGCCGACCGCAATCGAACCGGCCTGCTTTCTCTGGGGTGACATACGCGGCCGGAAAAGAATGCGCGGCCCCGGATCACGCGCACAACTTCCGCTTTCGGTTCGTCTAAAACAGTGCCGCGGCTGTTTCGCCGCTCCCACGCCTGATGTAAGTGCACGTCTAAAAGTGGCCCTAGAGTTGGAAGGGGCCTTGAGAGTCCTCTAGTCCAGCCCAGGGTGATACAGTTACAACATCGCCGACAGATGGCTGTCCAGGCCCTTTTGGAAAACCTCCAGTGATGGAGAACCTACAGCCCCCCCCCTCCCCAGGCAACTTGTTCCATTGCTGCACAGCTCTTACTGTTAGGAAGTTTTTCTTGATATTTAACTCAAATCTACATTCCTGTAACTTAAGTCCATTATTTCTAGTCCTGTCCTCTGAAGCAATGAAGGTCACTGTTGGGAACCAGCCTTGAATTGGCATCCTCGAAGTTTCAGGGTGGTGGCCATCTCTCCAGTGCAATTGCCATGTCGCCTTGGCCCAGACCCAGTCTGCAAGGCCCTTTGCTCCACTAGCACCATGTCTCTCCCTCTCCCCCCCCACCCCTCCCTGCTGGTTGGCTCCAACCCAGTATATAGGACTGCCCAGAAAAGACAGGAAGCTGGGTGGAATAATTCTAATGCTCCCTGCCCTTGCCTGATCCAGCTGCAGTCTGTCTTCCAGCCCCCACCTCCTGCCTTGGGTCCAGCCCTGCTCCAATTGCCTGCCATGAACCTTCTCCTGGCCTGACTCCTCATTGATTGCCTGGATTGATTGCCTCTGACCCTTGGTGCCAGCGTCCAGATCACAGCATGTTTCATGCCTCCGCTTGATCTCTGACCTCTGAGCCTCTGACTCTTGGCATCGGTCTCCAGACCATAATTCAGCCTTCCACCTCTACCCCAATCCTGTGAGACCTCACCATGGCCCTGATCCGGACCTTGCTCCTGACCCTGATTCTGATCTCTGTCAATGTTAGTGGGGGAGGAGGATTTGCATGGGCCGAACTAGCTTCCTTTGGGGATGCTAGCAAGATCACGCCCACTAGCACAACACCTTTTTCCTCCTTGCAAACTTGCCACGTGTTCCTTTAATCTGTGTTTGCCTTGTCCTGTAGCAATGCATTCACATGGCTGTTGATTTCTCTGTGATTCAGTGGCCCACCCCTTGCCTCAAGTGGCAGAGAACATGGTCATCAAGGGGCACAGGGAGTGTGAAGGATAACATTCACAACATAGGTTTGTGCCACTACAGAGGGCTGGCCTTACCACTGTAAGGGAAGGGGGGAAGTGTAAGAGAAGGAAGGGAAAGCACCCAGACTCCTCACACACACACGCCTCTGGTTTGGCCCCCAATTCAGGGTATAATAGTCCCTCGGGATCTTGTGTGGCCCTTAAATCTCCCGTACGAGAGGAGGGCAGATCATCATAGGGAGGGCAATCAGCGGGGCCACTGGTGAGGCTCTCATACCACGTACGACTCACAGTCCACCAACCAACATGCAATACCCACACGACACACCAGGTAATGTGTAGGGTGACCAAGGGTGTGGGGAGCACAGGGAGAGGTTTCCAGGGTAGCAGGGTAGGGGTTTCTAGAAATGCAATCCTCGGGGAAGGGGGAGTAGGGAAGATTCTAGGGCTACAGAGGGAAGACAGGGAGACGTATACCAAGCACTCTGTAGCTCCACACACCATCAATCGCTCCCACAATCACACGTTCAAGCACTCACCTTTCTCACAGGATTCAACACTCTAACAAGGTTCCACTCAATTCTCTTTGCACTTTCTCTCAAGGGGCCAGTTCCTCACAGGCAAGCTGATCACCGGCAAGGTTCCTCCCTGCCGGCCAGCGTTTTATTCCCCCATGGCCTCACCCTGCTGTGTACAGAGGCGCACAGAGCGCCATAACGCTGCTGGTGGCCCCACCCGTCTGGGCTCCTCCCCAGCATCCTGGGGCCCTGTCTGCACGTTGCCGAGTGTGTGCAGAATAGGGCTTGCTAGCCTTGCTCCGCATGCCTCAGCCATGGAGTCCTGGATGTTGCCGTGGGTCCACCGGGGGTGATAGCAGAAGCTCCACCCCCAGGGATGGCTGCGGCGGCCTCTGACAACCACAGGGCAACCCAGGGCGACCTCCCCAGGCCCCGCTCTCTCTGGAGGTCCCACAGTGACCCCTGTTTTCACAAAAACAGGCAGTGAGGGCCTCACTCCCTCTCAGCAGGGCCGCAAAAACAGCAACCTTTAGGGCTCCGAGGAGGCAGGGCCACCATGGTCCCTGCATTTTATCTTTGCCTTGGGCCCCACAAATTCTAAGGCTAGTACCTATACTAAAGGAGTGGAGTGTGAATGAGTCCACTGATGTCTGACTTTTATCTGCCCCATTGGTGCGCAGGGATGGAGTACAAGACATAAGATTATGGGTTGGTTCTTAGCCTCTACCTCCTTGCACATCCAAACAAAAAATGACTGGACCATTCCATGTGCTTTGTTGAACTGGGGTCTGTGTGGCCCTAATTGTGATAGATATAAATAGCCAAAATGTGTCCAGAATTTGGCTCCTGAATCCATAGGGTGTACTTAACTATGTGATTTGACTTGACTTCTTGGGAAACTGCTGAAGCTAACAGGAATTTAAGCCACTTCTCCACAGAGCACTCCAAAATTCCCCCTCACATTGCATGTTTACGGCAAGGGCAGAGGCAAGCTTCAAAATACAAACTTTAATCAATTTTGTCACTCAGGATTAGCGGTGTGCAAATTTATTTATTTATTAGTTACTAAAATGAATGGAGCCTCATTCATTTTAGTAACTAATGTTCTGAAAATGAATGAATAAGCAAATGACATATGTTTGCTTTCATTCATTTTTGTTTTTTTCTGTTAAAAATAATAAAAAAGTATATTTTAAAAAATGTACTTGCATGTGCAAAATGGCCACTGCCAGAGCCATTTTGGGAAAGGATACGCATGTACAGAATGATCCGGTGGCTATTTTGCGCATGCACAGTGATTTTTAATTTTTAATTTTAAAATCACTGCACATGTACAAAATGGCCACTGGACCATTGTGAACATGCAACCCTTTTCTAAAATGAGACTGGCAGTGTCAGCGCCATTGGAAAAGGGCAGCCAGTCTGCACATGCACAGACTGGCTGCCCTTTTTCAAAATGGTGCTGATGCTGCTGGTGCCATTTTGGAAAAGGACCGCACATAAGCAGAACAGTCCCAGCGGCCATTTTGAACATGCAAAGTGATTTAAATTTTTAAAAAAAAAATTAAAATGAACTGCCCCAAACAAATAAAAAAAGGTAAGTGCTGAAAACCCCAATTCAGGGTCTTCCAATGATACACCTCTCATCTTAAAGGAAACATTAGTGGGAATAAATTGGTCACTTTTTATATGAAGGTACCTGAGGCAGGGTAAATTTAGGTCTATACCTCTTCCCTTTTGCATTCTGGACAATCTCTTTGTCTTTGCCTTCATCGCTCTTCATGGCCTTGCCCCCTCTTATCTTTCCATACTTGTTTCATGCCACCTTCCCACCTGACAGCTTCGCTTCTCCTCTACCACCACCCTTACCTGCCTCCCAAGTCTTCTGCTCTTTAAAATGTCATCACTTCTCCCATGGTTCCCTCTAAGCTTGGAACTACGTCTCTACATGCATTTTCTCTGCTCTCTTCCTCCCAGTCTTCAAATCCCTCCTGAAAACCTACCTCTTCAGTTGAGCTTCCCTGGTCCCCATCCCCACAGACACAGCGGTGCTATGCTAGCACTAGCGCCTGTCATGCACAGCCATGTCACAGCTGGGGGTGGGCCCTCAGTCCAGCCCAGGGAGGGAGGTGGGGCAGGGTTGGGTACCTGCTTGTGTTGCGGTGACTTGGTGTATCCCAGCTGCAGCAGCAGCTCCATCAGGGGCTGGCCCGCCCAGCTTCCCTGTAACCATCTGACCAGCTCCCCAAGCATGCCTCACAGTGTGGTGGCAGCAATTTCCTGCCTTGGGGTTGGGCCCCTACAGCTCGTGTGGCTGTACCCATTGCCTTTTAGGGCAGAGCTATATTCAGTTAACTATTTTCATCTGACACACCATGTTCGTGTCAGTCACAACTGAAGTACCTTCCAGTCTTCATAACTTTTATACCATAATTTACCAATCTTACTCTTATGGTATTGTGTGCATTGTTTTATGTAGAGCACAGTGATCTCAAATGTGGATATGTTTCGTACATGCATTCTGAAAATACATAAATTTTGCTTTTTAGAGAGTCCATGACTTTTTCAGAAATCACAAGCTGGTCAATATTCCTTAAACCATAAGTAATTATGACAGTCAGTTCTCAGAAAAAGATGGGGAATAGTTGTTCTCCACTGCCACAAAAAAACTTTTGAACTATAAGAACAGCTGGGCAATAAAATGGATTGCCCAGAGACATTGTGGAATTTCCCTTACTGTGGAGGGGCTTTTTGTTTTTTTAAAGTACCTGGACAAGAATCTGTTCATGATGCTGTAGATACAGATTGTCCTGTTTTGGAGCAGGGGGTTGGCCTTTTCATCTCCTATGGTTCTAGGAAAAGGCAAATGACTCTCTCTTATTCAAACAGGTTTCAAAGGATCTGGGCACAAAAGGATGATATGTAGAAACAGCCTAGTTTCTTCTTGCTAAAGGATCATGAAGAAAGTCCTAAACACCAGCAAAACATCCAGCCGTGTCACAAGGCACGAGAGAGTAGAACATGAGTCTTCTGAGTCAGAAATCTCAAGCAAATATGCTAACAGGTTTTCACATAACAAACAAGATGACAAATATTCTCTGCTTAGAGAAGCCGATTTTCCTACCACATCTCTGAAGCAAGGGGTTAGCAGGGTACCTTTGGGTAGGTGTCCCATGCAAATGCACTCTCGTGTGTCAGATACCTCTAGTGACACTGCTGACGATGATGATGCAAAGTCCAAGTTTTCTCTAACAGCAAGAAACGAGGACCATAGAACAAGCCATTTCATGCAAAAACGGGGTTTTCTAAGCTATGCTGGGGTTTTCAGCTTCAATACCATGCACCCAAGTGGGGTTCCATCCCAACAGCGTGAGCTTCAACGAAGAGCTACACGACAGCAGCTTCAGAGAGAAAAAGAGTCGGCAACAATAATTCAGTCTGCCTGGAGAAGCTACCAAGTGAGACGGGACCTTGATGAACTGAATAAAGCTGCTGTCAAGATTCAGGCAGCTTTTAGAGGCTACATGACACGCAAGGAATTACCCTTTGGATTTTACTCAGATGGCAAGAATGTTGACGATCTAAGGTTCAAGAAGAAAAGAAGAGCAGAAAAGGAGAGCAAGTCTTTCCCAGTAGTTCAGAGATTCTTTCAACAGTGGCACTTGGAATCCAGAACACAAGTTAGAGGACAGAACACCAGACCAAGAAGCTATCAAAAGCAGAGCAGAAGAGACTACCCCATTTTGATCCCCACTGCGACTTATCTTGAAATCGAGTCATCGCTCAGACGCAATAGGAAAGAGTTCACATTTTCTTCCGTGAAAGTCTTTGAAACCATAAGGCGGCAGCAAAGCCATGCTCATGCTGCGGCACGAATCCAAGCAGCTTGGAGAGGTTACCAAGTCCGGAAAAGGATGAGGGAAGTAAAGAAAGCAGAGGAGATAAGAGCTAGTGAAAACCAGCTTTTTCCTGGTAGCTCTACAACTGCTCAAGAAGGCTCTCCACTGTCAGTACCAGTTGCTACTGCAGAAACCCAGACTTCGACTTTTCAAGAAGAAGAGCCAGCAACGGAACTGGAAGAGGACACCACTGTGAAACAGAAGCTGAAAGAGGGAAGTGACTTCTCTGATTCACTGGTCAATGTACCGTCTTGCCTGCCCATTCGAAATATCCACATCTACACATTGGTGAAGGGCTTGCCAGCTTCCAGACGTCCCCCCATAACCATTCGAGTCTCCAGTTCTAATGCCATAGTGGAGGGATATTACAGAGACATGAGCAAAGGAACCCAGGGGCTCTACACAGTGAAAAGTAACTGTGCTCTGCGACCTTCCCAGATCCTCATTCACGTAAATACACCGCAAAAGGGAAATAATTCAAAAGCCCCTTCTTAATACACTGGAAAGAGGAAATAAAAGCTGGGACTTGAATCCCATTGTGCAGCAACAGGGAAGCAGTATGTGATTGAAGGTATATTGGGGTACTTGCAGGTGTCTGTGCGCAATGGAGTCCAGACTGAGAGGGGCATCACCCTTTTAGCCTCCCACAAAGCCCTACCCCTGAACCTCATTGGCCATCATTTTCACATGCTTAATAGTGGTGTAGCTAGGTGTATAGGGACCTGCGGCATGTCAAATTACTGAGCCCCATACCACCTAGGATATGGGGCAGGGAGAAGGCAAGGCGTGGGGGGTGCCAGGATGGGGAGGCTGGGATGAGCATGGAGAGAGGCTGGGATACAGGGGAATATTGAGTAGAGGGGGAAAGTGAAGCAATGGGGAATGGGGGCCACTGGGATATGGAAAGTGAGGCGTGGGGGCAAGGGCGTAAACAAGGTGTGGGATTGCTGCAGCAGGACAAGCCTGAGAAGGGAACTGAGCAATACACAAGTTGTGGGGGATCACAACTTCCACTGTGGAGCCAAGCCTGACTCTGAATTCACTCACTACTGCTCGAGGAGTCTGCAGTTGGATCCTCCACAGGCAACTCCTCCAGCCTCCTTGCAGGATCTGGGAGCAGCTGGTGACAGATACAGCACTGCCTCCTGCCTGACTAGGGAAGGCAGCCCCTGTGAGATCTGCAAATCTCTGCTGCCCCAACAGAGACAAAGCAGGGCATCTTGATGTCCCAATGGGACTGGCTCTACTGGTCCCCTTTGAAGCCCTGGGGCGGTTGCCCCATCTGTAGCTATGCCCCTGATACCTAAGTTAAATCAAATGGACGCATGCATGTTTTTAGTAAGCTGGCTCTTTGTCCCTTTCCTCCACCATCTCCCCCTCACTTCAGATGGCAGCATTGGTGACAACAAGGGAGGCTGTGGCTATGGTAGGTTCAGTAATGCTCTGTTCTGAATCTTGGTGATTTAATTGCATCCTGACATAGCTATCACCTGTCCGCCAGGTTGCCATTTCCACAGAACTGGGCAGAGTGGTAGCCATTTTGGAATCTTTGGCTGTGTCTGGAGTGGAGATGTGGCAGTTCTTGCTGGAGTGAGTGGGGGTGGTGGAGAACAAGTTGAAGAAGGGGACTGCCCTTTGTGCACCAAACTCAAGGAGGACGTGTCCCTGTTGACCCCTTCACCTCTTCATTTTTTCCGCCATGCCTGGGTGCCTTCCATACTCTGCGTATGGAAACCAGTGGTTGCTAGTTTCTTTTATCAGGCAGTGAAATCTAGAAGATGCCAAACAACCATCTCACTCAGCCACAAATCCCCCTGCAGCCTCCCTTCAGATTGCTCTGATAAAACTCCCTCTCAAGGAGTTGGGCTTTTTATCTTCAAATTAATTGATTGCAGGGTCAGCCTTGCCACAGGGCAACCCGCGGTGGCTGCTTTGGACCCTGCTCTTTCTGAGGGCCCCGTAGTGGCTTCTATTTTCACCAGGAAAGGTTGTGAGGACACCACTCCCTCTCAGTGGGGCCCCAAACATGACCACCTTTAGGGCACCACAGAAGTTGCTCCCAAGGGTAAGGGACCACCAGCCTCCCCCAACACCCCCATTTTATCTTTTGCCCTGGGCCCTGCAAATCCTAAGACACTGCGGTCCTGATTGATTGTTAGCTAACTTGGGAAACAAACATGTGCAAATGTGAATCTGGATACCCCTCTGATGTTTGTTCCAGAATACAAATGCTTTCAGTTTATAGTAGTGTTCAGCCTAGGATAAAATCCAAATGTTTGTATCCTCAAGCAAACATTTACTCTAACCAATTAACTAATGTTAAAAAGAAATATATCTAGTGACTGTATGTAATCCCTAGGAGAAGGCTTTTGCAGGTAGACTATTTTATTTTATTTTTTTGTAGGTAGGGTGTTTTGCAGCTAGACTAGTCAGTAGAGGCTAGAATTTGCATTAAAACTATGTTCAAGTTGAGTCTGGCACATTAATTTTATTTATTTATTTATTTCATGAATTTTTGTCCCACCCCTCCTGAAAACAGCTCGGGGTGGCTAACAATTGAAACATAAAAATACAATCATACAAATGTGTTAAAAACAATAATAATAATAATTAATAATAATTAATATTAAAACAGGGTTATGGACAATAAAAAAATAAATAGGGGTAGGGGGAGAGTAAAAACCCCTAACCCACCCACCCCCTCCCCAAAGGCCTGGGCGAACAGCCAGGTTTTACAAACTCATCGGAATGTTAAAAGGCTTGGGGCCAGGCGAGCTTCCTCTGGGAGGGAATTCCAAAGGCGCGACCCGGCCACCGAGAATGCCCTCTCCATCGTGGCCCCCCTGCTTAACATGGGGGACCTCCAAGAAGGCACCCCCAGAAGACCGAAGGAGCCGCTCTGGGGTACGGAGGGCAAGGTGGTCCCTGAGGTATGAGGGGCCAAGACCGTGAAGGGCCTTATACATCAATACCAATACCTTGACCCTGGCTCGGCACGCTATTGGCAATCAGTGCAGAGTCCGGAGCACAGGTGTTATGTGCTCCCGGCGACCCGTCCCCGACAGGAGCAGGACAGCCGCATTCTGCACTAGCTGCAGCCTCCGAACCAGGCACAAGGGCAGCCCCACGTAGAGCGCATTGCAGTAGTCCAGCCTCGAGGTGACGAAGGCATGGATGAGGGAGGCCAGGTACGGGCCAGAGACGTACGGGCACAGCCTTCGCACCAGATATAACCGGCGGAAGACAGCCTTCACCACCACCTCCACCTGTCGGTCCAGGTGGAGATCTGTGTCCAGCACCACCCCCAGACTCTGAACCTGCTGAGCTATAGGAGGGCGAACCCACCCAATCAGGGGGGCCGATACCTCCCTCGCTCTCCCCACCACCATCACCTCCGTCTTATCAGGGTTGAGCTTCAGTCTGCTCTGCCACATCCATTCCGCCACGACCTCCAGACACTGGGATAGCAACGAGACAGCAGGGTTTGAGTCAGCTGAAAAAGAGAGGTATAGCTGAGTATCATCAGCATATTGGTGACATTGCACCTCGAACCCTCTCACGACCTCCCCTAAGAGCTGCATATAAACATTAAATAATAATGGAGACAGAATGGAACCCTGCGGAACGCTGCAGGATAAAGCACGGGGGTAAGATGTTTCAGCTCCCAGCACCACCCGCTGGCTTCTCCCTGAGAGGAATGAGCAGAACCATTCATGAACAGTCCCGTCCAGACTCCCCAGGTCACGCAGCCGTCTCAACAGCAGCCCATGGTCCACGGTGTCAAAAGCGGCCGCGAGATCTAGCAGGATAAGAAATGTTGAACGTCCTGCGTCCATCTCCTGGTGGAGATTATCGACCAAGGCCACCAACGCTGTCTCGGTGCCATAGCTGGGGCGGAACCCAGATTCAAAAGGGGCCAGGAAACCAATGCTATCTAGATGCGCCTGGAGCTGGATTGCCACTGCCTGCTCAATAACCTTCCCTAAAAAAGGGAGGTTAGAGACAGGTCGGTAGCATGAGTATAGTCACATAGATGCCTTTGAAAAAATGTATTCTACAGATCGGCAAAATTTTCAAACCCGAGGACCTATGGGTTTATTGGAATTTTAGTAAGAGTTTTTGACACAGGTCGACATGACATCCCCATAAAGAAGCTGGAGAAGTATGGTCCAGATGGAACTGCCATAAGGTGGATGTGTACCTGATTGAATGATTCCAAGCAAAGACATGGAACAATGTCAGATTGGGAGGCAGTCTCAAGCACAGTCCCACAGGGGTCTGTTCTTGGTCTGCTGCTGTTCAACATTTTAATTAATGGCTTGGATTTTTTGAATGAAGGAATGGAGTATATGCATAAAATTGGCAAATGACACAAAAATGGAATGGATTGCAGACACTCGGGAGACTGGGACAAAAATTCAAAACAATCTTATTGAGTGGGGCCATGAACAAAGATGAAATTTAATAAGGACAAATGTAAAGTAATAATACACACAGGGCAGAAAAACCAAATGCATGAATACAAAATGAAGGATAACTGGATCAGCAGTAGCACTGCAGAGAAATATCTAGGAATAGTTTGGGATCATATACTCTGAGCATGTGTTAGCAGTGTTGTGTTGTTGAAAAGACAACTAATGTTTTGAGGCTGGACTATTGCAATGCACTCTACATGGGGCTGCGCATGGTAATGGTTCAGAAGCTGCAGCTGGTGCAAAATGCGGCGGTTCATCTCCTTTCTGGAACGGGTTGCTGGGGGCACATTCAACCAGTGCTCTGAGCACTGCACTGGCTGCCTATTGTCTTCCCAGCTCAATTCAAGGTGCTGGTCTTAACCTTTAAAGCCCTGCACAGCCTGGGCCCTGCTTACCTGAGGGATCATCTCACGCCTCGGGCTCCTGGGTAGCCCCTGCGGTTGCCTGGGGGCGCCCTCCTGGAGGTCCTGTGTTATCGGCGGGTCTGTACAGACAGGAGGGCGTTCTGAGTGGGCTGCGCTGTCGCTGTGGAATGCTCTTCTGGTGGAGGTTTGTCTCTGCACAGATCTCCTTGCCTTCCGTAGAAAGTGTAAAACCTGGCTCTTCCATCAGGCATTTGGCGAGGGGGAGGGGTTAGGTGGTTGGGGGTGGGGAATTGTTCTTTGCAGATCGTGGCTTTTGTGTATATATTTGTATGTATTTTTATATTTGTATTTTTATATCTTTGATATTTTTTATTGTTTTTAATATGGCTGTTAGCCACCTTGAGTCACCATAGGTGGGGTACAAATATAATAAATAAATAAATAATAAAAAAAATAATAATGTCATCTTAGGCTGTAACAACAGTAGCCCTATACAAGACACGAGAAGTCATTCTGCCTCTCTACTCAGCTCTGGTTAGCCCCCAGCTGGAGTACTGTATTCAGTTTTGGGCACCCCATTTTAAGGACACAAAAAACTTGAAATCCAGACAGATTGTGTGGTTACCGTGTTGGTCCCAAGTGACAGAGATGGAGACAAGGTTGTTTGAATATCTTTTATTGGACCAACTGCTGTTGGTGAAAATGAGCAAGCTTTGGGGCCACACAGGGCCCTTCCTCAGACACGTAGCATAGCCAGTCAGTGGGGCTTTTCAGAAGTGATGGTGACCAGCTTTAGTGCACTTTGCTCCATGGACCACCATCATGTTAGGTTGCACCCACCAGATGTTAGCACAGGCTGAATCCCAACTGTGGTGGGAGTTAGCCTGTGCTGTGACTCATGAAAGTCCCTGAGTCAAAGCTCGGGCTAGCCCCCACCATGGTCGGGATCCTGCTGCCCAAAAGTGGAAGTAAAGCAGGCTTGCACATTTGAAAGCCTGCTTTACTCTCCCCAGTCTTGAGTGCCGCCGGGTCTGGGCGCCATGTTGGTCATCTTTGGTGGCCATGGCCAAACATCAGGGAGAGGGGTGGACCACTGGAGCAGTGCAGGGTGGAACCAGGCGGCTGCATGCCTGCCTGGCTCCCTGGCCAGCCGGTCCCCATCACATCAGTTTGGGTGCCTGGCCAGATCCCGGCTGCAGTCACAGCCCCACTCCAGATCAGGTGAGTCCGTGGCAGTGCTTCAGAGCCATCACGTCAGAAAACACCCGAAGTATGCCTGAGGAAGGGCCCTGTGTGGTCCGAAAGCTTACTCATTTTCACCAACAGAAGTTGGCCCAATAAAAGATATCATTCAAACCACCTTGTCCCTGTCATACAAAACTTGGAGAGGGTGAAGAGGAGAGGGGGGAAAAGAGTAAAAAACAACACAATAACAATAAAGGATTTGGAAAACAAATCGCATGAGGAGAGGTTAAAGCTGGTTTTAGCTTGGAGAAAAGAAGGCTAAGGGGGGAATGGGATAATAGTCTACAAATATTTGAAAGTGTGCCATAAAAAAAATGGAGAACAATTGTTCTCTCTTGCTTTGCAGGGGAGGCCAAGAGGTAATGAGTACAAGCTGAAATAAGGTAGATTTAGACTGAACCTCAAGGAAAACGTCTTAATTGTAAAGACAGTCTTGACTGTAAAGGTTCTCCACCACTGGAGAGTTTGTATTCAATGCAAAAAATAATGGTAATGTGATCTGTTTGAGACTTCCAAAACAAAAACATTCAGCAAACTGAGTTAAGATCTGTGCTTGTTGTATGTATGCTGTACAATTACATAATCCCATGAACTGGACAGTGTTTCATACTGTATATTTGGGAACATAATATAATGATTTGAAGGAACTGGAGAGTTAGTTTATAGAGTTGCACTAATAATTGTGTACAGTCTTTGTCATTTTGCCCAAATTCCACTAGATGTCCCCCTTTCCCTTTACAAAAATTGCTGTGCTAGCTCCCATTTCACCCCTTTGCAGTTTGCCTTTACTTATTTTAATATCCTTCGCAATAAACCTGTTTTTTAGAGATGGAGCTAATGTCATGAACAGGCCCATATGTTTGTGTAGGTGCTAAGGATATTTTAAGAAACAGACAATTCCTTCAATCGTCATTGCTAGGAGGGAATTGCCTAAAAATGTGCCTTTTGTAGAGCTGAGCATGAAAATAGCATTATTATTATTATTATTATGTTCTGTACAGCACCAGGTCGCATGACTGGCGCTATATAAATGTGTGTAAATTCATAACTTTGTAGTCTGCATACCTGTGAAAGTGAAACAATGGGTGTTTTTACACACACATTTCTCCTGGATGTTTTCTGTTACATCCTGAAATTTCTGTGTGTCTTAGGTCTTTTTTACATGGACGGCGCAGCAGCGTCGATGGGTGGAGATGGGTCCCATCCCCCAAGGTGGGCATGTGGCCGGCCCGCTCGCGGGGATGCTCAGCCAGACCCAGCACTCCCTTGCCACCCCAGCACACCCCCTGCACAGCACTGACTGCTGCCCGTCCCCCATCGGCCTACACAGTACATAAGGGACACGCTGCAGCCGGTCGGGCATGGGGTGGAGGGGCTATAGCATGGGACCATGCAGCACACAGAGAACGGTGATCCCGGGCTGGGTGCACACGGAGGAGTTCCCACGACACCAGGGGAGAGTGGGCCGCAGGCACAGGCCTGACAGTGGAGCACATCGGGCTCACGGTACGTGCCAGGGGTGTGTGGCAGGGAGTGGGAAGCAGCAGCACCATGCTGCTGGGGGATGAGGATCCACTGCCCAGGGCCGTGCTGCTGCAACTCCTGGGCGCGGGCCTCCTGCTGCTGCACATGCTGCTCTGGCAGATTACCCTGCTCCGCCTGCAGAGTTAGCGGTCCGCCCTCCTGGGGACATGACAGCAGAGGGCAGCAAACCTCAGGAGGGCAGTGCTCGTGCGATGGGTCAGGCGGGTGTCTGTCAGACACCGCACCCTGCTGGGCTCTGCGGCGTCCCTGCAGTGGTGCCCTGGGCCGGGCCAGTGCCCCCGTACCAACGTGCCCAGGGAGGGGCAGCCCCATGCAGCTCTGAGGGGGACAGGGATGGCATCTGCCACCGCATTGCTGGCCGGGCAGCTGACCGCTGGCGAGCGCCAGACCCACACCCCTGTCTGTAGGCCTGGGACCCCCTTCCAAATGGGAGGGCCCTACCCGTTACCTGCATCCTGCCCTCCATTCCATGTGTGGCCTACTGGGTCCAGGGAATGGGTCCCGTGGGTTGGCGGGCAGCGAGCGCCCTCCCCTCGTCGGCCGCGGGTTGCGCTAGCCCCACACATGCCTGCCGGCCAACACAAGCGGGTCGCGTGAGCAGGTCTAGTGCACACCTGTTCCTTCATCTCAACTGCATGAGGCATCGCTGGCGTAGCCTCCAGCCCTGCCAGCTGGCCAAGGAGTTCACGGAGCCTCCGACCTGCCAGTGCCCCGCTGCATGCCGCACATTCAAACCCCTCCGCAATGTCCCTGGACACAGGAAGTGACAGCAAGGTTTAGGTACAACACCTTTATTGGGGGAATATGTACAATGGAAGGGGGCTGTGCTCAACGTCTGGGGCAGCCTCTACCCCTCTTGGCCACACCACCTGGACTCACTGGATGGCGTGCCCCCGCCACATCTGACCGCAGGGCTCTCTGGACTGATGGTCCGGCCTCCCTGTCATCCACTGTCCACTCCTCACTGGCCTCTACTGTTGGTCCCTGCTTGGAGGAGCAAGAATGGGTTAAGGGATCACCGTGTGCACTCACCTCTGTCCCTTGTTGGTGCATTGGCACCTGGGTGCCCCATAGGGATCCGGGGAGCGCCTTCCTCCCCACATGAGCAAGGCATCATGTGCCAAAGGGTGCTCTCTGAAGGTGCCCCCCCCCGGGACAGTCTGTCCATGGTATCACGGTAACCACCCAGTCATGTTCTGAGGCGCTGTGCAGATAACCAATGCCCTGTTTCTCCCCGTCCCGTGTACCACGTGTGTGCAGTGGGGGTTCCACAATGTGTTTCCTACTAGGGTCCCACCTCGCGCAGTTTCCCGGTTTCCCTTCGCCCCCCCCGGGTGTTGCACCCCACAACCCCCGGGGGCCCGGGGTACTGAGGCCTTACATGTGGGGGTAGAGCAGCCTCCATGGGCGATTGTTCGACCTGGGGTGCATGGTCTTGGGGTGGGGGCATCGCCTCCTGGTGGAGGGGTCAGGGTGGCAGCAGGGGCGGAACCACAGGGGGTGCAGGCTTGACGGGCGGTCCTGCAAGTGGGTCCGGCCGGCCCATGTGGGGGAGGGGGACCCCGTGGACCAGGCCAGGATAGAGTTGCTACTGGGGGAACCACGGGTGGCTGAGGTGCCGGGGGGGCATCGGCACCAGTGGGAAGCCGCCATGGTGTTGGTCAGCTGCCGGCCCTCCTTGGGGAACCATGGGTGCAGGGGCGGGCCCCACTGGCACCAGTGGGAAGCCATCATGGTGTTGGTTGGCTGCCGGCCCTCCTTCCACAGCATGGCATGGCCTGTCGCGCTGGGGGTCATGCCGTAGGGCCTCCATGGCCTCCCCCATGAGGTCCATGAGCCATGCGGCCTGACCCTTCAGTCTGTCACAGACGCACTGCTGCTTGCTTTGGAGGTCAGCAGCCTGGCGCCTGTCCCAGAGGTGCTCGGTGTGGGACCAGGTCATCAGGACTTTGGTTCTGGGGGACTTCAACGTCCACGCCGATGCCGGCCTTGTTGGGGCGGAGCGGGAATTCATGGCCGCCATGGCAACTATGAACTTGTCCCAGGAGGTGATCTGCCCGACCCACATGGGGGGACATACCCTCGACCTGATCTTCGGCTCTGGCCTTGAGGCGGGGGGTCCGGTTGTGGGGGAGGTGACAGCGGTGCCCTTGTCGTGGACGGACCATTATCTCCTTCAGGCCGGCCTTTTAGCGCGCCCCCTCCAGAAGGGGAAGGGACCAGTTAGGATGGTCCGCCCTCGGAGGCTGATGGAACCCCAGCGGTTCCAGGAGGTCCTGAGGGAGCTTACCCTGGATGTGGACGGTCACTCTGTGGATGAGCTGGTCCGGCATTGGAACATCTTGCTGGAGGAGGCCATTGACAGGGTGGCTCCGAGGCGCCTTCTGCCTCGGTCTCGTCACCGCAGGACCCCTTGGTTTACTGAGGGGCTGCGGTGTATGAAGCGTGTGGGCAGGAGGCTAGAGCGACGCTGGCGTCGGACTCGGTCTGTCTCCGATCGTCTTCTCCATAGGGCCCATTTGCGGTCCTATGTGGAGGCTGTGAGGACGGCGAGGAAGGAATTCCTCGCCGTCCTCATAGCGTCTGCGAAGTCGCGTCCAGCGGAGCTGTTTCGGGTGGTGCGGGGGCTGGTTAGTCCGGCCTCCCTCCGCCTGGATGGGGACTTGTCCCGGGCCCGCTGTGAGGAGTTTGTCATCTACTTCGCAGACAAGATTGCTCGGATTCAGGCCGATTTCGACGCTGGGTTGATAGCAGTAGGGGAAGAGCGCGGGGGGGCGGAGGGTCCGTCTGGTCCATCTTTATGGGGTGAGTTTCAGGAAGTGACGCCGGCCGATGTGGTGGATGTCCTGGGGTCTGTGAGGGCCACGTGTTGTCAACTAGATCCGTGCCCGTCCTGGTTAATAAAAGCTTCCGGGGAGACGTTGGGGACGGTGCTGGCGAGGGTGGTGAATGCGTCCCTTCGGCAGGGGAGGTTGTCGCCTTGCTTAAAAGAGGCTGTGGTGCGCCCCCTGCTGAAAAAACCATCGTTGGACGTAGACGCGCTCGCCAGCTACCGACCTGTCTCTAACCTTCCCTTTTTAGGGAAGGTTATTGAGCGGGCAGTGGCGCTCCAGCTCCAGGGTCATCTAGATAATATCGGGCTCCTTGACCCTTTTCAATCTGGGTTCCGCCCCGGCTATGGCACCGAGACGGCGTTGGTGGCCTTGGTGGACGACCTCCGCCGGGAGATGGATGCGGGATGTTCGACATTTCTCATCCTGCTCGATCTCTCGGCCGCTTTTGACACCGTGGACCATGGGCTGCTGTTGAGACGACTGCGTGACCGGGGGGGTCTGGACGGGACTGTTCTTGAATGGTTCCGTTCATTCCTCTCGGGGAGGAGCCAGCGGGTGGTGTTGGGGGAGGAAACATCGAGCCCCCGCGCCTTACCGTGTGGCGTTCCGCAGGGATCGATCTTGTCTCCATTATTATTTAACATCTATATGCAGCCCTTGGGGGAGGTCGTGAGAGGGTTCGGGGTGCGATGTCACCAGTATGCTGATGATACTCAGCTGTACCTCTCGTTTTCTACCGACCCAGACCCTGCTGTCTCGGTGCTATCCCAATGTTTGGAGGCCGTGGCGGATTGGATGCGGCGGAGCAGACTGAAGCTCAACCCAGATAAGACGGAGGTGATGGTGGTGGGGAGGGCGAAGGGGGTGGTGGCCCCCCTGGTTGGGGGGGTTTGCCCCCCTGTAGCTCAGCAGGTCCGGAGTCTGGGGGTCATATTGGACGCAGACCTGCGGCTGGAGCGGCAGGTGGAGGCAGTCGCTAAGGCTGCCTTCCGCCAGCTTTATCTGGTACGTAGGCTGCGTCCGTATGTCTCTGGCCCGGACCTGGCCTCCCTCATCCATGCCTTCGTCACCTCGCGGCTCGACTACTGTAACGCGCTCTACGTGGGGCTTCCCTTGTTCTTGGCCCGGAGGCTGCAGCTGGTGCAGAATGCGGCGGCCCGTCTTCTTACGGGGACGGGTCGCCGGGAGCACATTACACCGGTGCTCCGAGCGCTGCACTGGCTGCCGATAGTGTGCCGGGCCAAGTTCAAGGTCCTAGTAATGATCTATAAAGCCCTATACGGCCTTGGCCCCTCTTACCTTAGGGACCGCCTCGCCCTTCGCGCCCCGGAACGACTCCTGCGGTCTGCCGGGGGTGCCCTCCTGGAGGTCCCCCGTGTTAAGCGGGGGGCCACGATGGAGCGGGCATTCTCGGTGGTAGGGCCGCGGCTGTGGAACTCCCTTCCGGAGGAAGCTCGCCTGGCCCCAAGCCTTTTGACATTTCGGCGGAACTGTAAGACCTGGCTGTTTGCCCAGGCCTTTGGGAGGGAGCGTGGGGGGGGGATGATTTTAGTCCCCTGCCCATTTATTTATTTGTTATTTTCTAGCCCTGTTTTATATGATAAATTTTATATTTAATATATAATATTTTAAAAGGAATTTTATTGTTTTTATTTGTTGTTGGAAGCCGCCCCGAGCTGCGTTGCAGGAGGGGGCAGGGTATAAATTTGAAAAATAAATAAAATAAAAAAATAAAATCATGACAGCCAGGATCTCCTGATCCCTGTCCCCCTCCCTTCTGAGCTCCCTGGTGAGCAAGAGCTCGCGGGAGTGCACCTTGGTTAACTGTTGCGATTCCGCCAGCAGCTCCCTGCCGAGGTCCTCCCTCCAGCGCTGGTTCCTGGCCCGCATCTCCCAGTTGCGCTCCATGCTGCCGGCAGCTGCTCCTCTCGCGCGAGCGGGTGCCTGATCTGTGAACGGGGGTTGGACAGAACGTTAGTGCACCTGGCCAGTGTGCTCCGCTGATCGCTACCACATGTCCTGGGGTGCATGGTGGGTTGGCCCCCATATTGTGGCTGCCCCCTCTGCCCTCCCCTTTGAGACCCCTCTGCCCTGCCCTCTTGTGGGATTGCCCCCTGGCCTCAGATCGCTGCAGGTGGGGCCTGAGTCCATCCTGTGTTCCATGGGGGCCGCTGTGGGTCCACCAGCCTCTCCCACCTGCCCCCACCATCCCGCTCCTGTTGGGCCCTACTGCTTGTGGTTGCTTGCCCCTGGGTGGCCTTCCCCTGTACCTCTTCCCCCCTCCACCCCCAAGCCCTCCATGGCCCGTGAGCCCTGCTGTGGAGGGTGACCCACCTGGTGGTGGTGGTGCTGCCTGGTCCCCCCATCGTCCTCCTCCTCCACGACCTCCACCTCATGCACCTCCAGGCTGGCTTGAGCTGCCATGGGAGGGGGTACCATTACTGTTTGCCTGCCCCCAGGTCCAGCTGCAGCTGCTCTGTCCAGGCTGATCCCACCCCCAAGCCCCCCCCCCAGCCCCGCTGGGGTGATCATACCTGGATCCTGTTCCTTCACCTCCTGGGGGCCATCCCAGGTCTCCACGTGATCTGCGTGTGCCCCCTGTCCCTGTGGCCGGATGGCCTGTGGGTCTTGTGGGTGCACATGGAGTGTGGTGGTCTGGCGCTCGGATCCCCGGGTCACCTCCTCCCCCTGTGGGATGGGGCTGTTCCCTCCCGCTTCATGGCCAGCCTCGCCAGGGGCACCCTCCCCCCTTGCCCTGTGGGGTCTGTCGGGGGGGTTGGGTGGTGGCCCTGCACCTGCCCCTGGTGAAGGCGCTGCCATGTGTGCAGGAGGCCACAATGTCCCAGTGCATGCAGAGGAACTTGTCCAGCTCCTCCTGGAACTCGGTTGTGTGCATGGCCTGGCCGGACTTGAGATTATTGTCCCTGATATTTTTATACCCACACCTCAAGTCCTTTGCCTGCTGCATGCATTGGGTTACATCTCTATTGTACCCCTGCCACTGCATCTCCTGGGCGATGGCTTCATAGACCTGTCTGGTCTTGTAGCTTTGCACCAGGTCATTCTGGACTCTTTCGGACCCCCACACGTGGATGAAGTCCCTGACCTCCTGCCTGGACCAGGGCTCCCCCTTTTGGGACCCACGTGTGGGGGACTGATCAGCTTGGTGGCATGGGGCCCGCCCTGTGGATGTGGACGCTGTGGTGGTGGTGGTGTCCTGTTAGGGGTAGTGCGATAGGGGTTACTATGGCTCCTGATGCCCCCCCCCACCCACCCATGGGGCCTGTTTCCCCTCTCCCCCCTGGGGTTCCCTTTTGCTCACCTGACTGTCTGGGAGGCCCTCTTCAGCCGTTGCCCTGGTGGTGTGGTGCTCCATTGGCTGGGAGCTGTCCTGTGGGGGAGAGGGGACCGGGTTATGTTGCTGCCCGCAGCCCTGTGTCCCTGGGCCCGGTGGTCAGGCCCGAGGCGCGGCCCTTCCCTCCTGGGGTGTGTGTGTTGTGCCCTCGCGCTCACCTCGCTCTCGCTGCTTCTCCTTAGGCCGTGCCCTTGGGAGGTGCTGGGCTGGGGGTCATCAACCAGGGGGCCATCGGTGCGGACCCTCTGCCCTGTGCTGGGACATGTGTGCTGTCTTATTTCCTGGGCCTTTCCCCCCCCCATTCCCCTCTCCCGCCGGCAGTTGGTTACTCCCCCCTTGTGCCTTCTGCCTGGGGTGCATCCCCCCCCACACCGCCTTTCTGGGGCTTCTCCCCCCCCGGGCACCCCAGGGTCCCTTTGCTCACCTGGCCCCATCCCCCGCGTGGTGCGGCCTTGGCTCCCATAGCCTTCTCGTGGGCCTTCCTGTTCGCCATCGTGGGAACCCACGCACGTGTGCCGTGGTTCCTCCCTCCTTTACGGGCTCTCGGCCAGACGTCTGGCATCCCCCCACCCTGTGGGCGTGTCTGCATGGCTGCACATGCGTGCCCCTTGGCGCTGGCGCAGTGGGGCTCCGCCGGTCCGTTCCGCATGGGTATGGGTGTTTTGGCTTTTACACGGACGCTCGGGTGTTGAACACCCATCTCCACCCACCTCCACCCACAGAGGGTGCTGGTTCCCTCGTGACTGCTCCATGGGTGTTGGTGGGTGTCGGCGGGTGGGTCGTGCATGCACTCCCACCCACCCGTGGATATTTACACGGATACTCTCCCACCCATCCGATTGGTGTTTCTGGGTGTTTGTGGGTGGGTGGCGTCTGTGTAAAAGTGGCCTAAATCACTCACCCAGATCTTAAACATCCGGATCTTTGAACTTCTGTGTAGAACTTCTCCCAGAAGTTTTGATGTAAAAAGTTCTCCTGGTAAACTGCTTTTCTCCAGGCAGCTGTGGTCACTCGGTTTCCATGGCAGCCTGTCACATCTACAGCTGCAGCTACTTTAGGCTGCCTCAGGGCAGTGTTTGTGTGAAGAATGCATCCAGGAACTGCCTCAGGGCAGCGTGTGTGTGAAAAATGAATCCAGAACTTACTTGTGGACTTGTAAACCCAGAAGATTGAAAAATCCGGAACTTTAACGTGTGTGTGAAAATGCCAATTGACTCAAATAGGGGCTTGTTAAGAGCAGGGGCTCACTCAAGGGTATGTTCACACAAAATCTTCCCCCCTCCAGAGTTATCCTTTAATCCCTATATGGTCTGGGCCCTGCTTATCTGTGGGACCACCTCAACCTCCGTGTCCTAGATCGTCCCCTGCGGTCATCCAGGGACGCCCTCTTGGAGGTTCCCCAAGTCTTCCGGGTGGCGACCTCTGAGAGGGTGTTCTCAGTGGCTACCCCTGGCTGTGGACCTCAAATCATTAAATCCAAAGTTAAATCCAACATTAAATCCAACGTGATGCAGCTTCATGGTTTCCTGTTACAACCCAGTAAGTGTTATTAGCAGTGACAGATCATCATTGTTCCGAATTGATAATCAAGTAGCCCCCACCATGTTGAATGGGCAGTCGCCATCAGTCAGGTCAGGATATCACCATTGTGGGATGTGCCAGCTCTGGCAACAAACACCACACAGCATGTTTCCTGGGCCCTGCTTCCTAAGCTAGCGTTGGCTCCATTGCCTCTGCCCAGTTAGGTACCTGCGTGTGCTGCAGAACAGCTGTACACGCCCTCCACAAGCTCCCAGTCACTGCCCCCCCCCTCAGCTCCAGGGTCAGAGGGACCCACAGTGTGTGGAAGTCAGGGGAGAAAGCCCCATGCTTCCCTCCCCCCGCAGCTTGGGAGCCAGTGAGGCAGAAGAGGACATGCATTGGCTGGGGTGTAGAAGGGGGCCCCCACCAGTGCTTCTCTCCCCCTCACCCAGAACAATGGGAGGGAAAGGGCCCTTCATGCACTCCANGGTGCTCCATTGGCTGGGAGCTGTCCTGTGGGGGAGAGGGGACCGGGTTATGTTGCTGCCCGCAGCCCTGTGTCCCTGGGCCCGGTGGTCAGGCCCGAGGCGCGGCCCTTCCCTCCTGGGGTGTGTGTGTTGTGCCCTCGCGCTCACCTCGCTCTCGCTGCTTCTCCTTAGGCCGTGCCCTTGGGAGGTGCTGGGCTGGGGGTCATCAACCAGGGGGCCATCGGTGCGGACCCTCTGCCCTGTGCTGGGACATGTGTGCTGTCTTATTTCCTGGGCCTTTCCCCCCCCCATTCCCCTCTCCCGCCGGCAGTTGGTTACTCCCCCCTTGTGCCTTCTGCCTGGGGTGCATCCCCCCCCACACCGCCTTTCTGGGGCTTCTCCCCCCCCGGGCACCCCAGGGTCCCTTTGCTCACCTGGCCCCATCCCCCGCGTGGTGCGGCCTTGGCTCCCATAGCCTTCTCGTGGGCCTTCCTGTTCGCCATCGTGGGAACCCACGCACGTGTGCCGTGGTTCCTCCCTCCTTTACGGGCTCTCGGCCAGACGTCTGGCATCCCCCCACCCTGTGGGCGTGTCTGCATGGCTGCACATGCGTGCCCCTTGGCGCTGGCGCAGTGGGGCTCCGCCGGTCCGTTCCGCATGGGTATGGGTGTTTTGGCTTTTACACGGACGCTCGGGTGTTGAACACCCATCTCCACCCACCTCCACCCACAGAGGGTGCTGGTTCCCTCGTGACTGCTCCATGGGTGTTGGTGGGTGTCGGCGGGTGGGTCGTGCATGCACTCCCACCCACCCGTGGATATTTACACGGATACTCTCCCACCCATCCGATTGGTGTTTCTGGGTGTTTGTGGGTGGGTGGCGTCTGTGTAAAAGTGGCCTAAATCACTCACCCAGATCTTAAACATCCGGATCTTTGAACTTCTGTGTAGAACTTCTCCCAGAAGTTTTGATGTAAAAAGTTCTCCTGGTAAACTGCTTTTCTCCAGGCAGCTGTGGTCACTCGGTTTCCATGGCAGCCTGTCACATCTACAGCTGCAGCTACTTTAGGCTGCCTCAGGGCAGTGTTTGTGTGAAGAATGCATCCAGGAACTGCCTCAGGGCACTGTGTGTGTGAAAAATGAATCCAGAACTTACTTGTGGACTTGTAAACCCAGAAGATTGAAAAATCCGGAACTTTAACGTGTGTGTGAAAATGCCAATTGACTCAAATAGGGGCTTGTTAAGAGCAGGGGCTCACTCAAGGGTATGTTCACACAAAATCTTCCCCCCTCCAGAGTTATCCTTTAATCCCTATATGGTCTGGGCCCTGCTTATCTGTGGGACCACCTCAACCTCCGTGTCCTAGATCGTCCCCTGCGGTCATCCAGGGACGCCCTCTTGGAGGTTCCCCAAGTCTTCCGGGTGGCGACCTCTGAGAGGGTGTTCTCAGTGGCTACCCCTGGCTGTGGACCTCAAATCATTAAATCCAAAGTTAAATCCAACATTAAATCCAACGTGATGCAGCTTCATGGTTTCCTGTTACAACCCAGTAAGTGTTATTAGCAGTGACAGATCATCATTGTTCCGAATTGATAATCAAGTAGCCCCCACCATGTTGAATGGGCAGTCGCCATCAGTCAGGTCAGGATATCACCATTGTGGGATGTGCCAGCTCTGGCAACAAACACCACACAGCATGTTTCCTGGGCCCTGCTTCCTAAGCTAGCGTTGGCTCCATTGCCTCTGCCCAGTTAGGTACCTGCGTGTGCTGCAGAACAGCTGTACACGCCCTCCACAAGCTCCCAGTCACTGCCCCCCCCCTCAGCTCCAGGGTCAGAGGGACCCACAGTGTGTGGAAGTCAGGGGAGAAAGCCCCATGCTTCCCTCCCCCCGCAGCTTGGGAGCCAGTGAGGCAGAAGAGGACATGCATTGGCTGGGGTGTAGAAGGGGGCCCCCACCAGTGCTTCTCTCCCCCTCACCCAGAACAATGGGAGGGAAAGGGCCCTTCATGCACTCCAGCCCTGGACACTGGGGAGGTGGGGGTGGACTCATGCCACCTGAGTAGGTGGTGGGCAGTTTGGGGTGGATGGTGATAGCTGTATCTGTCCTGTGGTGCTGTCCCAAACTGTCACTGTGTGTCCCCATGCTCTCAGGAAGTTCCCCAACCCTGATCCATGCCAACAAGTCCATTAGCAGCTTGACTACCATATCCCCATGCGAAGCAAAACACCAAGCCCCATGCCCAGTGAGCCATAATGTTTGCCCATCGTCACACACCCTGACGTGTTCCAAGCCAGCGAGCCTTGTCCCGCTGCCCATCCCCTCAGGAGGGACGATCAGGGATTATAGCTCCACACTGATCACCACACCAGGGTGTGTCCCGGGCTGTGAGCAGGGCATTCTGTTAAGTGTGGCAATGAATGTGAAAGGCAGTTAAGCAGAGGGTCATTGTGGGACATCAGGAATGGACAATAGAGGGTGCATTATCTACACCCTGGGAAAGACTGCTGTGAAGTGCCCAAGGATGCTGTCCTGGCTCCTGTGTCAGGCTGGTGAAACAATGCATTCTCTCAGGCATACTAGCCTTCATCTTCAGCACCATGACTAAGGTCCATGTTGAGAGCTCCCAGAGAGAGATACTTCTGACTAGGGACGGGACTACCGGATTTTCCGGTATCCGATAATGCCAGTACTGGGCGTACCGGCATTATCGGATTCAACCCGGTAATCTGGCCTGGTTACCGGATTCCGGGTACCAGATTTTTTTTACATTGCGGCCATTCAAATGAATGGCCGCAATGTAAAAACCCCCACCAAAAACCCGCGTTTCCCTCCCCGAGTCCAGGCTGCATGGGTGGAAGGGGGGGACACCCCCCCACCCACCCTGCCCAGCCTGGATTTAAAAAAAAATAATCCCCTAAGTGTCTCCACCAGAGCCCAGCACCAGCGGCCATCCCAGCACTAGCTGGTAAGTATACTGTATAATCCCTGGGGTGGGGGTGGGGTTTAACACCCCCCACCCCCACCCCAGGGATCCCCTACTGTTCCCACCAGGATCCTACCTTCCAGTTCCTTGAGCTCCGGGTGGCGGCGGTGGAGGTCCGGCAGCCTCAGCGCCGGCTGTGGCTGCCGGCTTCAGACGCTAGTAGGCCTTCCGGGCAAACCCGGAAGTTCCCCGGAAGGCCTGCTAGCGTCTGAAGCCGGCAGCCAC